>CM030321.1:200928483-200959763 GCA_002915635.3 Ambystoma mexicanum | reverse complement strand
CAGAACGCGAAGCCTTCCTACAAATTCCCACCCAGGCGCTATGGAAACTTCTGAGACTGATCAGTTGGCCCAATTACTGGGGAATTACGGGCCGAAGTACATCCGCTCGTCAAGAGACTAATGCCCTCAAGAGGGAATTAATAATATCAAGGAAAGAAACTGATGACCTGGCCAGACAGCTTTTGCAAGGTCAAGCTGGACAAACTCCTCTACCCTGTTCCGGAGGGAACCCCGCTCCTGTGGTTCCCAGTAACCCTGTGCAGATTAATCTTCCTGGAAACATGCTGCTGGCCCCACCTGAACGATTTGCTCGGGACCCGAAACGATTCGCCGTATTCATGAACCAGTGTCGTTTGCACTTCCTATGCAGACCTGGGGCCTTCCCTAATGATCAGACCAAAGTAGCCTTTGTATTGTCATATCTCAGCGGCTGCGCTGCCGATTGGTCAGTTCCACTGGTTACTCAAGATGACCCGATTCCCCGTGATTTTCAAGGATTTCAAGCAAGCATGGAAAGGTTATTTGCTCGACACTCTCAGGGGCAGGCTCTGGATGACGAACTTCTATCCCTGCGACAAGGCAATCAGGACCTCCTATCCTATATTGCAACCTTTAATAGACTAATTGTGGAAACGGGATGGCCAGAGGTATAAAGAGTCACGTTATTTTATCGAGGTCTACGCGGAGAACTTAAAGATGTCTTGGCCCAAGTTGTAAATCCGCCCCAAGAATGCACAGCATATATAGACTTAGTGGTCCAAATGGATCACAGACTTCAAAACAGAAAAACAGATCGGTCCAGGTTTGAGACCCGGGTGTTGGTCAAGACCCACGCTAACCCCAAGGGAGTTGATGTCTCTGAGCCTATGCAAATTGGAGGGGTTAAAGAACCCTTAACTCAAATGGAACGTGAAAGGAGGCGGCAGTTAAAATTATGTCTTTATTGTGGGAACTCTGGACACTTTCTACGAGATTGCCCGGCAAAACCGCCCCGAAAAGCGGTAGGAGCCGCTGATAAAAACCATGAAGACTCTGTTTCGGGAAACGACTCAGCCCGACAAGCGTAGGGGTCCGCTTGCCGAGCTTGAAAACTAACTCTCAGACCTCGCATTTCATTGTGCCAATGGTTCTCGTAGATCCAGAAAAGCCTAAGCGGTTGCATGCAATAAAGGCATACATCGATAGTGGGGGCTATTGGAAACTATGTGGATCGTGAATTGGTCTCTAGGATTAACCTCCCTCTCCATCCTAAAACCAGCAAGATGTCATCACCACAGTCGATGGAACTGAAATTGCCTCTGGACCGGTAACACATTCCACTACTGAGGTGACTCTTATTGGTCCTGACGGCATCGGGAGGCAGTTGTGTTTGATGTAATCAAGGCCTCCACAGTTTCAGGTTATTCTTGGAATTCCTTGGTTAGAGACACATAATCCTTGAATTGATTGGCGAGCTAAGAGAATAACCTCTCCCGGATTGTGTGCACAAACCTGCTACCCAGAAAACCTGAAGATTAATCTAGCATCTGTAACCTCTGCCTCCATGCAATTACCTCCGGAATACCAGGACTTTCAGGACGTCTTCACAAAGGAACAGGCCAAAACGTTACCTCCTCACCGATCGTACGATTCCAAAATCGATCTGGTGCCCGGTGCACAACCCCCTTGTAGCAGGATTTATGCCCTTACCGAACCTGAGAACCTGCATTTGAGACAATATTTGGATCAATACCTCGCCAATGGTTTTATTCGCCCGTCAAATCCCCGGCATCCTCGGCTTTGTTCTTCGTGCCTAAAAAAGAAGGCGACCTTAGAACTTGTATCGATTACCACGCATTGAACCAGATAACGGTTAAAACCGTTATCCTCTGCCTCTGATTCCTGAACTCCTTGACAGGTGAAGGACGCTTGCATATACACCAAGTTAGATCTCCGGGGGGCATATCATCTGGTGCGAGTAAAAGAAGGCGACGAATGGAAACAGCCTTCCGTACAAATATGGATTATTCGAATACCAGGTAATGCCTTTTGGGTTGTGCAATGCGCCTGCTGCCTTCAATTCTTCATGAATGATGTCCTTCGGGAACTCATCGATGTTGTGTTGTCGTCTATATCGATGACATTCTAGTGTACTCCTCTTCGAAATCTGTTCACAGAAAAACACGTTAGGGCAGTTCTGGAAAAACTGCGCCAACACAAACTATTTGCTAAACTGGAGAAATGTTGTTTTCCATACCACAGAAGTTGAGTTTCTCGGTTTCATCCCTGACACCCAAAGGAGTCCGAATGGACTCAAGAAAAGTGGATGCCATCCTCAAAATGACCATCACCTAGCTCTGTAAAAGGGGTTCAAAGCTGCTCGGCTTTGCCAATTTCTATCGCAGGTTTATCCAGAATTTCCACGCATTAGTAACACCCATTACTGCACTCTTGAGGAAAAATAAACGTTTTGGAATGGTCTGAAGAAGCCGAGCAGGCCTTCCAGGATTTAAAAGCTAAGTTTACCTCCGCACCTATATTGAAACACCCACGTCCAGATCTCCCCTATGTCGTCAAAACTGACGCATCCAGCCTAGCCATGGGAGCAGTTCTGTCTCAAAGAGATCCTGAAACCAACCAACTGCATCCCGTAGCATTTTGGTCCAGAAAATTCTCGGCACCAGAGATTAATTACGCAATCACTGAAAAAGAACTGTTAGCCATAAAGTCCGCTTTTAAAGCCTGGCGCATTACCTGCTTGGCGCTCGACATACCATCACAGTGATCACTGATCACGGAATTTTACAGTATTTTGAAAACCGCCAAGCTCAGTCATCACGGCCAGCTCCGATGGGCTTTGTTTTTCGCTGAAATTGATTTCGTGATTACCTATCGAACCTGCTGCAAGAACGGCAAAGCAACACCTATCATCCCAAATTGAATGGAGAATCTGATACAAACTCAGAACCAGTACCAATAATTCCCGAACAAGAATTCTTAGGCATGACTTCGTTACAGACCCTTGAAGACATTCAATCAGAGTGAAACAATCCTGGACCCTACAGTCCTACAAGATTGAAATACAAAAGGATCAGACATTACCATAGATAATGGTTTACCTTATTACCAAGACGCTTATCCTGCCGCACAAAGATTACACAAACTAGTTATTTCAGTTATCATAATACATTAATAGAGGGAACACCCCGGTTATTGCCAACAATGGAAAAGTGAAACGACAATTCTGGGGCCCTCTTGGCGAAAAGAGTGTTAAATCTTTGTGATGTCCTGTGTGTTTGCGCCCAAAATAAAGGTCAAAAAAAAGACCAGCCGGTCTCCTTCAACCTCTAGACATACCGGCCAGCACCGGCACACCCTATCAATGGATTTTATTACGGACTTGCCTACTTGTTCGGAGGTACAAAACAATTCGTAAAGTGTGAATTTGTTTTCCAAATGCCACTTCATCCTTTGAAAGTTTACCTTCAGCTTCTGTCCTAGCCAAAGAATTCCTCGAAAATATTGTTCGGCTACATGGATGCCATCTATACTAATCTCTGACCGGAAGCCAATTCATTTCCCCACTTCTGGCACAAATGTGTCAAATGGCACCAAATCGACGTAAGATTATCGACCAGTCAACCACCCTCATAGACCGATGGTCGAACGAGAGGAACAAATCAGACCCTGAGCAATACTTACGCTTGTATTTACAGCAATCTGAAAGCAACTGGAAAGACATTCTTTGGATATCCGAATTCGCATATAAATAATTCGGCTACACCTCGAAACTGGCCATAGTCCTTTTATACCTTGTTTGGACATCACCCTCGAATCTCAAACCTCGACTCACCTCAGAACCTCGGGTGCCCGCATAAGAAACATCTGCATCTACCATAACCCAGCCTTCAAAGAGGCAACACGCATTTACAACAAGCCAAAGAAAAATACATAGAGAATCTGACCTACACGGAGTGAAGCACCCTCCGTATCAGATTGGGGATCAAGTGTGGTTAGCTACCAGACATTTACCGCTCAAAAGGCCTCGAACTTTTTAACCCAGAAATATCTGGACCTTATTCTATTACGGCAATAATTAACCCAGTAGCGGTTAAACTGTATTTACCAGCTAATATGCGAATTCACCCTGTTTTCATGTTCACTTCTGAAACCAGTGTACCGCGGAACCCGACTACTCAAACCTCCAGAACCTATTCAAATAGATGGGGAACCCGAATTCGAAGTAAAGAAACATTTTAGATTCAAAATGTTTAGGTCAAAGCTTTCTAACCAATGATTGACAGGAGGTACGGACCTCAGAGAGAGGTCGTGGGAACCCAGTGACCATGTCATGCACCTCGATTAGTCAGGAAATTCCACCGACTCTTCCCAAACAAACCAAAACCCCCAGAGGGAAACAACCTTGGAGGGGCCTTGGGGGGAGTGCTGTCACGATGCCCGCTCACGGGGAGCCGGCTCAGGCCCTGCGTCCCCGAAAGCGGACATCAAGTCCCCGGGGAAGGTCCCAGCAACCCCTTATAGGGCCCTTTGGACAGCGTCCTGGCGCCTATGGCGCCAGGCTCATAGAAAACGTCAGTCCTGGCGTCATAGGCGCCAGGCTCATTATGAAAGTGTTTGGGTGCACTTACCTGATGCAGACCATGCTGCAGAATCCCGGCCTCCTTGAGACCTGAAAGGAACTACTTTACCTGTGGGACTCATTTACCACCCGGCGTGGTCGGGGAAGATACATACCCGATGGAGGAAGGACACATTCTAGGAAGTTCTTCCAAGGCTATTTAAACCACAACCCGATCAGCCACAACGCTGCTTCGCTTGTTCTGCATCTAGCAGCTGGCGCTCACCGTGTCTGCTCCTGCATCTTGACTTCTGCCACACCTGCCAGCATCTGAATCACCTGCAAGGAAGGAACAAGAGAACAGAAGAAGGAAAAGGCCTCACCTGCTAAATCTGCATCCAGAGACATTTCGCCGACAATCCTGAAAGAAAGAAGACATTTATTTTTAAAAGCACATCGCATTGATCGCTGCAGCGCCGCATTCTACTCACCTTTACAGGGTGCCTCCATGTTCAGCAGAGACCATCCGGATCGCAGTCGCGCCCCGCGCCTAGGGAAAAAAGACAAGAACAAAGGTGAGAGAAAGAAGGGAAAAGGAAGCTAAAACTCCATGTCAAGACTTACCTGTTGGGTCATTCCCTTTTCATTTCGGGTCCGCGCCGCATCCAGGCATTTTCAACCCCGGCCCCTAAGGGAAAAGACATCAGCGTTAATGAGTGAATGAAAAGACATTACCAAAACATTCACATAAAGACTACCTGATTTCCACAAGGATTTCACCGCTCACCTCGGTCGTGCCTGTTCCCCGCATTCCGTACCCCGGCCCTATGGGGAAAAAGACACTATCATTAAAATTATATGCATGGACACAAGGGAACCACTTATAGAAAAAACTTACCTGAAGCCAAGCAAGTTTGATCTTCACCCATCCGAAAATCCAGTGACGTAACTGGATACCAACGCGCCCCTGCATCAGAAGCAGGATGGAGAGCTCGTCCTTCCAAACCCTAAGTGAGACGCTAGGGGGAAGCACAGAAGGGTTTTGAGGAGGTGAGAGGGTAAGTGGAGGCCGATTGCATTACCCCGCAGACAGTTAACCCCCTATTCTCACCTACGGAAGGATACTTCTGACAGTCAGACAAGCCAGATCTGGGGCCTGGTCCAGTCCGTCTTCCGAACCCTGCGCATCACCTTAGACGAGGTCACAGCAGCGCGAACCAGGCCAGCGCCCCCGTGGGAGTCAGGTGAGCGTTACATCTAACCTCTCTCCCTGGCTGTTCAACCAGTATCTGGCACTTCTTGCCCACCGCATCGCTGCTCTCTGTCCCAACTTTCAGTGCTATGCGGATGATACCCAGCTCATTTTCAGCCTCCTCTTCCCCTTCCCTCATCTCTGACTGTCTTTCTGTCTTTCTGCTATCCATGAATGGTGTGCCGCCAACGACCTCTGCCTTAATGCCAGTAAGACTGAGATTCTACTCATCGGCTCACCCACTCCCTCATTCCCTGCAGCTCTCTGGCCGGCCTCTCTTGGCCCTCTTCCTGCTCCTACCTGCAAGGCAAAAAACCTCAGGGTCATCTTCAACTCCACACTCTCGTTCTCTCCTCACATCTCTGACATCTCTAAGAAGTCAAACTACACGCTACACCTCCTCAGAGGTATCCTTCCTTTCCTCTCCTTCCCCCAGAAGCTCACTGTCTCTAGAGCCCTGGTTCTCTCAAAGCTTGACTACTGTTAACAGCCTCTGTCTAAATCTGCCTGCCTCTACTCTCCGCCCCTTGCAACTCATCCAGAACAAGACTGCGAGACTTGTCCTTGGCCTCAAGCCCAGGGACCGTATCTCTCCAGGACTGAAATCACTACACTGGCTCCCATTGGCTGCGAGGATTAAGTTGAAACCCTCTGCATTGTCCACAAGGTCTTCTGGGGCCTTGGGCCAAAATACCTTCAACTCTCTCTTCCTAAATATCTTCCTTCTCGAGCTCTTCGCTCATCCGCCTCCAACTCCCTCAGAGTCCCGCTTCTCCAAGCAACGAGTTGGGGGTAGATTTCTCTCCGCAGCAGGGGCCTCCCTCTGGAACAGCCTTCCTGCCTCCCTGAAACTTGAGGAGAACCATCTCCGGTTCCGGAAGCACCTCAAAACCTTCCTCTTTGCCTCCACTTTCTCTCCCCCTCTCCCCTGCAAAAATCACTGAACCTGCACTGAATCTGCAACTGGGCCACTCACCGATCTCGGTCCATTGCCCAGCCCCTCTTCCCTGCACTGCCTCCCTGGCAACCCCTGCACTGCGGGACTGTCTCTGTATCCTGACAGCCCCTCCTCCCGGCACTTACCTTGCACTTGCCACCAGCTGGCCCTTATTATTTATCTTTTATTCTACAACCCTGTACTGCACTTTCCCCTCTCCCTTTCCCCTTGCACTTTTCCCTTCCCTCTACACTTGCACCTGCGCGATCTGAGTGACTCCTGGCCTAGTAGGATCGTTGTCTGTCTCCCCTTGACCCCCCCCTGCCTCGTCGCGCCTTGAAACACTTGTGTATAGGCGCGTTACAAATGCCATATCATATCATATCATTGACGGCAACCTGCCAGCAGACCCGACTCATGTCCCCCACCCCCATTGATGCCAACCTGCAGCACGGCCACCGGCTCATGTCGCCCCACGCCACCCCCATTGATGCCAACCTGCCAGCAGGCCCCGACTCAGGTCCCCCACCCCACCCCCATTGACGGCAACCTGCCAGCAGGCCCCGACTCATGTGATCCCAAACACCACGTCATAACTATACAGACCCATGGTTGTAATGCCAACCCAAATCCCACCCCCTAACCCCCAGTGCAAACACCCAACTGTAAAAGCAAGGAAATATCGAGGCTGAGTACCATACATTGAAATACACCAAACACGGGCTATAAAGATTCACAGATCTTTAATACTGCGCAGTTACAAAGAAACACAGATCTGATACAGATAGCTATCTGGCTCTCGACACCCCGCAATGATTACCAGCCCATCAGAGTGAGGAGGGAGAGTGCTGGACATCTAAACATTCATACTTTTATACATTTCCAACAATATTGTATAGCCCCTCTACATGTTAATAATCTGCGGTCTAGAGTTTGTGCCTAGTTCACATACAGCTTATTCAATAATATGCAATAAAGGGCAGGAGCCCCCACTCACCTGCTACCCCTGGAGGAGCCAACGCTGTGTCTGCAGCATCGAGGAAGCATCACCACGGATCGGCATACTTATATGCCTGCTGATCCACTGCTGCAGCACCTTCCGTGATTTGGGCCCCCCATGTGCCTTCAAGTACCTAATTTTCACCCTGAGCAGCCCGGGTCCGCGTACCAGTATCAGCGCCGACATTTGATCAGAAACTAAATGTTGGGCATGACGCGGCACCATAGCGAGGCTGAGCGCTGTTCTGGTTGCTAAGCAACCCTGGTTTTAAAAATTGCCTGCATCCGCCAGCAGGCGGAAGAGCCAGCCTATTCAAAGGCCTTCTAAGGCCCTGTTTGCCCCTGTTAGCCGCGGTGAGCCGCTGCTCGTTGCTCCACCACAGCTCTGTCTCTCCGGGGTTATAACTACTAAATCTGCCAAGACCAGCATCTACGCCTACGCAAGCACGTACGCACGGACTAACCTCACACCATACTTCATCTCACAGAGGTAACTATCTGGTGAACACTGATTACCTGTTACTCCTAACTCCTAACTGTGATAGTTGCCTTATGTTAGCAACACTCAACAACTGCTCCCAAGCTACCTGCTGCATTACCCATCCACCTACTATACGGCCCCACAGCCGCACAAGTCTTTGCATTCATTTGTTACTATTCCACACTGGACAGCAGCATTTAGGTATTTAAATGTACACTGCATTTTTTGTAAAGCTGCATCTTGCCTGCCCTGATAGCTGCATTTAGTTATTTAAATGTAAACTGCATTTTCTGAAAGTTGCATCTAGCCTGCCCTGATAGCTGCATTTAGTTATTTAAAAGTACACTACATTTTCTGAAAGTTGCATCTAGCCTGCCCTGATAGCTGCATTTAGTTATTTAAATGTACACTGCATTTTCTGAAAGTTGCATTTAGCCTGCCCTGATGCCTGCATTTAGTTATTTAAATATACACTGCATTTTCTGAAAGTTGCATCTAGCCTGCCCTCATAGCTGCATTTAGTTATTTAAATGTACACTGCATTTTTTGAAAGCTGCATCTAGCCTGCATCTAGCCTGCCCTGAAAGCTGCATTTAGTTATTTAAATGTACACTGTATCTTTGAAAGCTGCATCTAGCCTGCATCTAGCCTGCCCTGATAGCTGCATTCATTTATTTAAATGTACACTGTATCTTTGAAAGCTGCATCTAGCCTGCATCTAGCCTCCCCTGATAGCTGCATTCAGTTATTTAAATGTACACTGTATCCTTGAAAGCTGCATTTAGCCTGCCATGATAGCTGCATTTAGTTATTTAAATGTACACTGCATTTTCTGAAAGTTGCATCTAGCCTGCCCTGATAGCTGCATTTAGTTTTTTAAATGTACACTGCATTTTTTGAAAGCTGCATCTAGCCTGTCCTGATAGCTGCATTCAGTTATTTAAATGTACACTGTATCTTTCAAAGCTGCATCTAGCTTGCCCTGAGAGCTGCATCAGTTATTTAAATGTACACTGTATCTTTGAAAGCTGCATTTAGCCTGCCCTGATAGCTGCATTTAGTTATTTAATTGTACACTACATCCCTGCATGTAGCTCCATTCTGTTGGACTTATTTAACCTGTGTACCTTAGCACCATACCATACATATCACATGAACTATCATGCCACGACATGCGGTCGCTGCCCTGGGCCAGCCTCTACCACATAGCCGGTTTAGGATTCTTATCCTTTACTGTCGGAACTCCCCCCACCAGCATTTCCAAGACACACCACACTTACATCCACGACCTCCACTCCACCCATCCCTCTACCATGCCCCATTGCACTGACCTTCCCACTAATCCGTACCTCAATGACCCAGCCTTGTGGCTCAAGCACTTTGCCACTAAACCTACAGCTAATCTTCCATGCACAAAACAATACAGGAACTCGCGACTTAGATCTAGACTGCCCCGACCACCCTGCATTCAGCGCAGCTACACCGCCTTTTTACAGCCCATCCCACCATCGCTACCTAACCCCTCCCCTTCCACCACACCTATCTCATCACTCAAGGGAGCCCTCATCAATGCCAGATCACTCACGGCTCACGCCTTTGACTTCTCAGACCTAATCACTGTCCAAAACCTTGAATTCCTAGCCATTACGGAAACTTGGTTACATGATGCCTCTGGCCCACTTCTCGCCCTATCCCTACCTAAGGGCTATGCCATTATTAGAAATGATCGACATTCCAACTTGTCTAAAGGAGGAGGAGTCGCTTTCATACACAGTGACAAGATCACCATGAGAACTATCGCCAATGCCCAATTCAGCTCTGCAGAATCCCTATCAGCGAAACTATCCCTCTCACCCACTAACACAGCGACACTCCACCTTATTTATAGACCTCCAGGACCACTTGGCTCATTCATTGATGATGTTACAGCTACAGTATCCGCCAACACGAAGTCTAACTCCCAGGTACTGCTACTAGGTGACCTCAACCTCGGACTCTCTGATCATAAGGACCACATGGCCACTAAAGTCGCCACTACCCTCGCCAACCTAGGTTTCCAGCAGCGCATTCACGATTCTACCCACAAGAAGGGCAGAACGCTAGACTGGTTAGCAGACTTCAACTGCAACACCACTGTCAGCGCCAACACTGCTTGTGCCTGGTCTGACCATCACGTCATTACCTTCCTCGTGCCAGCCACTAACCCCCAGCCCATACCTACTATAGCCCCAGCTACACCCACTAGAAATAAAAAGGATATTACCAGAGAGAAATTGCTTCCGCTCATCCTTCCCATTTTAAACACTTGTGCCACGCTGCACAAGGACCCTAGCGTTTTAGTAGACACCTTCAACAGCACTCTGCTGAAAGCCATTGAGACCATAGCCCCTTTAAAAATTCGCAAAGCGAAACAACATTCCCACCTGAACTCTTGGTTCACCCCGCAGCTTAACGCTCTGCGCAAAGAAAAGCGTAAGGCCGAAGCTCTTTGGAAAAGTCATCCTAGTACGACCAACAAAGCTTCCCTCCTGATCACCTCTCTTAACTATAAGGAAGCTATCCTTCAAGCCAAAAAAGAGACATATAACCTACGCATAACGCAAGCAGAATCCAACACAAAAGAATTATTCAAAATTCTCAAAGAATTAGAATCCCCTTCACCTGCCCCCGACTCATGCATTAAAGACAGCACCTGGTGCAACAACATACAAAATGCACTTCTCAACAAAATAACCACTCTGCAATCTAAAATTAACGCTAAACAAAACTCTCTCCACACTCCCCCATTAAGCAAAACCGTTCCACCTAAAACAACCACCTTAGACTCTCCCTTGCCTTTCAGCTTCTCGCCGCTCACCACCCTTGAGGTTGAAAAAATCATCTGTAATTTAAAACCCTCTAATTGCCAAGGGGACTCCTGTCCAGCTCCAATCATTAAGGAATCGGCCCACAACCCCGCTCCTTTCATAACAACCTTTATCAACTCCTCATTTCAATCAGGAGTGGTCCCCAACAATTTGAAGGATGCTTGGGTCATCCCTCTTCTAAAAAAACCAACCTTAGATCCAGAGGTCCCAACCAATTCTAGGCCCATCACCACTGTCCCGTTTCTCCTAAAAAATCTAGACAGAGCAGCATACTTACAGATACAGAACTATCTGGAAACCAACAATCTCCTAGGCACTAGACAATCCGGCTTCATGGTACTGAGACAGCCCTTTTAGACCTTAAAACCCAAACTGAGGACCTAAAAGACAAAGGTAAACTAGCCCTGCTATTACTATTAGACTTATCCGCTGCCTTCGACTTGGTCAACCACCAAATCCTCTGTCATCATCTGAAAAATGCAGCCCACTTCTCTGACAATGCCACCAATTGGATTAAATCATTCCTGGACAACAGACATATGAGAGTATTCTCCCCAACATCTTCAGCCGACCCTGCGCCAGTCCCTTGCGGGGTCCCTCAAGGATCGTGCGTATCCCCTACCCTCTACAATGTTTTCACTAAACCTCTGTTTGATGTGCTTGACTATCTTGGTGTCACCTACACTAATTATGCCGATGACACCCAGATACTCATCCCCATCATGGGTGATTACACGGTAGACTCGAAATCTTTAAATGACATCTACCATGTCATTCAAGCCTGGATGGCACAAAATGAGCTCTGTCTTAATGACGACAAGACAGAGCTCCTCATCCTGGTACACAGCAAAGACTCAACAAGCTGAACCCAATGTTCAGCTCCTTCAATATCGACGGAAACTCCATAAAAGTCTCCAAAGATACCAAAACCCTCGGAATCTACCTTGATTCCACTCTCTCGCTCCACAGACAAACAAATGCAGTCGCAGCCGCCTCTGCCTACATATGCAATTTGATCACAGCATGTCACCCTTTCCTCTCTACTCAAAACTGCATAACCCTTGCTAGGACTTTGGTCATTTCCAAACTTGACTACTGCAACGCACTGTACCAAGGCACTAACCAATGAAACATTGACATACTCCAGGTCATACAAAATAACGCCATCAGAGCAGCCCTCAACATCCCCAGATCAGCTCACATCGCTGAAACTAGGAAGAACCTTCACTGGCTGTCAGTCTCCCAAAGGATTTCACTAAGATCTCTTGCCCTGACTTACAAATGTATGAATAACCAGGCACCTATCTACCTATCCTGATGGTTCACTCAATATACTCCACCTCGGTCACTAAGGTCTGCCATTAGCCAGAGCCAACTGACCCTAGATACAAGCTCCAAACAGCTGGAGGGGTCACCTTCCCAGTTCTGGCAGCCAAACAGTGGAACTCTATGACTCTCACCATCAGAAACTTGTCCTCCCTGAACTTATTCAAACACAAAGCTAAACTTTGGCTAGTCACTTGAGACAACCAATTGACACACTGAAAACCTGATTACTTTGTATTGCTTGCCTAACCTGTACTGTGATCGTACTCCACTCTTTAATTTAATGTTCTTTGTAATGTCATACTGTTATGTAACCATTGTTTGAAGATATGCGCCCGGTAGCCTCCGGGCCTGGTTTGCGGTATACAAATAAAAGAAATACAAATACAAATACAAATACATGGATTACATGAGTTTGTATTTCCATCAAGTTACAATGGCGAAGTATGTTCTTGGATTCAGCAATAAGCCTTAGTACATATCCCTTCACAATGTAGTTCTGCCAGTGTCCAAGTTTGGTGTTTACATAACATTGTCATCAATGTGTGTTCGTGAATGAGGCTTGTTAGCGCAGACAATCCTAAAACAACAAGTCATACTCAGTACAAGGTCTCATTACCTAGTCTAAACAGTCGGCCCTCGGACAGTCTAACCATTAACAGAACTCAAAGGTAGGGAAGGCTTGGTTGCAAGTTAGAAACACAGTCCAACCTTTTAGAATGGAGAATCATTCGAACAGAAATCAAAGTGGGGGATGATTCTAAAATGGCTGTGAAGTCGATCTAAAATCAGAACTTTGCAACACAGTTTTCTTCGCAGAGCGACTAGGTTTAGGCCAATATAAATCAAAAGGAGGCACGATATGATTTCCCGTTTAACACAACGATCCACTGCACCCACTCCCTAGTAAATTACCCATTCCATGATAGTCTGAAAAGAACCAGCATGTCCATCAACAAATGTCCTACAGAGCCACACAGTGGCAACGCATGACTGAGCCAATGCTCATGGAGACATGTGCAAAATATATCATAGTAGACCACACCAATAATGTAGAATAATGAAATGTATTAAAAATTAAACAAAACGACAAAAAGAAAACCACACATGCAAATGAAGAAATAATGAATGCAATCTGAAAGCGAAAGTAAAATCCAAGGAAAAATGAAAAACCAAGACATGAAAAAAGAAAAGTGGTCCATTGCCAAAGTCCATAGAAATTAATCCAAACATGAAAAGCATAAAAATCTATTACTCCATGGGATGAAGAAAAAAAAGAGTATTTACATGTCCGGAACTATTTACAATGAAAGTCTGAAGGATCAATGATCCCAAAACAAAAAGAAACATAGTGAAAACCCTATCTAAAATACAACTATATACAAAAAGTGGAGCAAAGTCTGTGGACTCCAAATAATAATAAAAGACAAATGAAACCTAAATCTAAATAACTATATACAAAGATGGCAGGCTAGTGTGACGGCTCACTCATTGATGTCCCGGCCAGGGCATCATCGAACTCCATTTCAATGTCGCGGAGGTGGGCCTCTTCCCTGGCCCTGAGGTCTCGTAGGGATGAAGCCATGGCCTCCTCCAACTCCCTGTGAGTTGCCTCGCGGCACTGAGCCGGCCACAATGCTCGGTACATCGAGTTCTCTGCCCTGACCATTGTGAGCTGTGCCCTCTCCACCCGCCGCCGCTCCGCATCTATTTGCCGGCCCAACCGCTGCCACACGGAAGACACTCCCAATCGTGGGTCCTCCTGACCGATGGGCGATGCCTGCCCCTGGGATGTTGATGGCCCCGAGCCATGATCGCTCCCACGCTGAGCCTCCTGCTGCCTCCAATGCAACTGCCTCTGGCACCACGATGGCCTCAGGCTGATGGAATCCTCTGGTGCTGCCATGCACATGCCCTGCTTGATGATGCCTGCACGTCCTCCATCTGCTGGGGTCCAGTAGGTGGGGTGGCCACCCCTGCTGGACCTCCGACTCCATACTGTGGCGGGGATGTGTCCTCTACCAGCCTGGCCGCTGGCTCAGGGGCAGCTCCACAGGGGGCCCAGGTGATAATTGGGTGGAAAGATGGCACGGAGGATGACTGGCACATAGGGGGTTAAGTTGAGGAGGGGGTCGCAATAAGATCCAGCACACGGATGAACCCAGTGCCGATGACCTGTCCTAGTAGGTCAACACGGCCAAAGAGGTATTCGAAATGACCACAGAGAACCCTGCATGCCATCCCAAATACCACGTTGGCGCAACGCCACCCCAGCTAGGACAGGCTCAATCCGGTCATGGATTGCAATGTCCGCAGGGAGAGGAAGGCCAGTTGTTGTATGTGCATCCCCTCCCTGAAAACGGGTCTGGATGGAGACATCCCTGCTGGTGCAGGAAGATGCAGTCACAGGATCGGGGACAGTATTACACACAAGCACCTCCGCGGCAGCCTGTGCTGCCCACTGTTGCTGCCCCTGGACTGCACGACTAGCACCAGTGGAATCCCCCCTTCCAGGCCCCATGCGTGGGGTTTCCACGGCCTCCTCCTCAACCAAACCCCCACCAATCTGGATGACTCCGTGCCATCTCTGTAGGCCCCTGTTCGGGCTCGGCTGCCCCTACTTCGGCCAAGGAGTCCGCCTCCAAACTTCGCCTCTTGGACCTTCATTCGGCAGCTGCGGCCGTGGACGCGGCACCAGACTCCTCACTCCCGGAAGAGATCACTACGTGGGAGGGGAGCTGGGCCTTGCGTCTCCAGCTGGCAGTGGGATCCCTGCCATTGTGCTCCACAGCACCGTCTCCGCCCTCTTCATCAGTCGATGCTGCAGACAGGGAGCGACAGAACAGAGGCATCAGGGCACTGTACAATGGTCTGATACACACATGACAGTTGCACATGAGTGGCATTGTCAAACTTCCAGATGGCATCACCCTCCCCAACTTTCATATCATTTGAACCCACACACATGCAGAAATTAACAGGAATCATGCAGCAGGCAGCAGCATCCATACACACACAACAGCATAAACATCCGAAGGTTGACATGATGTCACAAGCAACATGGGGAGTGCCAAACACATGCACACACGCCACCAGACAGACATGCATCTGTACATCTCCAACACCTGTCACAGTGCATTGATCAGCAACTATGTCACATCTGCCAATTGGGTTCCTACATGTCTGTGTCCCATGTATCCATGGCGTATCACAGTCGTACACATGTCAAACACACACACGCACATGTACACCGTGCACGTACATGAAGGTGGAACCAGCATCCATGTGTCACAACCCAACCATGGCATAGTACATACACAGAAATGCTAACTCCACATGCAGTTGTGCATCATGCTTTGGAACACATAAACCATTGATGTGCATCACACATGACTGGACTCACATGCAGCAGGGTCATGTCCCTACAGATAAACATCCATACATGGGCCTTTCCAGACATATGTCCAAGCTGCACACTCCTGGCACACCTCAACATGCACTACGTCCAATCAGTACGCATGGACACTTACTGCTCGACTCTGTATGGGTCTGCCTCTTGAGGACCAGGAGGTGAAGCGCTGGGTGAATGCGTTCCAGGACCCTCATCTGGTCGTTGGTAAGGCGGACCCGGCACCCCACTGCATCCGCTGCGTCCAAGAGGCGCCGGGCCTTCCTGAGAGTCCTGGACCTGAAGTTCTCCCAGCGCTTATGGACGTGTGGTAGGTCGCAGGTTGTCACCCCCTCTGCGTTGATGGCAACCACGATGTCCATCCAGATCCTCTTCCATCCATCCTTGTCAACGCGTGTTCTTCCGAAGAGGGCATCATAATGCACCAGGACTTGCTCCACCAGGATGAACCTGACAGCCTTCTGTCTCTCTGGCTGGGGGTTGCCAGTGGTCTCAGATGGTGTTTGCCCCGACATGGCAACCCCCGAGGCAGGTGTGGGTGGGCAATTGGGTCCTGGTGCTGGGCTGTGGAATGATGGAACTGCAGTCGGGAGTCTTCTGTTCTAGCAGGGGTGGTCACAGCAACTGGACATGGCTGACATGCTGACATGCAGGCAGATGGCTGACATACAGGCACCAAATAGCAGGGTACCTGGCCAGCAGGCAGACAGGCATTAGCAGATGGCTTGTGGGAGGCAGTTCAGGGATCTGGGGGCCAGGAAAATGGCTTTCTGGGCAAGAGATTGGTCTTCCGTGTGTTGTCTTGTGGACAGCTTGATACGGAGTGATTTGGCACGTGAAAAAACAGAACATCAGTGTGTAATTCGAGGAAAGGCCCTTAGCACGTAAGCACGTAAGTGACGTGACGCGCGCTGGTGTTTCCCTCGGCACGGGTGCATAGTGAATCTGCATGTGCAAAAACAGCACGTCCGGGTGTCACTGCGTTTAATTGGAGGAAAGGCCCTTAGCGCATAAGTAACGTGGCATGCATGGGCATTTCAGTGTGCAGGGTTTAAAGGTCCACGTAGGACGCCATTTTCTTGTACGTGCTTTTTGTGGCAAATGAGCGGTTCACACGCGATTACTTCACAACGGTTGCAATGCATACTCCTTGTTTACTGAGACAGCGTTCAATTCTTCTTTTGGCAGGGGTGCTGGAAACGCGCCTACGTGCGTCTTTTTCATTTTCTTTTTCCAGGCAGACGGTGAGTCACGCACGTATTTTTCCACTGTGTTTGCCCCCATGGTCGCGTACCCATTCAGACGTCATTGTATCCTGCGTTCAACACGCGTATGCTTTTTTTGTGTTTCTGGGTGCCACAGCGTACTGCAGGTCCTTAATTCCACGCATGTGGGCTACCGAGGGGTCACGTGCACGTTAAATTTTGTTTTTGGCGTGCCTGAGCATTGCGTGACCCGTCATCTTCCCCCAGGGATAACAGACAGCCTTGCTATAGCACAGGGGTACGGATTCCATCTAGTACCCTGCCCCCTTCACCCCAAATGCCCAGGACAATTGTTTACTGCACCTCCCATTCGCACAAGAACATCAGTGCCATGGTTGAAAGGCAACCAAGTGGTAAGGGAGGCAAAAGTGGCCGACCTCCAAGAGGTATCTGTGGTGGGGGATGTGTCCAGGATGAGCAGGGTGGCCAAGGTGGCCAAGGTGGCAGTGATGGCCAACGTGGGCACGGTGTCCCAAGAGGCCAGTGTGTCGAGGACCAATCAGGGACACCTATGCCCCCCCAATGGGTTGGGGAGATGCAGCTTACACCATCCGAGCTCAGGGCCTGTTAACCTGGCCCAGATTGGTCACAGAACTGGGTCAGGGTGACTCACAGGCCGACTTCCGTGTCACAAAGTCAAAGCCACGTGTGGTGGTGAAAGTTGCTGTCACCAGGCCACGTGGATCTGGGGCCGAAATGTCATCTGCTGCCCCAAGTATCCAGGGTGAGGCAGCTGCAGCTCAATCCACCCCGGCTCTGAGTCACCCAGCCGGGACAGTGTTGGTCCTAGACCATCACACCAAGGCAGTTGTGCCACTTGGTCCTGGCAACAGCACCCAGCAACCAATGCCTGAAGTGAAACCTTTGGTCATCGTGCCATTGCCTGCTTACTGTCAGGCTTCTTATATTTTGTACAATATTTTTGGTACTCTATCCTTAACTTTCATTATTACAGGGGGAGAGTGTCCCAATTCAACATGGTGGTACAGAAGCAGGGGTTTGACTGGTCAATAGTAAGCAGTAAGGTGATTGGGTGACAATGAGACAAGGGAGCATTAGCAGGATTCTAAATTGCCTTTCATTGCCATACCTGAAGCAGGAAGTTAGGCCCAATACAAGTTTTCTAAAGATAAAGTATCTTGAATTTGAATCAGCTTTGGTGTAAAACCGCCGTGGGACAAGAACAGCGGACATTTTGGTGGGAGCGCAGCACTCTAGTACATATGAGAGGAGACTTATTGCAAAGCTATATATTTTCAAGTGATTTCAAGAAAAGACTAAGGCCCTCATTACGAGTTCGGCCGGTAGCCATGCCGCTAATGGCGGCGTGGCTGCTGCCGAAATCGCATCCGTGTCCGGGTCCTCGGAATGAGGATTTACTGGGCCATTCCGAGTTCGGATGGCCCGGTAATTCCTCCCTCAAGGACCCGGACACGGTCCTTCCCCATTCCCATTTCAGCCCCCATAGGTCTGAATGGGAATGGGAGAGTGAGCAAACAATAGGCCATAACTAGATGGCCCGTTGTTTTCTCCCTCTTCCCCTCGCGGGACCCGGTAAGCACGCCTGGTTTTCCCAGGCGTGCTTACCATTGTGGAAACAGAGAAATTGATATGAGGCCGGGAAGCCCAAAAGGAAACAAACCAACACAGGTTACAAAGGACATACAAAGCGCTTTATTTCAAAGTTACAAAGTTACCAAAGTCAATTGACATGCGAATAGCTATTCGGCCCTCTGACTAACACACGAACCTTCAACGTTAGGTTCGCACTGAAAGTGGGAGAGACCGATCATCGGGATGCTCGGGTTTTTTATACATTTTGTACTGCATTGGCCAGCCCTCTTGTAAGTTAACCATTCTTAGAACAACGGCTAGGGTTCGTAGCCAGGTCGAACATGCAATTTCCATATATTAGATCGGTTTCGCTGATACAGTTACATATTTACACCTAGGTTAAACAGAGGACAGGGTCTTAGTTCATGACCCTAACAGGTAGCCTGTGGACATATTATTCATTCACGTGTGCGGAGGTCACCATAGCCAAAGTCTTACTCGAAATGTCATTCGGCCTCCATTTTGTGATTCGAGGTGACTTTCGCATGGCAAGAGTACCTAAAATGGCGGCTAAATCCAAGATGGCAGCTTTCACGATACATTAAGGTCAAGACCTTGCCGCGGAACCTATGTACATAATATTCTTTAGACAGCTTGGCGTAGGCCAACATACATTTAAACGATGCGATTGGGGTCACAATATTATATCGATTTCCACAGACCCTCCTTTTGGCCTATGCCAAGTGCTAAAACATTATTTCCTAATACTTTTGAAAATACTTGAAAGCATTATCATTTATAGGTTCCGCATCATTGTCTGAAATGTCAATGGCCATAAAGTTGTTCATAAGAACTTCTTGCAACATAAATTCTTTAGATGCTGTCTTCGAGGTATATATTCTACGCCCTATTGCGCTCATAACCTGGGCACAACATCCCCCTAACATTCCGCATATACTCGGGAGGCATTGAAAACAGCAGCAAAGAAATAACAGAGTCCCTAAAATACCTAAAATAACAGAAAGCACCTTCCACCCCCAAGATCGTAGAGAATCCCAAAACCAAGTACTAAGGCTCCAGCCTCCTACAGGGATATGAACTTCAGAACTAAGAATGTGTAAATTCTGAATTGCTTTAAATATTGTTGATGAAGAATCTGGTACGAAAACACAGCAAGCGGACCCCACTAATTTACATACTCCACCTCGTTCAGCTAAAATGACATCTAATGCCATTCGATTTTGAAGTGCTACCAATCTTATCGCCTTCTGCTCTAAGGTCATATTGTAAAGTATGTCCGTGGTCCGGTTGATCGTTTTCTCCAATACCCTCGCTAATCCCCCTAATGTTTTCTGAATTTACTATTTGTCCCCAGAAGGGGACTACTGATTTGGCTATATCCCCGAATACTTGTCCAGGGGTATCTCCATCATTATCCCTTCGCGGGCGAGCCTTAGATACCTCTAAGGTACTAGCTATAAACACACCTGGTAACAATATCCCTAAATAACAAGTCCCCTGCCAATCCTGGGCAACCAGGGAAAAGCTAAACTACCGCAAACAAAATAAACGGGTCCCCCTACATACAGAGGCCTATTTTCCCCAGTCAAATTTACAATATTTACACAAGGCTCGAAATCTCCATTGGCCTAGTGCCATTTCTTGTACACAGAAAGGGACAGAATCAGGACTGTGATTTATAGAATAAGAAGGAGGCATGGCATCCTTATTGCCTATCGGAGCCATCTTAAAAGAAACTAGATTTTGAAAAGGAAAAGAAAGTTTATCAGACGGCCTAATAGAAGCGATATTAGTCTACTCCTATTTGCGAAAAGCGAGCATCCAGGGGAGTCAATTCACGTTTTTCAAATTCATTCAATTAGTGCCATCGAAGTTCCCTGAGATGCTATCATTCCACCGGCCAAAGAAAAGTGCTCTAAGAGAGGCATAGCAGGAAGTCGTTAGAGGTAGGGATGTATATACCATCCCAGTCCCTTGTTCCCATGTTGTGGTAAGTGAGTGCAAATCAACAATTACTCCTATTAAGAATAGCATGCGTAGCATTCATCACTATCATCAAAGTGTTATTATGATATTTCTGTCTATGCCGAGAGTCCCTAGGGACAGAGTGTGAAGGTGTACAGAGGGAGTCAAAACAGTTGGTACAATTTTGGTCGGTAACAGAGGCTTCAAAGGATAAATTTCTTCAAAGTACCAAAGTCCCACGGCAGCGGTTGCAAAACTAACAATAATCAAAACAAGAACACAACAGTACGTTTTCAGGGCCCAGGCACATCGTCCATTGTTCGATTTGGTCACCTCCTTATCTAATAGTTCAATACGAGGAGCAACGGTGAAGGCGGCAGGCATCATGGTTATCCCGATCGACGGCCCCAATGTTGGTTGCTGGCGGCACTTCGGCCGTGCGACTTCTTAGTCCTTCCCAACCCTGGCCAACAGAGCCCCCCCTTTTCTTTGTTCCAAAAAAAGGGAAGACGATAGTATTTCAATCACTCCTTTGTCTTCCAGATGCACGATACTCGTGCGGCGATTTTATTTGCGTGGTCGAAGGTTGTACCGGAGGGTACCAAGTTTGTTAAATCCGAAAGCAAAGTATCGTCGCTCCCTGAAGGGAGCGTCGTATCAGTAGCGACGGAAGTCGCAGAGCTCGAAACAGGTTTTCCGGAAGTGATTGATCAAGGGAGTGCGGAGACAAAATGGACGGCTCCCGAGCTCCTCAGGCTCAGAGAACTTCTCCGACGCACTCACAACGCTGCCTGCTACTGCGAGATCAGAGAGTGTAGCATCAGCGAGGGGTTCTGTTTCTTCTGTAACGTGTGGCGCCGGGTGAGGGATCTTCTTGATATGCGTTGCCGTGTATCCAGTTCTTCTTTCCTGCCACCCGCACTGCCGTCCTGGTGACAATAAAACCTGGTAGGGTCCCCGCCAGCGAGGCGCGAGACAGGAAGACCTTTCGTAGGCCTTTACCAGGACCAGCTGCCGGCAATATATCGTGTCCTGGCCCGTAAACCGTACAGGTAAGGCGGCATTCACCTGGTGGTAAATGAAATACAGTTTTTAGTCAATTGATTACAATAGTCTATGAGCAATACATTCTCCACATCCCTCAGGGCTTTAGGTTTAGGGAGGCCCCAAATATTAGCAGGCCTTCCCATTACTACCTCGAATGGAGAAAGCCCAGTTCTAGTCTGGGGTGTGGTGCGCATAGCTAACAACACAATAGGTAAAGCATCTGGCCATTTTAATTTAGTGTTGGCACATGTTTTTGCAAGTTTGTTTTTCAAAATACCTGGGGGAGCGGGCTACGTGGAAAACACACGCACCGCACAAAAAGCACGTACAGAACAGTGTAAAGGCACGCGGGATCTCCAAGCCCTGCCAGGGCAACGCCCGTGTGCAAAACGTCACAGACGCGCTTACGCTGTAAGGGCCTTTGGTCCAATGAAATCGCGTACGCGTGCTGACGCGCTTACGCGCTAAGGGCCTTTCCTCGATTTTCACGCTGACGTGCAGGATTTTCACGTGCCAAATCACTTCGTATCAAGCTGGCCACGCGAAAACACACAGAAGACCATGCTCCTGCCCAGAAGGCCGAATTACTGCCCCCAGTGCCCCGAGCAGCCTCCCACGTGCCATCTGCTGCTGCCTGCCTGCCTGTCTGCCTGCTGCCACCGTGCCCTGCCATTTGGTGCCTGCACATCAGCCATCTGCAGGGGTCCAGTTGCTGTGTCCACCCCTGCTGGAACAGAAGACTCCCGACTCCGATAACATCGCTCCACAGCCCAGCCCCAGGACCCAGTTGCCCACCCACTCCTGCCCCTGGGGTTGCCATGTCGGGCACATCCACATCTGGCACCAGTGGCAACCCCCGGCCAGTGGGGCAGAGGGGCACCAGCTTCACTGCCACCGAAGTTGGTGTCCTGGTGGAGCAAGTCCTGGGGCAGTATGATGCCCTCTTCGGATCGTCCCGCGCCAACAAGGAAGGACGGGAGAGGATCTGGGCCGACTGTGTGGTTGCCATCAACGTGGAGGGGCTGGCAACCCGCACCATCCAGAAGGTCAAGAAGCGCTGGGAAGACATGAGGTCCAGGACCCTCATGAAGGCCCGGCGCCTCGTGGAGGGGGGCCGGGGCCGCATGAGTTCCATCCAGATGGGGGTCCTGGAACGCGTACACCCAGCGCTCCACGCCCAGGTCCTTGAGAGGGAGACCCGTCTGGAGTTGAGCGGTAAGTGGCCAAGCATTGCTGTGTGAGACAGGGCATGTTGCAGTGTGCTGGTTGTCTGATACTTGCCTGTATGTGTGACATAGGCCATGTACGAATGTATGTGTGCAGGGACATCATGGTAATGCATGTGCGACCAGTAATGTGTGAACCGCACGGTTGTTGCATGTGTTTAAATGCGACATGGGGAGCCCTATGCAGATTGTACACATGAGAGCATGGCAGTCTCTGTTCCTGGACATGGGTGGGGGTGAGGGATGGGTGCTGATGCCAGGTACATATATGGTGTCCATGTCTGTGTGCCTGACCTGTGTGTCTGTGACTTGTGGATGCCATGGATGCATGACACATGTCTGTGACAATGTACAGATTCACTGATGCAGCCTAGTCATCCTTGTATCCACTGTGTTTGGGGTGTACGGGGCCAGATGGATGTGACTGAGGTGAAGTGTGTGCATGTGATAGGCATGACCCATGATGCATGTGAGTTCCATTACATTGTATGTTTCGAGAGTCCATTGGACATGCATGGAAATGTCCATGGCATGCACCATGACTGTCACTGTGTGTGTTTTTGCCTGGACTGACACATGTGTTGTAGAGGACATGATGGAAGTGTACTTTGACAATGGCACTGATCTGCTATTGCTTCCTGTCTAGGGACCATTGTACAGTACCCTGATGCTTGTGTTCTATGTCTCCCTCTACGCAGCGGCTAGTGAAGAAGAGGGCGGAGACGGCGCTGTGGAGCAAGGCAGCGGGGATGCCCCACGGCTGCAGCGGAAGGGGTGGGTGAGCCCCACAGGGGCATGCTACGGGGGAAGATGGTGAGGAGCCATCCAGGTTGGTGGTTTCCACAGAGGAGAAGGAGGCCGCCACTGAGGCGCACATGGGGCCTGGTGGGGGCATCCCTGCTGGTGCAAGTGGTGCAGTCCAGGGGCCCGAGGCAGCACAGGTCACCGTGGAGGGGCCTGTGCATGTCGCTGTCCCTGACCCTGTGGGTGCACCACCATGCACCAGCAGGGATGCCCCGTCCCAGGCCCGTCCGCAGGTAGAGGGGATGTCCATGTCATCTGACTCCCCTCCACCTGCGGACGAGGGGACCCCTGGCCGTATGGAGAAGGTCCTGATTGGGGTCACGATGCGCACGGCTGTGATTCGTGATGCCGTGCGTGCTTCCCAGGAGGAGCACGCACGTCATCAGGAAGAGCACCATGCCGACGTGGCCCAATTAGGATCGTCCATGTTCGGGGGTTTCCTGCATGTGTCGGCCAATCTGGCGGCCCTCTCCTCCTCTGTGGAGACTATACGCCAGTAGTTCTCCTTGCCGTCTTCCGGCCCAGATGCCACCAGGGCCCCCTGTGGACCTGCCCTGACCAATGCAGCCAGCTCGGTGGGGATCCCATCCCTGCCACAGTCGGGAGTCAGAGGTCCAGCAGGGGTAGACACCACAGCAACTGTACCCCAGCAGATGGAGGATGTGCCGGCATCATCAGGCAGGGCATGTGCACGACGGCGTCAGTGGATTCCATCAGCCTGGATGCCGTCGTGCTGCAGAGCCAGTGACGTCGGAGGCAGCAGCGGAGTCAACGTCGGAGGCATCATGGCTCGGGGCCATCAACATCGGAGGGGCAGGCATCGGCCGGAGGGCAGGAGGACCCAGGACGGGAAGTGTCTTCCGTGTGGCAGCGGTTGGGCCAGCATATAGGTGCGGAGCGGCGGCGGGCGGAAGAGGCGCGGCTCACAATGGTCAGGGAGGAGAACTCCTTGCGGAGGGCCCTGAGGCAGGCCGAGTGCCTCGAGGCAATCCGCAGGGGGTTGAGGAGCAGATGGCGTCGTCCCTGCGGACCCTCAGGGCCATGGAACAGGACCGCCTGTGCGGTGCGTGTGGACATAGACGAGGAGTTTGATGATGCCCTGGCCCAGAAACACCACGGAGTGAGCGCTGGACTTGCCCGCCGCCTTTGTATATAGTTCTTTAGTTTTAGGTTTCATTTGTTTCTTCTTATGATTGGAGTCGACGGATACAGCTCCACTTTTTGTATATAGTTTGCATATTAGTTAGGGTTTTTTGTAGGTTTCCTTTGTTCAGTTGGGCTCATGGACCCTTGGATGTTTTGTACATAGTTCTTCATTGGATTGATTTTATTTTTATGTGACTTTGAACAACTTTTTTTTGGATTTGGATTTGTAGTTTGATTTTTTGGACGGACATGCAGTTTATCTTTTTCATTGCCATTGTAGTTTGTTTCATTTCATTTGCATTCAATTTTTAATACAATTTTGTTTCATACTTCACTGTGTGGTATCATCTCATTGTTTCATGTATGTCATGTTGGTGTTTTCCCATTCATTTGCAACCATTGTGTGTGACGGACATGGTTCATTTGCTTTATGAACATTGGGGTGTAACATGTAATTTTCCATTTCCATGTGGGTGAATGGGTTACTTGGTAGGGCCTTTTGGCTGTGGAGGCTGACCATAACGCACCTGATTGGGGATTGTGAGGACCGGGCTGGGTGACTGAGTGGGGCCTGGTGCATGAGCCTGGTGACTGGGGGTGGGTGGTGGAGACATGGGTGGGGCCTGCTGGCAGGTGCCCCACAGTGCTGGGGTGGGGGGGGTGGGGAACATGAGTTGGACATGGGTGGGGGCCTGCTGGCAGGTGCCCCACAGTGCTGGGGATGGGGTGCTGGGAGACATGGGTGGGGCCTGCTGGCAGGTGCCCCACAGTGCTGGGGGGTGGGGTGCTGGAGACATGGGTGGGGGCCTGCTGGCAGGTGCCCCACAGTGCTGGGGGGGTGGGGTGCTGGGAGACATGGGTGGGGGCCTGCTGGCAGGTGCCCCACAGTGCTGGGGTGTGGGGGTGCTGGGAGACATGGGTGGGGGCCTGCTGGCAGGTGCCCCACAGTGCTGGGGTGGGGTACTGGGAGACATGGGTGGGGCCTGCTGGCAGGGCCCCACAGTCCTGGGTGGGGGTGCAGGGGGACATGCGTTGGTGGGCAGTAGTGCAAGTTGACATGTGGGTTGGCTGGGGGCATGGCCATGGTGGATGGGGTGCCTGCAGGACATGTGCAGGGTAGGCCCCTGTGGTGTGAGCCACCTGCAGGGGCCGTGGAGGGTGTAGAGGGAACACCTGGGAGGACCCACACGTGCAATTCACTTGTGGTGCTCCCCGCGCACCCCTGAAATACGCGTAGCCTGCTCGCACGGGCCCAATCGCGTGTGGAAATTCCTGCGCACCCCTGAAATACACGCGCCCAGGCCAATCGCGTGTAGAACTTCACGCGCACCCCTGAAATACACGCGCCCAGGCCAATCGTGTGTAGAACTTCACACGCACCCCTGAAATACACGTACCCTGCGGAAATCGCATGTGGAACTTCCCGCGCACCCTGAAATACACGCGCCCAGGCCAATCGCGTGTAGAACTTCACCGCGCACCCCTGAAATACAAGTACCCTGCAGAAATCGCGTGTGGAACTTCCCGCGCACCCCTGAAATACACGCGCCCAGGCCAATCGTGTGTAGAACTTCACGCGCACCCCTGAGATACACGCACCCAGGCCAATCGCATGTAGAACTTCACGCGCACCCCTGAAATACACGTACCCTGATGGAATCGCCTGAGGTACTTCCCGCGCACCCCAGTGATACACGTAGCCCGCTTTCTGTGCTGGTACAGGGTTAGCGCAGCCCTTTGTGCTGGATTGGGTATATTGATGGCTTTTCCCTGCGCGAGAGGCGTTCTTGGGGGCGTAACTGGCGCTGCTGCAGGGTTGCTGCGCCACTGTGCGCCACGGCTGGTTTTGGTGGCTGGAATCCATGAATATGCTGTGCGCGGAAATGGATTTTAGCGCACGCGGCTGGCGCAGGGATTCGCACGCGCACACTGTGCGCCAGCCGCGTGCGCCACTTGTGCGCTGAATTCTATGAATTACCCCCTATATGTAGAAGAAGAGTCAACTACATGAGTCTTCACAAAAGATTCCAATTGAAAAACAGAAACAGATTGTCTTTCTTTAAGCAAAAAAAGGACATTAGTCATTTTGGAAGTGAACTTTCAGGTGCCAGTCAGTTTGAACTTGCATTCTGCTCTCCTAGCTTCCATGAGTAAAGGAGTTAAAATTGTGGAACATATTTATGCAGGAAGAAATCATCTCATAAAGTGTCTACAAACAGTAAATTCAAAAGCAATTTATAATAAGAAAAAAGCAACAGTAGTTGAAAAAGTGTTAAGGAAGTTTCATCATCTTATCTAAGAGTCGTGGAATAAATCTAAAGAAACTTCTAAAATACACACCTTTCAGATCTCAGGAAGGCTAAACAGGTATTTTCTTTTCCAGGGGTTCAGGACCTGACAGAATGAAAGGCCATACTATATCCATCTGAGCTTCTGAACCCATTAGGCGATCATGGGAGAATTAGAGAATTTGATTAAGGAATTTAGGGATAAGTTACGTATTTCTGATCAAGAGAATGCTAACTTAAGTAGGAGAGTTGAAGAATTGGGGGAAGCTGTATCTCAGATTCAGGGATCTCTTGGACAGCGGGGATTTGGAGGCAGGAGATCTTAGGGGACAGCAACCTCCGCTTTTGATCAGAGAAGATACAGGAAGTAGTCAAGGTGCTATAGGCGGAATGGAGATTTTGGGGGTTCCAACTCCTTTGGCTCCGCCAGAATGTTTTGGTGGAGACCAAAAAAAATGTCAAACCTTTGTTACACAATGTGAACTTCATTTTCTCTGCAGACCATGAAGTTTCCCTACAGCTGAGTCAAGAGTAGCGTTTATGTTATCTTATCTTACAGGGGAGGCTGCAGCATGGTCTGTTTTGCTTGTTAGTCAGAAAAGTCCAGTCTTAAATGATTTTGATCAGTTTCAGAAAGAATACAAAAAGATGTTTGGAAAAAGGCAACTCTCGATAGAGGTTGAGGAGGAGTTGTTAGAGTTAAGACAAGGTAATAGAGATTTAACTAGTTACATCACACAATTTAAGTCTTTGTTAATGGAATGTAGTTGGCCTGAGGATAAAAGGGCGCCACTCTTTTATCGAGCTCTTCGAGAGGATTTAAAAGATGCTCTGGCTAATATAGTTGATAGACCTACAACTTGCGAAGCTCTAATAGATTTGGTCATGCAAGTGGATTTCTGCTTTAATGAAGACGAAGTGAGAGGAGGAAAGGTTTGGGTGAGGTCAGGTTTGTTCCGTGAGGTGACAAATCTAAAAAACCAACAAGTAAAGAGGAAAGGAACAAGGTTGTAGAGTCAGGAGGAAGAAAGAGAGGTCCGTTGACTAAAGAAGAGAAGGAAAGATGTAGGACGAATAATTTATGTTTATATTGTGGAGTGGCCATTTCCTTAGTAATTGCCCTCACACCCCAAAAAGACTCCAGACATTTGGAGCCAGAACACAGGTTGCTGCTAATACTCTTCAGGCTGCTGTACCTCATATTACCATCAATGTATCCTTGAATTATGAAGGGGGATTTTGAAGGGGATGGGTCCAGCTACGATAGACTCAGGGGCAACAGGTAATTTCATAGATAAGAAACTAGCTGAGTCCTTAGAAATCCCTTTGGTGCGGAAAGTAGTTAGCGAGCAAGTCAGAGCTGTGGATGGCTCTTATTTGACATTAGGTCCAATTAGACATTGCACTGTTCCTTTACATTTGATTGTTGGGGATGGTCATAGGGAGGACATTTCCTTTGAATTAATAGATGCCCCACAGTTAAAGATAATTTTCGGGATGCGCTGGTTGACTTCACACAATCCTGTAATTGATTGGGGAAGAAGAGTTGTGAAGTTTAGTTCAGAATTTTGTAAAGAGCATTGTTTTCATTTCAAAGATTCAGTTGAAGTTGAAGGGGAGGACACATTTGCTACACAGTTTTTGGCCTGTAATGGTGGAATAAGTCATCTATTGGAGCTGCTATGGGAACATTGCCTGATTGTTATTCAGATTTTGGAGATGTTTTTGAGGAGATTGAGGCTGCTGTGTTGCCTCCCCATAGGTCCTACGATCGCAAGATTGATTTGGAGGATGGTGCCGTTGTTGCCAAATAGTCGGTTTATGCACTAACAGAGAAGGAGAATGAGTTTTTAAGAGAGTATTTGGAGGAAAATCTAGCTAAGGGTTTCATCAGGCACTCTCAATCCCTTGCCGCTTCTCCCTTATTTTTTGTCCCAAAGAAAGATGGAAAGTTACAAACTTGTATCGATTATCGTTCCTTAAATAAGGTAACTGTTAAGAACAAGTATCCTTTACCTTTCATTTCTGAAATGTTAGATCGTATTCAAGGAGCTGAGATTTTTTCTAAGTTAGCCCTTAGACGGGCTTACCATCTTGTCAGGGTTAGACAGGGAGATGAATGGAAGACAGCTTTCAAGACACGTTTTAGTTTGTATGAGTATCAGTTCATGCCTTTTGGATTATGTAATGCACCAGGCCTTTCATTTTTTCATTAATGACATTCTTAGAGAATTCTTGGATATGTTTGTAATTGTTTATGTAGATGATATTTTGATTTTTCCTCTGATGAGGAACACCATCGGAAGCATGTGAGATTGGTTTTAGATAAGTTGAGGGAAAATTATCTTTTGCAAAACTTGAGAAAAGTCAATTTCATACAAAGATTGTAGAGTTTCTCGGATTTGTAATCTCTCCTTCAGGTTTGGAAATGGATGACAAAAAGGTACAGGCAGTAAAGGATTGGCCAACTCCAACTCGAGTAAAGGAAGACAAAGTTTTCTTGGATTCACCAATTTTTACAGGAGATTTATTAAGGATTTCTCTCAGATCATTCCACCTATTACCAAGTTGTTGAAGAAGGGAGTGAAATTTCAGTTGGAGCAAGAAGCAGAGAAGGCTTTTCAGGTTCTGAAAGATAAATTTGTCTCTGGTCCAATTTTATGCATCCGATCCATCGAAAGCATTCTTCGTAGATGCTGATGCTTCAAATCAAATCATGGGAGCTATTCTATCACAGCGGCATGAACACACAGGACAATTACATCCAGTGGCCTATTTTTCCAAAAAGTTTTCTAAAGCTGAATGCAATTACACCATTATGGGTCGGGAGTTGTTGGCCATAAAGGCGGCTTTCATGGAATGGATACACTATTTGATGAGAGCAAGACATACTGTCACCGTTTTAACGGATCATCAAAATATTTTATTTTTGAAGTCTGCAAAGAATTTGACTCCCAGACAGTTGCGCTGGTATTGTTTTTTGCAGATATTGATTTCATTGTCACCTTGAGACCGGGGAAATTGAATGGAAAAGCAGATGCCTTGTCGAGGCAATTTCCAGGTAGTGAACAAGAACTGGGAATTGTTCCAAGGTCTGTAATTCATGAAGATCATTTTGTTTCAGCAAGATTTTCCACTAGTAGAGAATTGAAACAAGAAATTCAAGATATCTTAAATACGTAGGATATAGAGAATTGGGCATGTCATGATTCAACTAGATCTATCCATGAAAGTTTACCTTTTGTAGGAGACAGATTATATTTAGCTAGTGAAGAATTGCAAGAAAGAATTCTACACAAATGTCATGATCCGGGACTTGCAGGACATCCAGGCTTTCGTAAGACACTAGATCTTGTACAAAGACATTTTTGGTGGAAGACCATGAGGGTCGATATATTAAATTTCGTTAAAACTTGTGAGGTTTGTGCAAAGACAAAATCTTCTTGTGATAAGCCGGTCGGCTTACTGAATCCACTGAATATTCCTCCTCATCCATGGCATAAAGTACCTGTGGACTTCATTGTTGATTTGCCAATTGATCATGGTTGTTCTGTAATCTTGGTTGTGATTGATTGTTTGACTAAAGAAGCTCATTTTATTCCTGTAAAGGGTCAAGCTACTGCTTCAGGTTTGGCTCAGAAATTTCTTCAAGAAATTGTTCGATTGCATGGATTACCCAGTAATGTGATTTCAGATCGAGGATCACAATTTGTGTCTACATTTTGGAATGTTTTCTGTAAACAATTAGGGATGGAAACCTCAGGATATCATCCCAAATCCAATGGTTAGGTTGAGCGTGTCAATCAGGAGTTGGAAAAGTATTTAAGGTGTTTCTGGAATGAAAATGAGGGTTGAGTGGATCTCCTATGGATGGCTGAATTTACTTTTAACAACTCCAGAAAAGATTCAACGTCAATGTCTCCTTTCTTTTGCAGTAGGGGTTTTCATCCACGTTTCCTGCGTGAATTAGTGAAGGAGGAGTCGTCAAGTCCAGCTGTGGAGGAGAGATTGCAAACAATGCGAGAGGGGTTGGAAAAGGTAACTAGATCTTTACAGTTAAGTCAGAAAAATAATAAGAAATTTGCGGATAAAAGACGAAATCCTTGTCCCAAGTATAAAATTGGAGATCGAGTTT
>CM030321.1:200605486-200928463 GCA_002915635.3 Ambystoma mexicanum | reverse complement strand
CGATTGGGTCACAATATTATATCGATTTCCACAGACCCTCCTTTGGCCTATGCCAAGTGCTAAAACATTATTTCCTAATACTTTTGAAAATACTTGAAGGCATTATCATCCATAGGTTCCGCATCATTGTCTGAAATGTCAATAGCCATAAAGTTGTTCATAAGAACTTCTTGCAACATGAATTCTTTAGATGCTGTCTTCGGGGTATATATTCTACGCCCTATTGCGCTCATAACCTGGGCACAACATCCCCCTATCATTCCGCATATACTCGGGAGGCATTGAAAACAACAGCAAAGAAATAACAGAGTCCCTAAAATACCTAAAATAACAGAAAGCACCTTCCACCCCAAGATCGTAGAGAATCCCAAAACCAAGTACTAAGGCTCCAGTCTCCTACAGGGATATGGACTTCAGAACTAAGAGTGTGTAAATTCTGAATTGCTTTAAATATTGTTGGTGAAGAATCTGGTACGAAAACACAGCAAGCGGACCCCACTAATTTACATACTCCACCTCGTTCAGCTAAAATGACATCTAATGCCATTCGATTTTGAAGTGCTACCAATCTTATCGCCTTTTGCTCTAAGGTCATATTGTAAAGTATGTCCGTGGTCCGGTTGATCGTTTTCTCCAATACCCTCGCTAATCCCCTAATGTTTTCTGAATTTGCTATTTGTCCCCAAAAGGGGACTACTGATTTGGCTATATCCCCGAACACTTGTCCAGGGGTATCTCCATTACTATCCCGTCGCGGGCGAGCCTTAGATACCTCTAAGGTACTGGCTATAAATACACCTGGTAACAATATCCCTAAATAACAAGTCCCCTGCCAATCCTTGGGCAACCAGGGAAAAGCTAAACTACCACAAACAAAATAAACGGGTCCCCCTACATACAAAGGCCTATTTTCCCCAGTCAAATTTACAATATTTACACAAGGCTCGAAATCTCCCATTGGCCTAGTGCCATTTCTTTGTACACAGAAAGGGACAGAATCAGGACTGTGATTTACAGAATAAGAAGGAGGCATGGCATCCTTATTGCCTATCGGAGCCATCTTGAAAGAAACTAGATTTTGAAAAGGAAAAGAAAGTTTATCAGACGGCCTAATAGAAGCGATATTAGGTCTACTCCTATTTGCGAAAAGCGAGCATCCCAGGGGAGTCAATTCACGTTTTTCAAATTCATTCAAATTAGTCCCATCGAAGTTCCCTGAGATGCTATCATTCCATCGGCCAAAGAAGAGTGCTCTAAGAGAGGCATAGCAGGAAGTCGTTAGAGGTAAGGGATGTATATACCATCCCAGTCCCTTGTTCCCATGTTGTGGTAAGTGAGTGCAAATCCAACAATTACTCCTATTAAGAATAGCATGCGTAGCATTCATCACTATCATCAAAGTGTTATTATGATATTTCTGTCTATGCCGAGAGTCCCTAGGGGACAGAGTGTGAAGGTGTACAGAGGGAGTCAAAACAGTTGGTACGATTTTGGTCGGTAACAGAGGCTTCAAAGGATAAATTTCTTCAAAGTACCAAAGTCCCACGGCAGCAGTTGCAAAACTAACAATAATCAAAACAAGAACACAACAGTACGTTTTCAGGGCCCAGGCACATTGTCCATTGTTCGAATTGGTCACCTCCTTATCTAATAGTTCAATACGAGGAGCAGCGGTGAAGGCGGCAGGCATCATGGTTATCCCGATCGACGGCCCCAATGTTCGTTGCTGGCGGCACTTCGCCGCGCGACTTCTTAGTCCTTCCAACCCTGGCCAACAGAACCCCCCTTTTCTTTGTTCCAAAAAAAGGGAAGACGATAGTATTTCAATCACTCCTTTTTCTTCCAGATGCACGATACTCGTGCGGCGATTTTATTTGCGTGGTCGAAGGTTGTACCGGATGGTACCCAAGTTTGTTGAATCCAAAAGCAAAGTATCGTCGCTCCCTGAGGGGAGCGTCGTATCAGTAGCGACGGAAGTCGCAGAGCTCGAAACAAGGTTTTCCGGAAGTGATTGATCACGGGAGTGCGGAGACAAAATGGACGGCTCCCCGAGCTCCTCAGGCTCAGAGAACTTCTCCGACGCACTCACAACGCTGCCTGCTACTCCGAGATCAGAGAGTGTAGCACCAGCGAGGGGTTCTGTTTCTTCTGTAACGTGTGGCGTCGGGTGAGGGATCTTCTTGATATGCGTTGCATGTATCCAGTTCTTCTTTCCTGCCACCCGCACTGCCGTCCTGGTGACCAATAAAACCTGGTAGGGTCCCCGCCAGCGAGGCGCGAGACAGGAAGACCTTTCGTAGGCCTTACCAGGACCCAGCTGCCGGGCAATATATCGTGTCCTGGGCCCGTAAACCGTACAGGTAAGGCGGCATTCACCTGGTGGTAAATGAAATACAGATTTTGTCAATTGATTACAATAGTCTATGAGCAATACATTCTCCACATCCCTCAGGGCTTTAGGTTTAGGGAGACCCCAAATATTAGCAGGCCTTCCCATTACTACCTCGAATGGAGAGAGCCCAGTTCTAGTCTGGGGTGTGGTGCGCATAGCTAACAACACAATAGGTAAAGCATCTGGCCATTTTAATTTAGTGTTGGCACATGTTTTTTGCAAGTTTGTTTTTCAAAATACCTGGGGAGGCGGGCTAGTGGAAAACACACGCACCGCACAAAAAGCACGTACAGAACAGTGTAAAGGCACGCGGGATCTCCAAGCCCTGCCAGGGCAACGCCCGTGCGCAAAACGTCACAGACGCGCTTACGCTGTAAGGGCCTTTGGTCCAATGAAATCGCGTACGCGTGCTGACGCGCTTACGCGCTAAGGGCCTTTCCTCGATTTTCACGCTGACGTGCAGGATTTTCACGTGCCAAATCACTTCGTATCAAGCTGGCCACGCGAAAACACACCAGAAGACCATGCTCCTGCCCAGAAGGCCGAATTACTGCCCCCAGTGCCCCGAGCAGCCTCCCACTGTGCCATCTGCTGCTGCCTGCCTGCCTGTCTGCCTGCTGCCACCGTGCCTGCCATTTGGTGCCTGCACATCAGCCATCTGCAGGGTCCAGTTGCTGTGTCCACCCCTGCTGGAACAGAAGACTCCCGACTCCGATAACATCGCTCCACAGCCCAGCCCCAGGACCCAGTTGCCCACCCACTCCTGCCCCTGGGGTTGCCATGTCGGGCACATCCACATCTGGCACCAGTGGCAACCCCGGGCCAGTGGGGCAGAGGGCACCAGCTTCACTGCCACCGAAGTTGGTGTCCTGGTGGAGCAAAGTCCTGGGGCAGGTATGATGCCCTCTTCGGATCGTCCCGCGCCAACAAGAAGGACGGGAGAGGATCTGGGCCGACTGTGTGGTTGCCATCAACGTGGAGGGCTGGCAACCCGCACCATCCAGAAGGTCAAGAAGCGCTGGGAAGACATGAGGTCCAGGACCCTCATGAAGGCCCGGCGCCTCGTGGAGGGGGCCGGGGCCGCATGAGTTCCATCCAGATGGGGTCCTGGAACGCGTACACCCAGCGCTCCACGCCCAGGTCCTTGAGAGGGAGACCCGTCTGGAGTTGAGCGGTAAGTGGCCAAGCATTGCTGTGTGAGACAGGGCATGTTGCAGTGTGCTGGTTGTCTGATACTTGCCTGTATGTGTGACATAGGCCATGTACGAATGTATGTGTGCAGGGACATCATGGTAATGCATGTGCGACCAGTAATGTGTGAACCGCACGGTTGTTGCATGTGTTTAAATGCGACATGGGGAGCCCTATGCAGATTGTAACACATGAGAGCATGGCAGTCTCTGTTCCTGGACATGGGTGGGGGTGAGGGATGGGTGCTGATGCCAGGTACATATATGGTGTCCATGTCTGTGTGCCTGACCTGTGTGTCTGTGACTTGTGGATGCCATGGATGCATGACACATGTCTGTGACAATGTACAGATTCACTGATGCAGCCTAGTCATCCTTGTATCCACTGTGTTTGGGGTGTACGGGGCCAGATGGATGTGACTGAGGTGAAGTGTGTGCATGTGATAGGCATGACCCATGATGCATGTGAGTTCCATTACATTGTATGTTTCGAGAGTCCATTGGACATGCATGGAAATGTCCATGGCATGCACCATGACTGTCACTGTGTGTGTTTTGCCTGGACTGACACATGTGTTGTAGAGGGACATGATGGAAGTGTACTTTGACAATGGCACTGATCTGCTATTGCTTCCTGTCTAGGGGACCATTGTACAGTACCCTGATGCTTGTGTTCTATGTCTCCCTCTACGCAGCGGCTAGTGAAGAAGAGGGCGGAGACGGCGCTGTGGAGCAAAGGCAGCGGGGATGCCCCACGGCTGCAGCGGAAGGGGTGGGTGAGCCCCACAGGGGCATGCTACGGGGAAGATGGTGAGGAGCCATCCAGGTTGGTGGTTTCCACAGAGGAGAAGGAGGCCGCCACTGAGGCGCACATGGGCCTGGTGGGGGCATCCTGCTGGTGCAAGTGGTGCAGTCCAGGGGCCCGAGGCAGCACAGGTCACCGTGGAGGGGCCTGTGCATGTCGCTGTCCCTGACCCTGTGGGTGACCACCATGCACCAGCAGGGATGCCCCGTCCAGGCCCGTCCGCAGGTAGAGGGATGTCCATGTCATCTGACTCCCCTCCACCTGCGGACGAGGGGACCCCTGGCCGTATGGAAAGGTCCTGATTGGGGTCACGATGCGCACGGCTGTGATTCGTGATGCCGTGCGTGCTTCCCAGGAGGAGCACGCACGTCATCAGGAAGAGCACCATGCCGACGTGGCCCAATTAGGATCGTCCATGTTCGGGGGTTTCCTGCATGTGTCGGCCAATCTGGCGGCCCTCTCCTCCTCTGTGGAGACTATACGCCAGTAGTTCTCCTTGCGTCTTCCGGCCCAGATTGCCACCAGGGCCCCCTGTGGACCTGCCCTGACCAATGCAGCCAGCTCGGTGGGGATCCATCCCTGCACAGTCGGAGTCAGAGGTCCAGCAGGGGTAGACACACCACAGCAACTGTACCCCGCAGATGGAGGATGTGCCGGCATCATCAGGCAGGGCATGTGCACGACGGCGTCAGTGGATTCCATCAGCCTGGATGCCGTCGTGCTGCAGAGCCAGTGACGTCGGAGGCAGCAGCGGAGTCAACGTCGGAGGCATCATGGCTCGGGGCCATCAACATCGGAGGGCAGGCATCGGCCGGAGGGCAGGAGACCCAGGACGGAAGTGTCTTCCGTGTGGCAGCGGTTGGGCCAGCATATAGGTGCGGAGCGGCGGCGGGCGGAAGAGGCGCGGCTCACAATGGTCAGGGAGGAGAACTCCTTGCGGAGGGCCCTGAGGCAGGCCGAGTGCCTCGAGGCAATCCGCAGGGGGTTTGAGGAGCAGATGGCGTCGTCCCTGCGGACCCTCAGGGCCATGGAACAGGACCGCCTGTGCGGTGCGTGTGGACATAGACGAGGAGTTTGATGATGCCCTGGCCCAGAACACCACGGAGTGAGCCGCTGGACTTGCCCGCCGCCTTTGTATATAGTTCTTTAGTTTTAGGTTTCATTTGTTTCTTCTTATGATTTGGAGTCGACGGATACAGCTCCACTTTTTGTATATAGTTGCATTTTAGTTAGGGTTTTTTGTAGGTTTCCTTTGTTCAGTTGGGCTCATGGACCCTTGGATGTTTTGTACATAGTTCTTCATTGGATTGATTTTATTTTTAATGTGACTTTGAACAACTTTTTTTTGGATTTGGATTTGTAGTTTTGATTTTTTGGACGGACATGCAGTTTATCTTTTTCATTGCCATTGTAGTTTGTTTCATTTCATTTGCATTCAATTTTTTTAATACAATTTTGTTTCATACTTCACTGTGTGGTATCATCTCATTGGTTCATGTATGTCATGTTGGTGTTTTCCCATTCATTTGCAACCATTGTGTGTGACGGACATGGTTCATTTGCTTTATGAACATTGGGGTGTAACATGTAATTTCCATTTCCATGTGGGTGAATGGGTTACTTGGTAGGGCCTTTTGGCTGTGGAGGCTGACCATAACGCACCTGATTGGGGTTGTGAGGACCTGGGTGCAGGGGGACATGAGTGGGGCCTGGTGGAGGCTGCCCCTGGTGACTGGGGGGTGGGGGTGGTGGGAGACATGGGTGGGGCCTGCTGGCAGGTGCCCCACAGTGCTGGGGTGGGGGGGGTGGGGAACATGAGTTGGACATGGGTGGGGGCCTGCTGGCAGGTGCCCCACAGTGCTGGGGATGGGGTGCTGGGAGACATGGGTGGGGCCTGCTGGCAGGTGCCCCACAGTGCTGGGGGGTGGGGTGCTGGAGACATGGGTGGGGCCTGCTGGCAGGTGCCCCACAGTGCTGGGGGGTGGGGGTGCTGGGAGACATGGGTGGGGCCTGCTGGCAGGTGCCCCACAGTGCTGGGGTGTGGGGGTGCTGGGAGACATGGGTGGGGGCCTGCTGGCAGGTGCCCCACAGTGCTGGGGATGGGGTACTGGAGACATGGGTGGGGCGCTGCTGGCAGGTGCCCCACAGTCCTGGGGGGTTGGGGTGCAGGGGGACATGCGTTGGTGGGCAGTAGTGCAAGTTGACATGTGGGTTGGCTGGGGGGCATGGCCATGGTGGATGGGGTGCCTGCAGGACATGTGCAGGGTAGGCCCCTGTGGTGTGAGCCACCTGCAGGGGCCGTGGAGGGTGTAGAGGGAACACCTGGGAGGACCCACACGTGCAATTCACTTGTGGTGCTCCCCGCGCACCCCTGAAATACGCGTAGCCTGCTCGCACGGGCCCAATCGCGTGTGGAAATTCCTGCGCACCCCTGAAATACACGCGCCCAGGCCAATCGCGTGTAGAACTTCACGCGCACCCCTGAAATACACGCGCCCAGGCCAATCGTGTGTAGAACTTCACACGCACCCCTGAAATACACGTACCCTGCGGAAATCGCATGTGGAACTTCCCGCGCACCCCTGAAATACACGCGCCCAGGCCAATCGCGTGTAGAACTTCACGCGCACCCCTGAAATACAAGTACCCTGCAGAAATCGCGTGTGGAACTTCCCGCGCACCCCTGAAATACACGCGCCCAGGCCAATCGTGTGTAGAACTTCACGCGCACCCCTGAGATACACGCACCCAGGCCAATCGCATGTAGAACTTCACGCGCACCCTGAAATACACGTACCCTGATGGAATCGCCTGAGGTACTTCCCGCGCACCCAGTGATACACGTAGCCCGCTTTCTGTGCTGGTACAGGGTTAGCGCAGCCCTTTGTGCTGGATTGGGTATATTGATGGCTTTTCCCTGCGCGAGAGGCGTTCTTGGGGGCGTAACTGGCGCTGCTGCAGGGTTGCTGCGCCACTGTGCTGCGCACGGCTGGTTTTGGTGGCTGGAATCCATGAATATGCTGTGCGCGGAAATGGATTTTAGCGCACGCGGCTGGCGCAGGGATTCGCACGCGCACACTGTGCGCCAGCCGCGTGCGCCACTTGTGCGCTGAATTCTATGAATTACCCCCTATATGTAGAAGAAGAGTCAACTACATGAGTCTTCACAAAAGATTCCAATTGAAAAACAGAAACAGATTGTCTTTCTTTAAGCAAAAAAAGGACATTAGTCATTTTGGAAGTGAACTTTCAGGTGCCAGTCAGTTTGAACTTGCATTCTGCTCTCCTAGCTTCCATGAGTAAAGGAGTTAAAATTGTGGAACATATTTATGCAGGAAGAAATCATCTCATAAAGTGTCTACAAACAGTAAATTCAAAAAGCAATTTATAATAAGAAAAAAGCAACAGTAGTTGAAAAAGTGTTAAGGAAGTTTCATCATCTTATCTAAGAGTCGTGGAATAAATCTAAAGAAACTTCTAAAATACACACCTTTCAGATCTCAGGAAGGCTAAACAGGTATTTTCTTTTCCAGGGGTTCAGGACCTGACAGAATGAAAGGCCATACTATATCCATCTGAGCTTCTGAACCCATTAGGCGATCATGGGAGAATTAGAGAATTGATTAAGGAATTTAGGGATAAGTTACGTATTTCTGATCAAGAGAATGCTAACTTAAGTAGGAGAGTTGAAGAATTGGGGAAGCTGTATCTCAGATTCAGGGATCTCTTGGACAGCGGGGATTTGGAGGCAGGAGATCTTAGGGACAGCAACCTCCGCTTTTGATCAGAGAAGATACAGGAAGTAGTCAAGGTGCTATAGGCGGAATGGAGATTTTGGGGGTTCCAACTCCTTTGGCTCCGCCAGAATGTTTTGGTGGAGACCAAAAAAAATGTCAAACCTTTGTTACACAATGTGAACTTCATTTTCTCTGCAGACCATGAAGTTTCCCTACAGCTGAGTCAAGAGTAGCGTTTATGTTATCTTATCTTACAGGGGAGGCTGCAGCATGGTCTGTTTTGCTTGTTAGTCAGAAAAGTCCAGTCTTAAATGATTTTGATCAGTTTCAGAAAGAATACAAAAAGATGTTTGGAAAAAGGCAACTCTCGATAGAGGTTGAGGAGGAGTTGTTAGAGTTAAGACAAGGTAATAGAGATTTAACTAGTTACATCACACAATTTAAGTCTTTGTTAATGGAATGTAGTTGGCCTGAGGATAAAAGGGCGCCACTCTTTTATCGAGCTCTTCGAGAGGATTTAAAAGATGCTCTGGCTAATATAGTTGATAGACCTACAACTTGCGAAGCTCTAATAGATTTGGTCATGCAAGTGGATTTCTGCTTTAATGAAAGACGAAGTGAGAGGAGGAAAGGTTTGGGTGAGGTCAGGTTTGTTCCGTGAGGTGACAAATCTAAAAAACCAACAAGTAAAGAGGAAAGGAACAAGGTTGTAGAGTCAGGAGGAAGAAAGAGAGGTCCGTTGACTAAAGAAGAGAAGGAAAGATGTAGGACGAATAATTTATGTTTATATTGTGGAGTGGCCATTTCCTTAGTAATTGCCCTCACACCCAAAAAGACTCCAGACATTTGGAGCCAGAACACAGGTTGCTGCTAATACTCTTCAGGCTGCTGTACCTCATATTACCATCAATGTATCCTTGAATTATGAAGGGGATTTTGAAGGGATGGTCCAGCTACGATAGACTCAGGGGCAACAGGTAATTTCATAGATAAGAAACTAGCTGAGTCCTTAGAAATCCCTTTGGTGCGGAAAGTAGTTAGCGAGCAAGTCAGAGCTGTGGATGGCTCTTATTTGACATTAGGTCCAATTAGACATTGCACTGTTCCTTTACATTTGATTGTTGGGGATGGTCATAGGGAGGACATTTCCTTTGATTAATAGATGCCCACAGTTAAAGATAATTTTCGGGATGCGCTGGTTGACTTCACACAATCCTGTAATTGATTGGGGAAGAAGAGTTGTGAAGTTTAGTTCAGAATTTTGTAAAGAGCATTGTTTTCATTTCAAAGATTCAGTTGAAGTTGAAGGGGAGGACACATTTGCTACACAGTTTTTGGCCTGTAATGGTGGAATAAGTCATTCTATTGGAGCTGCTATGGGAACATTGCCTGATTGTTATTCAGATTTTGGAGATGTTTTTGAGGAGATTGAGGCTGCTGTGTTGCCTCCCCATAGGTCCTACGATCGCAAGATTGATTTGGAGGATGGTGCGTTGTTGCCAAATAGTCGGGTTTATGCACTAACAGAGAAGGAGAATGAGTTTTTAAGAGAGTATTTGGAGGAAAATCTAGCTAAGGGTTTCATCAGGCACTCTCAATCCCTTGCCGCTTCTCCCTTATTTTTTGTCCCAAAGAAAGATGGAAAGTTACAAACTTGTATCGATTATCGTTCCTTAAATAAGGTAACTGTTAAGAACAAGTATCCTTTACCTTTCATTTCTGAAATGTTAGATCGTATTCAAGGAGCTGAGATTTTTTCTAAGTTAGCCCTTAGACGGGCTTACCATCTTGTCAGGGTTAGACAGGGAGATGAATGGAAGACAGCTTTCAAGACACGTTTTAGTTTGTATGAGTATCAGTTCATGCCTTTTGGATTATGTAATGCACCAGGCCTTTCATTTTTTCATTAATGACATTCTTAGAGAATTCTTGGATATGTTTGTAATTGTTTATGTAGATGATATTTTGATTTTTTCCTCTGATGAGGAACACCATCGGAAGCATGTGAGATTGGTTTTAGATAAGTTGAGGGAAAATTATCTTTTTGCAAAACTTGAGAAAAGTCAATTTCATACAAAGATTGTAGAGTTTCTCGGATTTGTAATCTCTCCTTCAGGTTTGGAAATGGATGACAAAAAGGTACAGGCAGTAAAGGATTGGCCAACTCCAACTCGAGTAAAGGAAGCACAAAGTTTTCTTGGATTCACCAATTTTTACAGGAGATTTATTAAGGATTTCTCCCAGATCATTCCACCTATTACCAAGTTGTTGAAGAAGGGAGTGAAATTCAGTTGGAGCTAGGAAGCAGAGGAGGCTTTTCAGGTTCTGAAAGATACATTTGCCTGTGGTCCAATTTTGATGCATCCGATCCATCGAAAGCATTCTTCGTAGATGCTGATGCTTCAAATCAAATCATGGGAGCTATTCTATCACAGCGGCATGAACACACAGGACAATTACATCCAGTGGCCTATTTTTCCAAAAAGTTTTCTAAAGCTGAATGCAATTACACCATTATGGGTCGGGAGTTGTTGGCCATAAAGGCGGCTTTCATGGAATGGATACACTATTTGATGAGAGCAAGACATACTGTCACCGTTTTAACGGATCATCAAAATATTTTATTTTTGAAGTCTGCAAAGAATTTGACTCCCAGACAGTTGCGCTGGTATTTGTTTTTTGCAGATATTGATTTCATTGTCACCTTGAGACCGGGGAAATTGAATGGAAAAGCAGATGCCTTGTCGAGGCAATTTCCAGGTAGTGAACAAGAACTGGGAATTGTTCCAAGGTCTGTAATTCATGAAGATCATTTTGTTTCAGCAAGATTTTCCACTAGTAGAGAATTGAAACAAGAAATTCAAGATATCTTAAATACGTAGGATATAGAGAATTGGGCATGTCATGATTCAACTAGATCTATCCATGAAAGTTTACCTTTTGTAGGAGACAGATTATATTTAGCTAGTGAAGAATTGCAAGAAAGAATTCTACACAAATGTCATGATCCGGGACTTGCAGGACATCCAGGCTTTCGTAAGACACTAGATCTTGTACAAAGACATTTTTGGTGGGAAGACCATGAGGGTCGATATATTAAATTTCGTTAAAACTTGTGAGGTTTGTGCAAAGACAAAATCTTCTTGTGATAAGCCGGTCGGCTTACTGAATCCACTGAATATTCCTCCTCATCCATGGCATAAAGTACCTGTGGACTTCATTGTTGATTTGCCAATTGATCATGGTTGTTCTGTAATCTTGGTTGTGATTGATTGTTTGACTAAAGAAGCTCATTTTATTCCTGTAAAGGGTCAAGCTACTGCTTCAGGTTTGGCTCAGAAATTTCTTCAAGAAATTGTTTCGATTGCATGGATACCCAGTAATGTGATTTCAGATCGAGGATCACAATTTGTGTCTACATTTTGGAATGTTTTCTGTAAACAATTAGGGATGGAAACCTCAGGATATCATCCCAAATCCAATGGTTAGGTTGAGCGTGTCAATCAGGAGTTGGAAAAGTATTTAAGGTGTTTCTGGAATGAAAATGAGGGTTGAGTGGATCTCCTATGGATGGCTGAATTTACTTTTAACAACTCCAGAAAAGATTCAACGTCAATGTCTCCTTTCTTTTGCAGTAGGGGTTTTCATCCACGTTTCCTGCGTGAATTAGTGAAGGAGGAGTCGTCAAGTCCAGCTGTGGAGGAGAGATTGCAAACAATGCGAGAGGGGTTGGAAAAGGTAACTAGATCTTTACAGTTAAGTCAGAAAAATAATAAGAAATTTGCGGATAAAAGACGAAATCCTTGTCCCAAGTATAAAATTGGAGATCGAGTTTGGCTATCTACTAAAAATCTGAGATTAAAGGGAAAAAGTAAATTTAGTCCCCAATTTGTTGGTCCTTTTAAGGTAGAAAATATCATTCATCCAGTCTGTCATATTAAATTTACCTGCAGGGCTAAAGGTTCATCCTACGTTTCATGTTAGTTTACTAAAACTAGTAATCAAAGGGACAAGATTAAATCCTGTCCTGCAAATGATTGTAACAGAAGATGATTCTGAAGAATTTGAAATCAAAGCCATTTTGGATTCAAGAATCAGTAAAGGGAGATTACAATATCTGATTGATTGGAAAGGTTTTGGCCCGGAGGAGAGATCTTGGGAGTTAGCTGAGCATGTTCATGCCCCTGATATTGTCATGAAATTCCATCGCAAGTTTCCAAATACGTTTGACCCTGAGGACAGGGGTGAGAAGGGGGTACTGTCAGGTTTCTTATATTTTGTACAATATTTTTGGTACTCTATCCTTAGCTTTCATTATTACAGGTGGAGTGTGTCCTAATTCACCATGGTGGTAAAGAAGCAGGGGTTTGACTGGTCAATAGTAAGCAGTAAGGTGATTGGGTGACAGCAGGATTCTGATTTCACTGTCATACCTGAAGCAGGAAGGTCCTGTTTCTTATTAGTCTGAGTTTAGGCCCAATACAAGTCTTCTAAAGATAAAGTATCTTGAATTTGAATCAGCTTTGGAGTAAAACCGCAGTGGGACAAGAAAAGCGGACATTTTGGTGGGAGCGCAGTGCTCTAGTACATATGAGAAGAGACTAGTGCAAAGCTATATATTTTCAAGTGATTTCAAGAAAAGACTAGCAGGGTAATTCATGGAACAAATGTGCGCCAAAAATCATGGCGCAAGCATGAAAAAGCAAGCGCATGCGTGCGATTCATGGAAGGCCCTGCGCGTGTTTCCCCCGGGAAGTGTGCCAAATCCATGCGTGGCGCACATGGGCACACACGTCATGGCAACATCCAGAATGCCGTGCGCACAGCACACAGCGAAAGTGCACAATGTTAGCTCACACACCAAAAAGGGGACGTAACACGGGGCGTAACGGGCAGAATGGGGAACAATGCTTGAAAATAAGGGCGTAACTGGGAATGTACTGCTGGGAAGTACACGGAACACCCACATGCACGCGAACCACCCGTATTCATGGACTCGAATAGGGGAAACCCACACACGGCCAAAGACACGCACAGGCCTAAACACGTCCGCCCCACGAAGGCAGGCGGTAGCATCCCTTCGCATTACAAACAAAAAACACGCATATACAGCTACGATGAATGTCCCATTCTGTGGTCCTCTAGGAGAAATGACGTGTCACGCAATGCACAGCCATCCCATAAAAGCAAGAAAAAGAGATAAGCGATCCCTGTTGCCCACGTGCGTGTAAAAAAACACACGCAGTACGCTGTGGCAGCCAGGAGCACAAGAAATATGTATGCGATCAACACGCAGGCTAGTATGCCCGTAAAAAAAGGGGTACGTGACAAACAGGGACACCCGCAGTGGGAAAAGCAACTCACCGTCTGCCTTGGGTGTAGAAGAAGAATGCGTAGCCAACACCCACCCGCTGTGAAGTAATCGCGTGTGAACCCCAACGCCTGGAAAACACATGTACCGCTTTCCACAAAAAGCACGTACAGAGCGATGGAAACCCACGTGGGACCTTCAACCCATGCCAGGGGAAAACCCGCGCGTGTCAGGTCACAGACGCGCTTATGTGCTAAGGGCCTTTCCTCGAATTACACGCTGACATGCTATTTTTCACTTGCCAATTCACTCTGTATAAAGCTGGCCACGCGACAACAAACGCAAGACCACGCTCCTGCCCAGAAGGCCATTTTCCTACTCCCCAGAGCCCCGTGCCCGCTCCCACTTGCCATCTGCTGCTGCCTGCCTGCCTGCCTGCTGGCCACGTGCCCTGCTATTTGGTGCCTGCACGTCAGCCATCTGCAGGGGTCCAGTTGCTGTGACCACCCCTGCTGGAACAGAAGACTCCTCACTGAAGTTCCATCACTCCACAGCCCAGCACCAGGACCCAGTTGCCCACCCACACCTGCCTCGTGGGTTGCCATGTCAGGGGAAACACCATCGGAGACCACTGGCAACCCCGAACCAGAGAGGCAGTGGGCTACCAGCTTAAGTGCCGCAGAAGTTGGTATCCTGGTGGAGCAAGTCCTGGTGAATTATGATGCCCTCTTTGGAAGTTCACGCGCCGACAATGAAGGACGGAAGAGGATCTGGAAGGACATTGTGGCTGCCATCAACATGGAGGGGGCGGCAGCCCACGACATGGCACATGTCCGGAAGCACTGGGAGGACTTCAGGTCCAGGACCCTCAGCAAGGCCTGGCGCCTCTTGAAGGCAACGCATGCAGAGGGGTGCCAGGTCCACCTCACCAACATCCAGATGAGGGTCCTGGAACGCATACACCCAGCGCTCCACCTCCAGGTCTTTCAGATACCGACCCGTCCGGAGTCGACCGGTAAGTGTCCATGCGTACTGATTGGACTCAGTGCATGTTCAGGTGTGCCAGGAGTGTGCAGGTTGGACATATGTCTAGAAAGGGCCATGTATGGATGTGTATGTACAGGGGCATGAGCCTTCCGCATGTGAGTCCAGTCATGTGTGAGTCACATCAATGGCGTGTGTGTACAAATGCATGATGGCCAAATGCATGGGTGGGTGCACACATGTTCACATTTCTGTGTATATACTATGGCATGATTGGGGGATTGGGGTGTGACACATGGATGCTGGTTCCACCTTCATGTACGCGCACGGTGTACATGTGTTTGTGTGTGTGTATTTGACATGTGTGCCACTGTGATACACCATGGATGCATGTGACACTGACATGTAGGAGGCTGATTGGCAGATGTGATATAGTTGCCGATGATTTCACTGTGACAGGTGGTGGAGATGTACAGATGCATGTATGTCTGGTGCTGTGTGTGCATGTTTTCGGCACTCCCCCTGTTGCATGTGATGTCAGGCTGACCTTTGGATGCTCATGCTGTTGTATGTGTATGGATGGTGCTGCCTGCTGCATCATCCCTGTTATTTGTGCATGCGTGTGGGTACAAATGATATGTGTGCTGCAGAGTGTGATGCCATCTGTGAAGTTCAAGACTGCCACTCATGTGCAACTGTCATGTGTGTATCAGACCATTGTACAGTGCCCTGATGCCTGTGTTCTGTATCTCCCTGTCTGCAACGTCAACTGATGAAGAGGGCGTAGACGGTGCTGTGGAGCACAGCGGCAGGGATCCCACTGCAAGCCGGAGATGCAAGACCCAGCTCCCTCCCAGGTTGTCATCTCTTCGGGAAGTGAGGAGTCTGGTGCTGTGCCCACGGGCTCAGCTGCCGAGGGTAAGTCCAAGAGGCAGAGGTCGGAGGTGGACTCCTCGGCAGCAGAAGGTGCAGCTGAGACCCCACAGGGGCCTATGCAGGAAGATGGCACAGAGTCATCCAGGTTGTTGGGGGGTTTGGTTGAGGAGGAGGCCGTGTCCCCGATCCTGTGACTCCATCATCCGGCACCAGCAGGGATGCCTTCGTCCAGACCCGTTCCCAGGGAGGGGATGCGCAAACAACAACTGGCCTTCATCTCCCTGTGGATGTGGCAATCCGGGACCGTGTTGAGCCTTTCTGGCTGGGGTGGTGCGTCAACGTGGCATTCGTGAAGACGTGCAGGGTTCCCGTGTGGACAATGCACGTTTTTACAGATGCCTTGTTGACCGCGTCAAAGTACTAGGACGGGTCACCATGGCTGGGTTCCTCCGTATGCTGGACCTTCTACCGACCCCCTCTCAACTGAACCCCCTATGCGCCAGTCGTCCTCCGTGCCATCTTCCTGTTCAAGTATCACCTGGCCACCCTGTGGAGCTGCCCCTGACCCAGCGGCCATGCTGGTGGAGGACACATCCCTGCCACAGTCGGGAGTCAGAGGTCCAGCAGGGGTGGCCACCCCAACGACTGGACACCAGCAGGAGGAGGACATGCAGGCATCAACAGGCAGGGCACATGCACGGCAGCAGCAGGCTCAAGGTGGGAGCGATGATGGCTCGGGCCATCAACATCACAGGGGAAGGCATCGGCCAGAGGGCAGGAGGACCCTGGATTGGGAGTGTCTTCTGGGATCGGCGGAGGGCAGAAGAGGCATGGCTCACTATGGTCAGGGTGGAGAACTCGATGCGCAGGGCGTTGAGGCGGGCTGAGTGCCTCAAGGAAATTTGCAGGGTGTTGGAGGTGGACATTGCTTTATCCCTGCAAGACCTCGGGCCAGGGAAGGGGCCCTCCTCCAGGACATTGAACAGGAGTTTGATTATGCCCTGGCCCGGGACATCACCAAGTGAGCTGTTGCATTTGACCGCCGCCTGTGTAAATAGTTCTGTAGGTATAAGTTTCCTTTGTATTTTTATTTCCTTTGGGGCGCATGGACTATGCCCCACCTTTTTGTATATAGTTATTAATTAGGTAGGATTTAGGTTAGGTTTCCTTTGGATTGTTGGGCTCATGGACCCTTGGATGTTCATTTGTAAATAGTTTTGGACATGGATTTCATTTTCCTGGACCCATGGTGGAATACTTTTCATTTTTGGAACTCTGATTTTTGTTTAATGGACGGACATTGGAGCCATTTTACTTTGGATTTTATTGGTTACAGCATTCTTTTTTTCCTTTTTTGGACTTCCGGACTGGGAATATTTTTTATTTTAGTATTGTCTGCTCTTGCTTGATTCATTTGATTTATTCTTCAATACACTTTTTTTCTATACTTTACTTGTGTGGTCATCTCTCATTTGTTTTGTGCATGTCACAATGTGGTTTTTCACAGTCATCATTGTGTGGGTCTGAGGGACATGTATTCATGAGCATGCTGGTTATTTATTTTCTATCATGACATTGGGAATTCAATGTGGAGTGGATGGAATGCTTGGTTGGGTGTTTGGACTGGGGTGGCGTGGGGTGGGATTTGCGTGGCCATAAGGGCCATGGGTTTGGAGTGTGATGACGTGTCGGGTGGGGGGACATGAGTCAGGGCATGCTGGCAGGTGCCCGTCATGGAGGGACATGAGTCGGGGCCTGCTGGCAGATGCCCTTCAATGGTGGGTGGGTGGTGAGACATGAGTCAGGGCCTGCTGGCATGTGCCCGTCAATGGTGGGTGGGTGGTGGGACATGAGTCGGAGCCTGCTGGCAGGTGCCCGTCAATGGTGGGTGGGAGGTGGGACATGAGTCGGGGCCTGCTGGCAGGTTCCCGTCAATGGTGCATGGGTGGGGGGACATGAGTCGGGCCCTGCTGGCAGGTGCCCGTCAATGTGGGTGGGTGGGGGACATGAGTCGGGCCCTGCTGGAAGGTGCCCGTCAATGGGTGGTGGGACATGAGTCGGGGCCTGCTGGCAGGTGCCCATGAATGGTAGGTGGGTGGGGGGACATGAGTCGGGCCTGCTGGCAGGTGCCGTCAATGTGGGTGGAATGTTGGTGGTGTGGACATGAATCGGGGCCTGCTGGCAGGTGCCCGTCAATGGTGGGTGGGTGGGGGACATGAGCCGGGGCCTGCTGGCAGGTGCCCGTCAATGGTGGGTGGGTGGTGGGACATGAGTCGGGGCCTGCTGGCAGGTGCCCGTCAATGGTGGGTGGGTGGGGGGACATGAGTCGGGCCCTGCTGCCAGGTGCTCGTCAATGGTCGGTGGGTGATAGACATGAGTCGGGGCTCACAAGTGCATGGTGCCATGTGGGCTGCCTACAGGGCATGGTCAGGGGTGTTGGGTATGCCCCTGTGGTGTGGGCTGCCTACAGGGCATGGTCAGGGGTGTAGGGTAGTCCCCTGTGGTGTGGGCTGCCTGCAGGGCATAAGAAGGGGGAAAGGGCACACCCGGGAGGGGCCACAATGACTAATTGCAAGTAAAACTTCATGCGCACTCCCAAAATACACGTACCCCGCTCTTGCCAGGATTATCGCATGTGAAACTTCCCGCGCAAGGCCTATCGCGTGTGAAACTCCACGCGTACACCCCAAATACATGTACCCCGCTCACCCAAAGGCTATCGCGTGTGAAACTTCCCACGCACCCCCGAAATACACGTACCCCGCTCTCGCCAGGCCTATCGCGTGTGAAACTTCCTGCATACCCCCCAAATACACGTACTCCGCTCGCCCAAGGCCTATTGCGTGTGAAACTCCACACGTACCCCCCAAATACATGTACCCCGCTCACCCAAGGGCTATCGCACGTGAAACTTCCTGCGCACCCTGAAATACACGTACCCCACTCTCGCCAGGACTATTGTGTGTGAAACTTCCCGTGTACCCCCCAAATACACGTACTGCACTCGCCCAAGGCCTATCGCATTTGAGACTCCCCGCTTATCCCCGTAATACACGTACCCCGGTCGCCCAATACTTATCGTGTGTGAAAATCCACACGTACCCCCCAAATACACGTACCCCACTCACCCAAGGGCTATCGCATGTGAAACTTCCCTGAAATACACATACCCCACTCTCGCCAGGACTATCGCGTGTGAAACTTCCCACATACCCCTCCAAATACACATACCCCACTCGCCCAAGGCCTATCAGGTGTGAAACTCCACGCGTTCCCCCCAAATACACGTACCCCGCTCAACCAAGGCCTATCATGTGTGAAACTTCCCGCGTACCCTCATAATACACGCAGCCCGCTCACCCAAGGCGTATCGCATGTGAAACTTCCTCTACACCCCCGAAATACATGCAGGCACCCCATCCACCTTGGGCATGCCCCTCAGGCAGCCCACACCACAGAGGGTACATTTTTCAACGCAATTTACCTGGCGCGAGCGGGGTACACGTATTAAGAGGGGTACGCAAGTACATTTTCACGCATTTTGGCTGCCGTGAGCGGGGTACGCGTAGTATTTTCACGCGATTACAGTGCACCGGCCCTGTAAACTGGTCCAGGGTTAGCGCAGCCCTTTGCGCTGCATTGGGGATTTCAATGGCTTTTCCTTGCATACGGGGCATTCTTGGGGGTGTAACTGGCGCTGCGGGATGTTCGCTGCGCCAGCGCTCAAAATGGCTTGGAAATTCCATGAATACGCCGTGCGCCAGAATGCTGTTTAGCGCACACAGCTGGCGCACACTGGCGCACGCTCTCTCTCTCCGCTGCTCGCGTGTGCTGCTTCTGCGCTGAAATCTATGAATTACCCCCTAAATCTGAAATTAAGGAACAAGTTCTTAAATGTAGTTTAGGTATTTAGTTAGGTTCTGGAAATTCAAATGAACAGTGACTGTTGTTATGTAAGGATCCTGCAGATTTGAAGAAGTTTGAGTGGTTTCTTTATAATTTTCTGCACGCTTCACACGCTAGCAACTATTGTTCTGTTAAGCGTTTAAGTCTAGGTACAATACGTTATCAGCAAAATCATTTGTTTTTGATGTAATGTTTCACTGAAGAAAGAAACACCGTTAGCGTTTGTTAACTACTTACTTCGGTGAAGATCTATTGCACACGCGCGAGACACATGCGCGAGACGACAACCTACAATCAAACATTAAAATGTAGAAGAAGAGTCAACTACATGAGTCTTTACAAATGATTACAATTGAAAAACAAAAACAGATTGTCTTTCTTTAAGGAAGAAAAGGACATTAGTCATTTTGGAAGTGAACTTTTAGGTGCCAGTCAGTTTGAACTTGCATTCTGCTCTCCTAGCTTCCATGATTACGGAGTTAAATTTGTGGAACATATTTATGCAGGAAGAAATCATCTCATAAAGTGTCTACAAACAGTAAATTCAAAAAGCAATTTATAATAAGAAAAAAGCATCAGTAGTTGAAAAAGAATTAAGGAAGTTTCATCATCTTATCTAAGGGTTGTGGAATAAATCTAAAGAAACTTCTAAAATACACACCTTTCTGATCTCAAGAAGGCTAAACAGGTATTATCTTTTCCAGGGGTACTAGGTGGGAGAGAGATATTTTGGGAGAAAGTAATTCTATTATTTTCTCTCGCCCTCTGCAGGTGCTCAGCTGTTTTGAGAGAGAGAGAGAGCAACCTGTGTTCTGTTTTTTATTTTTCTCCACTTCCCCTTTTCCCTCGGGGGTGTGGAGATTTTTGCTGTGTCATTCAGTAGTTAAATACACATCTATGGGGGACCTGTGGGGCCAGCAGCTTCCGTGGATCAAGATTCAGGTCCTGACATTTCCAGTGCCCAGTCCACCTGTGCTGCAGCCCCTACCAACCGGAGTGGCGTAAGCCACTCAGGGTCTGCACCACCTCTCAAGAGGAAGAAGCGTGCTCTTGCGGAACAGGCTGGGACCCCAGACATGGCTCGCCCCTCCTGCACATCAAGGAAGCAGAGTTTCAATGATGAGGAACTAGGCGCACTTGTGGGCTACTTGTCGGCCCATGGCCGCAACATGCTGGTGACTGCAGGGTGCAAGACTATGACTGCTCAACGTAGGGCCCACTGGCAATGCATCGCGGATCAGATTAGTTCCCTTGGATTTGTGAAGCGCACAGCTGATGATTGCTCAAAGCGGTGGAATGACCTCAAACACCGATCAAAAAACAAGCTGGCTTCCAATTATGCCTTTACCCTGGTTACTGGCAGTGGGTCTCCACCAGAGGAGGATGAACTCACAGAACATGAGGCAATCGCTGGATGGTTCATCGCAGAGGATCAGATCCAAGGCGTGGGAGACCTACCAGATCTTGAGGCAATTTCCGGTGAGTGGCCATTCGTGTGTGTGCAAACCATGTGTATGTTGCTTGGGTGATGTGTTCTGATTGAGTGCCAGGTGAGGCTGTGTAGTCATGACTGCTATAGGTCACCCATGTGGTGCCTCCAAACCATCCCCCGCCCTTGGGGTTTGGGTTTCACAGTATCCCTACTGACCGCAGAAAACACTTTGCACCTGATGACTGCACTTGCCCTTCAACTGGCATCATGCCACAGCATGGTTAAAACTGTTTTTCATTTCATTCTGCCTGATTGATGGAAACATTTGCATAATAAACACACATTTTTGTGCGGTTCTGCCCCAAATTCACCATACTTCAGACGTAGATTTCACCCCACAATGCCCCACATTAGTTGACTTTTTATGGGAATGATTTCATCAATCAGGCTGATTGACTTTTGTGTACCTACACATGCACTGCACACGATCACTTCGGAGCCCTGTTTGAATGTTCAACATGACAATTGACTTGTGTCATGTCCAAGTGACCTACCATTGATGTATCCATGTACCTACCATCACTGTATCAGTAAACACTGCCTTTGTTGCAGCATGTGACACATGTGTGTTTTGTCAAACTCTTTTGCATGTTCTATTTCATGATGTGTGTCTCACATGGATGGGGGACAGTACTGATTTACTACCATCTGGGTGTCCTTGTCAATTCTGACATGGCTATGCTATGTGTCATCTGTGTGCTGGCATGTGTCATGTTTGTGGATTGTCCATGCCATTCACAGGCTAATGTGTGATGCAGGTGCTATGCACCATGCAGCACATGTGTTGCTTTTCCATTTTGGAGTCCTCAGTGTCTTCTTTTAGGGTCCCCTTCCACTTCATTGCCAGTGCATGCATGCCAGAGTTAGTGTCATGTGTCACATGTCTCATTAATGTATTTGATGTGTAGATTGTGAGGCCTATGTGTGTCAGCTATGCTGCTCATGCCTCTCTTCATTACTTTTGTTTTATTTTTGTGCAGGTGATGAGGCACTAGATGCTGTTGAGGAGGAGGAGATGGCGCAGGGGCAGAAGAACTCAGAGCCCCAACCAGGCACCAGTGGAGGACATGGGGTGGTGGTGCAGGTAAATCCATTTGTCCTACAGACCATCCTGTCCACGGGTGTCTCTGGGTACACCTCCGATGACCTCTATGCCTCAGGTGCTGAATCAGACATTGAGACAAATATCCCATCGCCGTTGAGTGTTTCTGGCAGGGATGCTGTTCTGTCCAACGCACCTGCACTGGGGTTAGACCCCTCAATGGGCCATGCAGTGTTGGAATGTCTGCCTGTGGTGGTTACGGATGCAGGGTCACACTTCACTATATTTGCTCCTGTTCCTGGGCCAGCAGATCAAAGGAGGAATGCAGTCCTGCAGCCTCAGGCAGAGCCAGCACAGCAAGGTGCACATCACCTTGGCCCAAACAGGTGTGGTGCCCGCCAACGCGGTGGCCTTGCGCCACCAGGCAATACTGTGTGGGATAACTCCATGTATACTATTGCAGCACAACAGGGGGCATCATGTGAGATGATAGCTCAGGTCATGGATAGGGTGGCCACTTCCATTATCCTCCCAGAAAGGCAGGTGGAGCTCCAGCACCAGGCAACAGAGTACACATGCCGCTTACACAGGGAGGACATGTTGGCGTCCAACAGGGACTGAGGGGCTGAACTGGAGACTCTGCGCACACCCATATCTGCAGAGTCACAGGCCCACAGGGATGCCCTGAGGTTAGAACACAGGTCCCTCAGTGATACTCTGGGTGCACTTGAGGTGTCCCCGAGTACAAGGTCAGAACAGCAGCTGGAGCAGCTAACACACACAATCTCAGCTGAGCTCGGTGCAACCTGTGAGGCGATCTGGGCATCACGTGAGGCCTTGCAGGCAGAAGTCTGTGCTACCCGTGAGCTGCTGCATGGGGATCTCTGGACCATCATTCTGCAGAACCAAACCTTTCAGACCTGCACGCTTGCTGCTATGGAGGAGCATGCCAGGGCTTTGCGTGGTCTGCCTCCCATACCACACACACCTTCTAATGTACCACCAGAGGGTGACGACAGCAACGGCAGCTCTCCCACTATCGGGTAGCCGTGCAGGCCATGAGCCCATTGAGGTTTTTTTTTCTCTCAACATCCACGCAGGTGGGTGTTGGGGTGCACCCTGTACCTCCTCCCTCCTCGGTGGTCCCCCCCCCAGGTCGACCCATGGGCATTTTTGATTTTTATTTATCATTTTTCTTTTTCAATGTTTTTTTATTTTTCATCATGATTTTTTTTCTTTTTTCATATTTGAATTTGATTTTTAATTTTTTCTTTTCTATTTTTGAGTTTTTTTTCTTTTTCATTTTCTTCTCATATTTCATTTGATTTTTTCTTTTTTCATTTTCATTTTTTTATTTGTTATTTCTATTTTACTTTATTATTTATTTATTTTTTATTTTCATTTATTTTCATTTTTCTATTTTTATTTTCCTTTCCTTTTTTGTTGATAACTTTTTTTTCAGATTGTACATTCATGTTACAATGTTTTGCTTTGTGTGGCTCCCGTAGGCATCCACTGTGTGTTCCAGCTGGGCCCATGCAGGCTTGTCCTGTGTTTGAATTCAACAAAGGTAGCAGGCGCCCCTCTCTCGGAAGAACAAGGCATGATAACCTGTTCAGTGGTTGTTAACCACATTGAGAGTTTGCAGCCATCTGCTTTTTGCTCACTGTACCTTTCACAGATGGGAAATATCCATTTGCATATCAGTCTTGTCCTGTGTTTGTGTTTGAAACTTGGGGTCCTGACACATATGCCCACTCCTATTTCCCTTTTCCATGGGCTAGCAAGGGTGTCACTGTGTGACAGTAACTTACACAGAGGCATTGGGCTTCCATTAGCTGTGTGGGCAGTCTGTAGTCCAAACTGTGCATACACCCATAGTGGGGATTGCTGATGATTTCTCCACTGCATGGTTGATTTGTATATTGTATTCCATACTGCCCATTATGCATATTTGCATGTAGCTTCTTCATGTCTTAACTTTCCTGTCTCCATTGCAGATGCAGTTCATGTTGTATGCAGTACACTGCTACAATTACCTACCAGCAAAACACTGGAGAGGGAATGGGTCAAGGTGCTGCCTTTGTCAGGTTGTGACACTTGCACTATTATGATTGCTTACTGGCATAGGTTGCCACTGTTGGGTCCTGTATTAATGTTTTGTCTTGCTGGTAAGTATTTGTTCATGTATGCTGTTTATTTTTCATTGATGAGAGGGAATTGTCTCTGGCCTGTTTCCATTTGGGACGGTGCTCTTTGTGACACTTGTGTCATGTGTTGTGCATTAATTTGGTTGCTTTGACATTGCATGCCATGCCCTGGTGTGTTGGGCAGCTGAGATGGGGTTTGGGAGGGGTTGGGTGACATACCACTATTTGGGGGTACTATTTTGCAAGGGGGCAGTCCTTCATGCTGCATGAATGTGTGCCTTTTACTGACACAGCATTGGGTCTGTTTAAGTAGCTAGGGATGCACACAATGTACCACTTCCAGGAAAACAATCTCAGGGTGGTCTGGTTGTGACAGTTGACTGTCCCTTTTGTCATCATCATCAATTGTCAGCTGGTATGTGCCAGGCATGTGTGCACTCCGCAGGGGTGGGATTTTAAGTGAAAAAATTTGCCACAAGCTGGGTACGGGCTGCCTCACCACGTGCCCTTTCCCATCCCATGCGCTGCGGCCGTGCATGTGGTTGGGGATGTGAGGGCACCACCATGTCCACCGGCACGCCCAGCCGGGTTGCAACGTTGTGCAGGACACATGCTGCCACTATGATCCTGCACACTACTGGGGGTGCATATAGCAGCTGGCTACAAGAGCGGTCAAGGGAGCGAAAACGTGACTTCAGCTATCCGAATGTGCGCTCCACTATGCCCTGGGTTGCAATATGGGCTGTGTTGTATTTTACCTGGGGTATTGTGGTGGGGTTCCATATTGGGGTCATCATGTAGGTGCTCAGAGGGTAGGCACTGTCCCCTGGGGAGGTGATAATGGTTGTCATTAGTTGGGTTTTGCCATTTGTCAGTGTCTGACATGCATGCATGTGCAGAGGCATTTCTACTCACCAATGAGCCATGTGTCGCTATGCCTCCCAGTTTCCAGGTCCCGGTTTAGGGGTGACATTCTGAATATAAAACTATCATGACTGGACCCCGGATAGTTGGCATATACAGAGGTGATGATTCCCTTGGCATCACATACAACCTGCACGTTGATGGAATGCCAGTGCTTGCGGTTTCGATAGATGTGCTCAGTTGCCCTGGGAGGACATAGAGCAACATGGGTGCAATCAACGGAACCTAGCACTTTGGGGAAGTGTGCCACCCCGTAAAAGTCCTGGATCACACTCTGCCTTTCTGCGGGTGTTCTGGGCATGTATATGTTGCGGACTGAAGGGGCGTGCGGTCATGATAGCCAAAACCTGGTGTAGGCAGCGTGACTGCGTGGCCTGTGAGACGCCCCCATCTATGGCACTTGTCCGCTGAAATGACCCAGTAGCCAAGAAATGCAGTACATTGAGCACCTTTTCCAAGGGGCTCAGTTCTTGGGAGCACAGGGTGGGTGATGTGAGGTCATCCTCACACTTAGCAACCAGTTCTAGGATGATTTGGGATGGAAACCTGTACCTCCTATAGACCTGGTTATCAGGCATCCCAAAAAGGCTGGTCCTGGGTAAAAAAATGTGGGGCCTGGCTATCATCCTTCTCCTGCGTTGTCCCACGACCACTGCTATGAGGAACGGTATATTCATCGTAGCGTATGAGCTTGTTTGTTGTTTGCACACACTTTTATGCTGCGCGGGGCCACTTACGCCTGCTTCCTGCTGGCGTACGTGTTTCCGGATTGGTGCATCTTTTGTGGCGCGTGGGTTTCCCCTGTTCGATTCCATGAAAATGTGTTGTTAGTGCATGTGTAGGCGTTGCGAGGATTTAACAGTGGTACTTCCCCCGTAACGCCCATATTTTCACATATTGTTCCCCATTTCGCATGTTCCAGCCTTTTTTTAGGTGTGTGCGCTGCCCTGTGTGCACCTTCACTGCCGTCTCGCGCACAGCCATCGGGATGTCGCAAGGACGTGTGCACCACACGCCGATTCAGCGCATATCTCAGGTAAGCCACGCGCAGCGCATTCCATGAATTGGCAAACCGCTGCGTGTGCAGTTTTAGCTCACGTGCGCAGCAATTTTCATGCTTGCGCAACCCCTTTTCAGCGCACATTAATTCCATGAATTACTCTGATAGTAGTTTGATGTCATTTATTTGACATTGTACTTTATTGTTTTTGTATCGATATCCTACTGTTTGCCTGTTTCATATGTAAACAGTCATGACCTTCTGCACTCCCTAACACTCAAAATAATGTACATGGAACCATTTATGTAACCTACAACTTATAGAGAACAATTTTACATGTTAAAATATACACTGTTTTACACAATAAAACAGAAGTAGAAGATTGCAGAATGCTGTTTTCTCTTCTAATTTATATCATCTTCAGCATATTGCCTCTACATTTATTTTGTACTGATTTTAAAATGCATCCTGTAACACTCCATCTTCAATTTGACATAAGACACTTATTACCCTATTATTCCATTTCAAACTTTTATTTTGCATGTTTTTTATTCACAAAGAATATAAAAACATATATTTAAAAACTTTGGTTCTAACAATACTAATTTAGAATTCTTTGAACCCTTTGGCAATCTAACTTTTTTCATTACTGATGTGTTAATTTTCCTACCATCTACACTGTTTCATTCAAACATAATTTACACTTTTCTGATCAGGGATAGGAACATAAATACATCTTTCAGAAATATCCTGATTAGTGTAATCTTTTGTACATTGTGTACACATTAGGGATGTACCGAACTTCGGCTTCGAGTAAGTATTCGGCTGAATTCCGGCTGAAAAAAAGCTGTTTGGCTACGGCCGAATAGTTTCTTGCTATTCGGCTCTTACTGAATACTTTGACATTCACATTTGAATACAATGCAACATGAACTCAGAAAGGCAAATATTGACTTTCATTTGCAAAACTGAATAGAATTAGACCAGACAAATTGCCATCACAAAGCTGAAAAATATCTTATATTGTAATCGGCTCTTTAGGGCATGTTTTAATATAGACATAAAGGGGGCTCATCTTTTCTACTTAGCCTGCAACAATACAGGAACATTTTTTCTTTTGGCGAATGTTTATATGCAATGTGCACTTTTTTCAGTTGAAAAAGACACACTCAAAGAAATGTGCACAGATACTTGCAATTCCTGTCATGTGACTTCCCATTGTGTACGTCTTAGCCCCCCTATTTTATTTTTAAGGACTTGAGTCCTGAGTTTAACATTATCTGATATTTTATCAGGAATGATAAGTTGCATATGTTTGTGTATTGGCGAGAAGGAGTGGCTAAGATAATTGAAAAGTGAGCAGCATTTGTTTGGGTGGGGTGAACAGTTGTGAGGTGGAGTTCACACATTTCAGATTTCCTCTTGACGTGTCCTGCATGATCCGGCATTAACCATTTTATACATTTCTATGTGAGCTGCAAAGAAGTTTCAAAACTCGACCGCATCGACTTTGCAACTGGATAGAGAATGCAATGCCTCTGATTCAGAAAGGCAGTCCTTTTGCATTTGTGAAGCCTCCTACTTTAACTGACACTGAATATGCAACAATCTTCTGTACATTTGGTCCCTTCATTTTGGTTAAATCTGCTTTATTTCTGGCTTTTATGCTTTAAATAAAGATGGTGCATTAATTACAATGAAGAGAAATACAAGTATAGAATGCATTTAAAATAGTGCTTTATTTGTTTTTTTAATAAGTGTGTTTTGGCTTCGGCCAAATAGTTGACAAACTATTCAGTATTCGGCCGAATACTAAATATGCTATTCGGTACAGTCCTAGTACACATATGATTCCACTCGTAAGTAATTCCTACATATCTATCTACACTAACATTTCTGTGCAGTAAGAAATCAAACACAGTCATTAAAAATTATTGACTATCTTCCTGTGTATTTTGAGAAAATTGTTGATTTCCACTTGCAACAGCTACTACATTTCGGATTGACATTGCCGAATGTGTACTGTGTGGTTTTTCATCTACAGATATTTTAAGAAATGAAAGTTCCACACGTAGCTGCTTGTCTGCTGTGGAAGCTGTTTCTTGCATCAATGGTGTAATTTGAAACAACATACACAAAGCTGCATTAGAAAAATGCAACTCCTGTTTCATTCCTAAATCTGCAATGAGAGTATGTCATAGTTGAATGACTCTCCAACTCTGGTAGAGTCTGTTGTTTTTTTAGTCTTAAGAGGAATAATTTTATTTGAATGTCATTTCACTGACTGCGTATGTTTTCCAGGCTAGGTGTTTTGTAGGTACAGGTATAAGGTTCAGGTGAGGAGCATACAGTACATGTAACTTTTTATATTCTTCAATGCAATAAATGTCAGCTTCAAAGTTTATTAAAAATACACCTTCAATATTTTTCACATGTGACAGACCTACATGTGACATTCCTTCTTTAAACACTGTATGACCAATGTCAATACATGCTGCTTCTAAAGTCAACCCTTGTGATTTAAGAATAGTAATTGCAAATACAGAGCCCATGGAAATGGTGCTCTTTTCACAAATGTATCCTTAGAACGCATGACATGTGCAGAGGTACGGGAAATCAAATGAGTTTCTTCTACATGATCAGACTTTACATCAACATGTTCAATATGTGTACTGTGAGGAAAAGTGTGAAATGCAATCACTCCTCCTGTTGCTCCATTGACTAGACCAATTCTTACATTCAAATTCATCTTTAACATTACTTGTGCATTGATGCACAATTTTAAAACTGTTTCTAGACATGCTGTTTTAGAAATTCAGTTCTCTAGTTGAACTAATTGAGCTTGTGTTCTCTTATCCAACTCTAATGGCATAACCTTACCATCTAAAACATCACACGATTTTATCTCCACCATATTTTGCTTCTCTGGCAGTAGTATTGTAGAGTTAAACTTGTTACACTCTGCAAGTGTGCACATCAAAGCAACACAAGACATTTTTAATTCTGAAGAGTCAACATGACATCAGACGGACTGCAATTTGCATGAAACATGTTAGAAATGAGCCTTCCCTTTAAGACTGCTTTCACATTCTCCTCTTGAACATCCATACACATTTTATATAGCATTTCTGTGTACCCTAAGTCTGCAGATTGCTTCAGATTAATGGTAAATTCCTGGAATTCAAAACAATCCAAAAGTTAAAATTACCAATAGCTCCTATATTTTTTGACTATCCTTAGATTGCAGCATTTTGAAAACTGGTTGGCCTTTCACAGGAGTTAATTTTAAAAAGTCTCCAAAACAAGTAAATGTTTACCTCCAAACAAAACATGGTAGTCAGCCTTCAAACCTCTTGCATTCGCAAGTGAATGAAAGTTAGCATCACGTTAGACACCATGCTTACTTCATCCACAATCAAGGTAGGAATGTTCTAAGAACTTTCCTACTTCTTGTGCTGCACTTGATACAAGTTTTCAATACTCTAGTTTGTTGTCATGCTCTACTGGTAGCATTAACAATCAATTCATGACAAAGAACAATCAGTTACATTTTGGATCATAGCTCTTATTACATGAAGTAGACCAGATTTGCCTGTGCTTGCTTGTGCACTAACATACAACAATACAGATTTGTATTAAACACAAGAATATTCATGTTTGTCATGCTGTAAACCATGTAAGAATCTATCGTTGATTTTATAATAATCTTCTTTTTGCTCTATATTAAGTTTACTTACTATTTCATAATTTGCATCTGCAACTTTAGTTTGTTGCATTGCACTTTCTACTTCTTCCATGGCAAGCTCAACATCAGTTTGAATAATTGGCTCACCAAGCACATTTTGACTTCTTGATGCAGACTCTTGACTTTGCCAATTCGGCTGCCTAAAGTTCTTCTTGATGTAGTTCTTTCTCCAGTAACTCAAAGTACTGCTAAGATTTTGGATATGTAATTAAGCTTTTTTATTAGCAAAAAATGATTCTTCAAAAGTTTCAAAACTTCCAAGCAAATCATTCTCTGCATGCCATGGAAAGAGCAACTGCAAAAGACAAAACTGAAATAATTCCTTTTTCTCTGCAGTTTGGCAAGACAGTTTCATGTGGTTGATGAGACTTGCCAGCTCAAGTCTCACTAGACAACCAGTACATCCATGTACTTTAAACTGTCCTCTGTCACTGCTTGCTTCAATATTTTGATATGAGTAGCATGCTGCTACTTCATATAAAGAAAGATCCTCCATCTCTACAGATCGATTTGAATAATATGTATCAATCAAGTTGGTTTTCAGAATCACTGTACTGTCAGGTACTGTTTCAGCTAACTGCTGAATTTCACTCAAAGACTCCAGTACCCGATTTTAGGGGTTCAGCCAAAAATACTGTATAAAAAATCCCATATGGTAAATATGTTTGAATTTTGGCTGTACGGAAATCACATACTGCCGAAAAATACAAACATATTTGCCATGCGGTGCCATTGTAATGAATATGGGCAGCCGGGGTTGCAGGTGTGTCCCCCACACACTTGTTCGCTACAATGGTATCGGGGTTTGCGGGGGTGTACCCCGCTTACCCATTAATAAAGTAAAAACATTTGTATTTAAAAAAGGACCCTGCGGCACTGTTTCACGTCAGAGAACCGGCATCACAAGAGAGGAGACGGAGGGTGCTTGCACGAGTGTTGCACATTAAACACTGTAAGTGGGGGAGGGATAGGTGGCCGATGGGGTTGGGGGGTGTTGTGATTGATATGTTTGCGGTTGAAATAACCATAAATAAATGCATATTTTCAGTCAAAATCCTTTCCGTCATTTTGGCTGTGAACATATCCATTATGGTTAAACCACCCAAATTAATTTCTAGTACTAGCTGGGCCAATACTTGACTAAAATACATTAATGCTACGTCCATACAGAGGCAGACTTGTTAGCCAATCTGCAGCTTCATAACTACCACACGCTCTATGTGAGAGCATCTTCACACAAAAGCTTAGAAGTTTCTGACTAAGACTTTTATCTGCTGATAAAGAGTGTAACATGGCTCAAAATCTGTGATGAAAGATTTGCGATTCACTTACAGGGTGTGTGGAACACAATTCTCCTGGTGTTGTGTGTTCTATGTCTTCTTTCCGTGGCTTAGTTTCATGAATCTACTCTGCAAGATAATCCCAACCATACTCAGTGCTGCTTAAAGTCACAAACCAAGTTGGAGAGCCCAAGTTTCTGATCATGCATCTAACCTCAGAGGTTCTCCTAAACCAATATTCATTGCTTCCTCTCATTGTAGCAAGAATATTGGCAAGTTTACCCTCTAAAAATTCATGTTATTTTTTCTCCCGTTGCAGCATATCACATGCAGAAAGATTTTGAAATCTAGTTCCTGTCTGAAGTGTATGAGCAACAGCATAACATAATGTCGAAAATTCACTTTCATACAATAAGTGAAAAATATATTCAAGGTTGGTGTGGAATCGGGAATCTCCAGAATACATTCTTGTACAACGATATTCTGAAGAAGAAATTGGAACCTTCCGATCATCCAATCTGCCTCCTGTATCAGTAGGAAAAAGCACAGAGAAACAATGACTTTCCCAGACACTAATTGGTGCACCTTTCGTTGCTTTCATTTTATATAATTCTAAACTGTCGCCCATGACTTCACGTGAGTGTAGAGGATGAATAATGTAATGTTCATACAACCTATTCCTTTCTGCAACAGATAGAGGTTGGAACTGACCTTCACTGCTTTTGTTTGTTGACTCAACATCAAGCATAGACAAGTGTGGTACAGTCACTCTGCCTTTGTATAAATCATTGTGCTCCAATAGAAATGTCACAATGCTTTTTTCACCTTTCCAATATCTATAAGTTGTTGCAAAATGTTCTAATCTTTTGTAGCAACACCAACCATTTACTAAAACAAACAAAGAATCTGCACTGTCACGCTTCACTCCTACAGTGTTGACATTTTCTTCCAAATTGAGAGGTAAATACACAACTTTGCTTCTCACACCTTGCACTAATGATTTTTTAGGCAAGTTTGACATCTTTGTTTGCAATCTAACAATAACTTGAATAGGATCAACAGTTTGCAATGGTCACTTTTATAGCTTTCAGAAATCCATAGCACAAAAAGAGGACTGTACAAAGCAAACAAGTAAAATGGCCAACCCATTTTTATTACAACCTATAACAGTCAATAAACTCCAAAACAATCCATCTAAAGAATACTTTGTGGAACATGTAGAAACACAATGAAATAAAAAAGAAATTTGGTTTTCATTTGCAAATTAAATAATCGCGGCTATAACTGTGGTTACACTGGGAGGCATGACATAATTGCAGGTACAAGTACATTTTTCCAATGCACTGAAAAATACATATTGCAAAGGTTTCAAATTTAAATCACACATGCCTTGAAGTCAGAACATCCAAACAGAAAGACATGTAAAAATCTTTGCTAAAACATTCATAAAATAATATGATCACTGCACCAAAATACAAACAGCTATAAATGTGGGTACAACCAGAAGGTTCATGCCCTCGGCTATCAAATTACACCACAAAGTATGACATCCAATTGGAGCGTAGAGAGCTGCAGGTCTGGTCAACCACCAGTAGCCACAGCTACCCTTAACATTTTTTAAGATTCAAAAATATATATTAACAAGGTGTAAAATTCAAACAACACAAAGGTGCACATGAGGGCATAAAATCAGAAAAACATGTAAATTGTGTAGTGTAAAATCGATGAAATATCATGATCAATGCACAAGAATTGGTATTGCTGTACCCGTGGCTAAAGCGATAGTTATAACCACAGCTGTGCCCACTAAAAATACACAACATCCCATTGGTTTAGTGGTACCCACAGCTATAACCCCTCTGATAGGGCGCAACATTTCATTGGCTGCTGTCGTAACCACGGCTATTTAAAAAAAGGCATCAAAGATATTTTCATTTTCCAATATGCTTAAAAAGTTATCTAGGTGGCTCTTAACAGAGCCTTTGGGTTCTATTACCGATATATAATTAAAAAATAAATTTCAATCAGAGAAATACTCTTTAACTATATTACAATTCAAAACATCTTGGAAAATGTCTCTGTGCTCTTTCTTTAGATGAATCATTAATTTTATTTTCCCAAAGAGAATAGAACATGTGCTCCCTGTCAAAATATGTCTCCACAATTGCAGCATAAACCTCTCATTTCAAACACTGTGTCTAAAATAATATTATAGAACCAAAAAAACAATGCTTTGACAACACATCACCTATGCCCTCAACATTACTATTAACCCCATTCTCAAAATTCTGAAATTCTCCACAGTCTTCTGAACAATGAAATTCCTCTCCTTCAGGAATTGGCTCCATGTTTCAAATATCCATGAAACAATAAATATACCTCCAGAATAGCACAATCTCCTAAAATGACACCTCCCACTCAAGCAATAAAAATGTACTATATAGAAAAACTCTTAATATAATGAAACAATATAATCTACAGTTTTATTGCCACATATAAACATCACTCAAAAAAAGTACATTCTCTGATAGGTTGAACAGCATCTGAGGTACTTGACAACCTATTGGCAGCTACCCAGCACACAACCAATAAACAACCAATCAGAAAGTAAATGCAAGAAATTCCACCTTCACTTCTTGTGTAATCTTCCTCCATTTCTAATTCTAATATCTGAGGTGACAAGCAGTATTTTTTCTATCACAGTAAAATGGAAAACTAAATAGAACGACTGGAAGAGAATTATCCTACAGAAGAAGAAATTAAAAAAGAAGATGCTCAAGAAAAGGAACCAGAAGAAAATACATCACATTCATTTGTGAGTCCTTTCTTTATATTTATGAAAAATTAGACTAACAATAATATGTTCTTGAACAAATTCCGTCACCAAACAGATATAGTTTATCTAACTACTTTTAAATATATATGCAACCAACACAAATATGTTTTAATTGTATTATATCTTCAATTATTACAACAACTGTTTGCAAATACTACACTCAAAACATCTTAAAAAACTTTCCAAGATGACTACCCACACACATGTATATATTTTCAAGCCCCGGCTACAAAAGGCAGGACGCACCATTCGAAGCTTCCTAGCCGTGGCTGCATGGTATATCTGTGGGGAAAGAAAACATAGTGTGGGATGGGTTTGGGATAACTGTGGGTAAACACCCCAGTCATTGCTGTATCTAGGCACAATCCTCAATGCACCAATGGCACCCATTTTCTATGTAGCCGCGGCTATAGGATTGTGTTTTATTTATAAACGGAGTATAGAATATGAATGACAAAAAAGACAGTAGTGATACAATGGTAGTTAGAAGTAGTTATGTGAGGTACATGATAATAAAGAGAGTAACCAACTGTGCTAAAATTCTACACTCAGTGTACTCCAAAACAGTCCATCTAAGGACTACTTATCACATATAAATATACAAATACATTGAAATAACATCCATTACATATAAATAAACAAATACAATCAAATAACATCCAAAAACGTTTTCTAAAATAACTCATCACTCATAGCCGTGGCTGGAGTTCATTGACTTTGTTTCTATCCCTGTTTACAATAATTAACTTTGGGGGGGTAAGTCACATAGATTTGTATGCATATATAAATAATAGATAATTCTTAGAAAGGACTATTTTGGGCACAACAGTGTATCTTTTTGCACATTGAGGCATAAAGCTGCGGGTATGGTCCAACAAACCCCTGGCTACGTACCTCCCCAGACTTTGCTGCAGTTAACCATGCCTCTGAAATTCAACACCCCATTGGGTGATACCATAGCCGTGGTTAATTATTTATGTTTAAAAATAATAATATCTTTCTGCCTGTAAAAAAAGAAAACATATTTAGTTAAAGAACAGACACACACTTTAAGAAACACAATTTAATACACACGTTTGTATGGCCCTCATATTTTGTATGCAGTGCATCACATGCACTATAAGATACAACATTTGTACATACAACACTGTTGTTCTATTTGCACATACTAATCATTGGGAGAAAAAAATCGAACTTGGATAAAAAAACACAAAAATATTAAAAAAGTATTAGAAAATGTCACTACAATAAATGTACAGCAATATATAAACTAAGTAAGAATAAACAGGGTAGATTATACTATGTAGTTGCAATAGAATGAATGAGGTAGGGTAAGTAAACTTGCACAACAACAGAATATAGGGTGGGATAAGTAAACTTGGAGACTGAGCTGCTGTGAGTAGTTAGTTACGCAAAAAACAATTGCTGACAGTTCACAATATTAGTGAGTGAACCACCAACACAGACAAAAGGAGATTGAGAAAGTGATGTAAAAATTCTGTGGAAAGATTTTACAGAGGGGTCCTTCAAAGAAGCCGCTGCACAGTTTGGGAACCTCAACGTTCATTCAACATCTTGTCTGCATACATTGGAATGAAGTGAAAGAATCATATAGGAAGGCTCATATGAAACATAAAGTCAAAGCGCATGGAACAAAATCAGCAATCCAGTATTCATCATCTGCACCACAGTGTACAAATACTATCAATATTTTTCCACCAACCAACACCCAATCCCATCCTGCCTGCACCCTAACTGTCAAATTGTTTGGTAATATGAAAACCTGTCAGAGCTGCATCAAGGTGGGAGATGCCACCCTAGATGGTTTGTACACGGCTGTTTCAGAACACCAGGACAATTGCCAACACTGGGTGCGGCATTCAAAACTAGACTAGTGTGGCTGAAGTTCAAAAACTGGGAAAGGATGGGTTGGACACATCGAATAACAGTATAGTGCTCGAGTCCAGCCCACGGAGTGCGCATGCGCGAGCCGCGCATGAAGAGCTAATCGTCTCAGCTCCCGGCGGCTGCGGAATATATCCTGTAATTATTCCGTACATCGGAACCACCCGACCCCAAGACACAGCACCCAGGTGGTGGACGTCCCCAGGCAACAATTGCTGCGGCCTGGGGCGAAATCGGTCTCGGAAAGGCGAAGAACGCGACCCCGGAGTCGCTGGGGAGAGACTTGCCGCCATTCCCGCACGGCTAAAGAGCGGCAGCACCGCCCCTCCCCCCTCTGAGCCATCGAGGTGCGGGCATTTCATAGAAGGCAGAAGACGGCCCTGAACCGACACCTACAGACTGCAGCCCGGAGCCCCTCTCTCTCTGAGCCACGCAAGACAGCCAGACACCTACCCACGCTGCCGGGCCGGACAGGACGGCATAGGAGAGGAAGAGGACGGGGGACGAGACACAGAGCTGAGATCTCTCTGCCCCTCCCCCGCCACTGGGTAGACAGCAGCGTCCACGGGCAACACGGTGTCACGCTACCCCCAACAATACCGACAAGGTACGTGGAACCTCTCCCCCCCCAACAAACCGAGGGACGACGTCCCGCACAAAGGAAGGGGCACACCCCCCCTCCCATGACAACAATGGAGATGAGTGAAGGGGATTGAAGGCGCTCTCCGCCCCCACCTCTAGGAGCACCCTGTACTGGTGCCTGGGCGCATAACCTCACCCCCACACTGCGAAAGGGCTTCAAAGGCCCGGAAGACTGGCCACAAAGCGGCAACCTTGGGACTCACACGATTGTGGGGGGCACGAAGGCCCCTGTTGCAGGACCCATAGCCCCACTGGCAAAAAGTTCCTGGACACACACCCCACAAGGGGGAACAACCCCCCCCACCGCAGATCAAGGGCCTCGGGCACCATTACCGTTGGAGACCGGGCCGTCACCCTACAACCAGGTCCCTGGGAGGATAATACTCCTACAGAAGTGCACGCGGTGGGGTGTGCGTGACTGGCGCCGGAGACAGCGCCCTCTGCGCTTCAATCCACTCAGGAACAATACACATTCGAGACGGTGGGCACGGTCCTCACGTGTATGCCCCTACCAGTGTTTCGAAACAGAGACAGAGTGGCAAAAGATAGACGACCAGCGAGCCCACCCCGACTTGGTGCCCTCGGCGATCCCCGCGGGGCATCCACACGACCCACCCGGGCCTAAATCCTCACATAAAACACCGGCTCGGCCATGGGCAAAGACAAGGTCAAGCGACAAACCCTGCAGAGTAAAATGGACCTTTACACAGTGGAGGCCCCCTCCCGCCAGGAGACACAAAACCCGGCAGAAGCAGGCAATATGGAAGGAACTCAGGACCCCCAACTCTCCCTGAATGACTTAATGAAGGCAATTGGGTACTCGAGAACCTTACTGGAACTTAAAATAGGAGGTGTCTCCACGGAAGTATCTCTCCTTCGCCAGGATCTCCGCAACCTGTAGTCCAGGGTCGGAGAAGCGGAACAAAGGGTGTTGGATACAGAAGATAATGTCCGCCAGCTGGAACACCAACTAGCCATAATCGCCCAGAAAGTTAACCACCTTGAATACCGGGCCGAAGATAGTGAGGGCAGAGCACGCCGCAACAACCTCAGGATTCTCGGGATCCTGGAAAGACAGGAAGGCCCTAGTGTTGAACTTTTCCTGAAGGACTGGCTACCTCATGTCTTTGTCCCCAAGAAATTGTCGAAATTCTTCTCTATCGAGAGAGCAGATAGGGTACCCACTGGGAGACCCACCCCAGGAGCCCCGCCTAGAACAATAATAGCACGCCTCCTCAACTACCGGGACCGAGACGCTATCCTGCAGATGGCACGGGCCTCCGGCCCAATCACATACAACGGCTATAGAGTGGGGTTTTTCCCAGACTATACCAAAGAGGTCCAGAAGGCCCGCCAGTCATACGACTCTGTCAAGAAGAAACTTCACTACTTGTCAATTAAGTTTGCTCTCTTCTTCCCGGCGATACTCAAGGTCCACCACGAGGGCACGACCCATTTATTCCACAACCCCAAAGAAGCATGGGACTGGCTTGAAACACAGATCCTCAATGGGCCCATGGCCCGACGCTCGCCCTCTGGACCGCCTGCGCACAAACCCGGGCCCGGGCAGCGCTCGCCACCCTTCACCCGGACAGACTCGGAAACCGCATCGCCACAGCATCCCACCCAAAACACCACTGAGAACAGATGAGGTCTGGGCACCATAGAACCAAACTGGCTACGTGACAACACGGAAACTACATCATCGCGGCCGCCACCGTTCAGGTACTGCAGTCTCCACAAGGGCTACCACCCTAGGTCGGGTCATCCCGACGCAGTTTAAGTTCACTAAGTTATAAGTTCAATGTTTGGGCGACAGGTGCTCCCAGTTGGGGGGGGCAGTACAGGGTGGGGGGAGTTTTGGGGAACCGAGGAAACGGAATCACGAGAAAAGAAAGATGGAAACCAAAATGAACAGACAAGGCAAACAAATACTGTTCCGGGCCAGGACCAGAGACACAAGTGTCTACCAGCCTTCAGGCGCTCCAGTGCGAAGCGGCCCCCGGATGTCCCCCCCGAGAGGAAAACGATACACGTCCCCGAGGGGAAAAAGGCAACGGCCACTAATCCTCCCTGCTGCCACGCCAAATAGACTCACGCACACAGGATGAACTCCAACAAGCTGTCAATACTGTCCTGGAACGTCAATGGCCTCGGCTCTAGCATAAAGCGGAGACTGGTGCTCCAGTACCTAAACCGACACTCCATGGACATTGCCCTCTTAAACGAAACGCACTTGATAGGCACAAACACCAACTTTTTCAAAAGGTCCAACTACTCGAATGTCTACCATGCCGGATTCACGAAAGGAGCCAGGGGCACAATGATTCTCGTTCACAAGAGAGTCCCTCTCCAGGTTAGGAAGATCAGGGCGGACCCCCGGGGTCGCTATGTATTGATGCTAGCAGACATCTGGGGCGAGAAATGGGGCCTGGCAGCAATCTATGCCCACCCCACGCTGACGAAAGAACTGCTCACCGAGCTTCAGAGCTTGCTCTTGGAGGAGGAGGCTGATGTGTGGGTGCTCGGAGGGGACTTTAACGAAGTAATGGACATCACAGTCGACAGAACCTATAGGCGAGCTGGAACAGGTCCCACCTCCATGCCGCTCGCCATGTTCGCCGAGGCTTCAGGAATGGTGGACACGTGGCGCACACTTCATGGAGACGAGCCAGGGTTCTCCTTCTACTCTGGTGTCCACAAATCATTCTCCAGGATCGACTACGCCTTCATCCCCCGCAACATGACCCACAGGCTTCTCAACGCTGCATTCCTCGCGAGAGGAATTTCGGACCACTCCCCGCTTCTTTTAACTCTCAAAAAATCCTCCTGTTGCCCGGATCGTAATTGGCGCCTAAATACATACCATCTCCGTCTCCCTGAAATTGCGGAGGAGCTAGAAAAGAGGACAACGGAATACTTCGAAATTAATGAGGGCTCGGTGGACTGCCCGATCTCGATCTGAGAGGCATACAAAACAGTCCTACGAGGGGAGGTTATTTCCACGGTTTCCGCCTACCAACAACGCCAAGTCCAGAAGGTCAGGGAAGCAGAAACACGCATCCTGGAGTGTGAGCGACAAACCCTTATACAAAACACCCAAGAAACAAAGGAAGCAATGCTCACGGTGCAAGACGCCCTCAGTAACCTGTCCATAGAAAACGCACAAACTGCCCACCAATTAGTCCAGAGCCAAATATACGAAGGGGGCGACAAAGCTAACAAGACTCTGGCCTGGTTGGAGAGACGCAAGCAAAGCAGGGGACACGTAAGGGCAATCAGATCGCCGGATGGGACATTGTTGACAGAAGACTCGGATATCGTCGAGGCATTCGCCACCTATTATAAAAATCTCTATATCCCACCTATTGGGAATCCATCAGTTGAACTCTCTCGATACCTCGACCACATTGAGATTCCGATACTCCCGCAGCACCAATCTGATCTCCTGAATGCGGACATCACTGACACCGAGGTACAAGATGCACTGGCGCAACTCCAACCCGGGAAAACTTGGGGCCCTAACGGGTTCCCAACTGAAACGTGGAAATTCTTCAGAGGCATGTTACCTGTCCACATGCACCGCATGTTTCTACGCAGCAAGGAACTAGGAGCCCTTCCCCCAGACCTCAGGAATGCATGCATAGTTGTCATACATAAGCCTGGGAAACCCCCGAAGGAATGCGCTTCCTATCGTCCGATATCCTTGATCAATGGTGAAGCGAAGGTTCTTGCCAAAACACTCGCTAACAGACTGCTGCAAGTGATCGAGACCCTCGTCCACCTGGACCAATGTGGTTTTATGCCCAACAAATCAACTCGGATGAACCTACGCAGAGTCCAATTGGCACTATCAAGGGCAAAGGAAATACCAGCCCCACTCGCCCTCCTGGCGGTGGACTTTGAAAAAGCTTTTGACTCTGTGGGGTGGGATGCTTTGTGGGAGATCATGGCTAGGATGAATCTGGGGCAGACATTTATATCTTGGGTAAAACTTTTATATGCATCCCCGGAAGCCACGGTGAGGGTGAACGGCAGGTCCTCCAAACCTTTCCCCCTGGGTCGGGGCACGAGACAGGGATGCCCGCTGTCTCCACTCCCCTTCCTCCTTGCCATCGAGTCGCTAGCGATTGAGCTTAGAGCTAACACCAACTGGACTGGTTTCGCCTGGCCGGGAGGGGGAGAAGACCGTCTTTCGCTCTATGCGGACGACATGCTCTTATACCTCAGTAACCCGAGTATCACATGCCCGGTGGTCTCCCGCATACTCAGGGATTATCAGGACTTTGCAGGCCTGAAGGTTAATGAGGCCAGAACCATCTTCTTCCCGATCCAGGGTGGCGAATCGGCGATCCCGGAGACCTGCCCATATCACGTCTCTATCAGGGAACTCAAATACCTGGGTATACGGCTTGACCCGACGCTTGATGGGTTCCCCCAGCTTAATATACAACCAGTCATAGAGAGGTTCAACAGAGACACCCCCCATTGGCAATCTCTTCCCCTATCGCTAATGGGCCGGGCCGCATTATTCAAAATGATGACCCTTCCCAGACTATTGTATGTCCTCCAAAATGTCCCATTCCCCATCCCCCGAGAAACATTCGCACTCATTGACAAGAACCTCTGCACACTGCTATGGGGCGGGAAACAATCCAGGATTGCCCTTGTTACGCTCCAGAGATCGGTGTGGGAGGGAGGCATCGGTTTACCCTGCATACGCACCTATTACCTGACCACACAGATAGGGGTGGTGAATGACTGGATCCACGCGGATCCCACACTTCCACACACCCGAATAGAGCTGGAGACCATGTCCCCGCTTACACCGCTCCAAATCCTCTACGCCACACACAATCAACTCCCGATGCTGCCCAAAATGACCCACCACATCCGGCGCGCATGGCGGGCCACACACAAACTAATCGGCTGGGAAGAACAGCCAACATTGTCGCAACCCATATGGCACAATGCGCTCCTCCCGGAACTAGTGAAAATGGGCTCCTTCGGTCACTGGCTGGCAAAAGGAATACATACATTAGCACACGTGATACAAGAGGGCCGCCTCCTGAGCTTCGAGACCATGCGCGAACAATTCGACCTGGCACCCATGGACCGGTTTCGGCATGCGCAACTGTCCCATGCCATCCACACCCAATTCCCCGACACTACGGTCGTACCTCCCTGTTCTCCCATCGAGACCAATATCCTTCCACAGCACATCTCCTCTAGGGTCACTTCCACTCTCTATCAGGCCCTTAACTCATTCGGGGCTACACAACTCGACAGGCTAAGGGCAAAGTGGGAAAGGGATCTGGGCCCCCTGGAACCTGAAGATTGGGTGGAGGCGCTAATGTCCCCAAGAGAAATTGGAATAGAATCCAAGCTCAGAATAATACAGCTGAGGATTCTCCATCGTTCATACCACTCACGCACTGCAATGGCCAGATGGGGGGGAATAGAAGACGGGACATGTCTCCGTTGCAATACTGAACCCGCCACCTTCTACCATATGATATGGGACTGTCAGGAGATACAGGCCTTCTGGGTGGGCTGCGTCAACACAATCTCTTCCGCGCTGGTGACACCAATCCCTAGGGACCCCAAGATGATACTCTTGGCATTGGGGGTGAAGTAGACCTGTCCAAATATGAAAAAATGTTCTTGGCAATTGCATTGGGGGCAGGCAAAAGACTTAATGGGGCCAATTGGGGATCTGCCAAACCATTGAGCCTGAACCGTTGGAGCAATGAGTTGGACAGGTGCACTACCTTAGAGCGCCGGATCTATAATGCAAGGGGCTGTCCCCGCAAATTCGAAAAAATATGGGGTAAATGGCTAGACGTTCATTGAGCCCCGCGGGTGGGGGTACACCGACAACGCTGCTAGCATTGTTTGCCTGCCATGTCCTTTTGTTGTCTTGAGGTCCTCGGCCCTACAGGCCCTGTTGCTATGGATACTTGCCTTCAACGTATACACTGCTGATTCATGTCTTATTCATGTACATTTCTCTATGTTATGTGGTTAAAAATTCAATAAACAGGGTATAAAAAAAATAAAACAGTATAGTGCTCAGCGGTAAAGAGGAATAGGGTACAGTGCATCGAGAATAATACAGTAGGAGATGGTATGTATGGCCCAAATGCCAGCAGTCATCACAAAATAGTGCAGGTTCACAGTCCATCCCCACCACATAAAAGGACTAAAGGAATGTAAACGTGTGCACACATGGATAAATTACATAGAAGTCTATGAGATGTGGATAAACTACAACTACAATAAAACAAACAACAAACTAACAATAAAGATATAGAAACTACCACTACAATAAACAAACAGGGATATATAAACCGGGTGAGAATAAACAAAAGATGTTATACTGGGTTTTTGCTGGACAGAGGATGGGGAAGGGAAGCTTGGAGAACAAGAGAGAATAGGGCGGGATAAGTAAAAATGTAAAACAATAGATAGAAAACAATCACAAAGGAAGAAACACTAGTAGTATCATTTTATTAGCAGTCTTTTTTCACTGCAAAAAAACAACCTCCAAAACTCCAAGAAGACCATTGCAGATAGTTGGACATATTTCAAGATAAAAGAACACAGTTTTAAAAAAAAATTGAGAAAATTGTATGCACCTTGTGCCAAAGGACACTGAGGCGTGGCCCTTCAAATGTTCCATCTCAAAGCTTGGAAAAACATCCAGTTCCAGTGGGATGCTACCAACAGTAAATGTACCCTCAACTTCTGCATGGGCTAAGGAAGAAGATGTATCATGCGTTCAAAATAAAAGGTAAGAAAACCCACAACCACATAACCCCCAAATAAACCTGTTTTTAACAAACTTTGCATATTTAATTAGCTTTTTAAAGTATTTACGCTTATATGTATTATTAATTAATAATGAGTAGAAAGTATTACAAATGTTAAGAGAACTGTTGCAAATACTACACTCAATACATCTTAAAAAAATGTTCCAAGACGACTACCAACACATGTATATATTTTTTTAAATACATTTTAATAGCCACGGCTAGACAAAGCATGACACGCCGGCATGCCAGTGACTACTTCCTACCCACGGCTGCAGGGTTTGCCCATGGGCAACAACCCATGGTGTGTGATGGGTTTGGGATAGCTGCGGGTAAACACCCCAGTCGTTGCTGTTGCTAAGCGTGATCCTCAATACACCAATCGCTCCCCTTTTGTAGAGCCGCGGCTATAAGAATAAAATTCTCAAAAGGTCTGAGTATGGAATATGAATGAAGAAAGAGCCATTAGTAATACAATGGAAGTTAAAAGATCAATACAGTACATGACTGCTCGTATGTAAGGTAGATGATGATAAAGAAAGCAGAGTATACATGACAGTAAACTAAGTGGGGATACATTTAATGGGTACAATTACACAAGATATAATAGCATGGGTGAGAATACACACGCTAAAATACAGTGGAAGGGGCATCTAAAACTAGAGTAGGGTAGCTCCTTTTTGTATTGATTTTTTAAACAATGTTCTTCTTTCTTTCTTTGTGATGTCATCTTTGATGTCCTTTGATGTCCTGGGTGTTAGTCTTAGCAGTGGTGGCATGATTTATGGTTGCTTTGCTCACCATAACTGGTGGTGAATTTCAGTTTTTTTTGGTTTTACTTGTAACCATACCGTACCTTTAACAAAGATTTTTCACTGAATTTCATATTTTTTTTAGTGCAACTTAACCATAACGTCCCTTTAACAATGAAATATATATATATATATATATATATATATATATATATATATATATATATATATATATATATATATATATATATATATTTTCCAGAAGAGGAAACACATTTTGGAATTCCTTCTCAATGACTGGTGCACACCACCAATATTAGTAATTACTGTTGTTTCGGTAAGACTAGTCATTGAAGTGCTGAGGAATAGTGGCTTCTGTCTGAAAAATAGAACAGTTTTGGTATCTTTTCTTACTTCTATACTTACCCAGCTCCATAAAAATATGGTGCCATGATATGCGGCAAAAAAAAACACATGCGGCCAATCAAACGTAGGATAGTGACTCGGGTTGCCCCGACCAACAGTTGGCAATCACATTGTGGCACATCTATATCCAACGCCGTAGAATGGAGTGCGGAGCGCACAGCAGCAAGATAACGCGCACAGAAGTTCCTAGCAGCTGGAGGTCTTTTGCGCTAGTGTACACAGAGTTAATTCACTCATTAAAACTCTGTGAGTCAATTATGGCAGTACAATATTATTACAAATGGAGGCGATTATTACTTTCACTGAAATTCATTGGATAACAAGTCAGTTTGATGTTATAATGGACCTCTGTTTTCACTTCATAGCAGACAGGGAATTTAGAACCTGACATATCCAGTATATGAAGAAATATGACACCAGAAGAGAATACGCATCGGGTACTTGCTTAAAAGCCCTTTCACGGGTATTGTATGCCTGCTTAAATTTCATATGGACCACAGATAGCTGGATCAGTGTACCACATATTGTTGAAGTGCAGTTTTCATGATTTTACACAGATCTGTGTTCACATTAACAAACAATTGAATGTATTCTGGTTTTATTCACTAATGCTACAAATTTGACTTGTGCCAAAATGTATTGCGACTTTATGTGTTGCCTTGTTTTAATGTGGCATATTTTCAAAAATGGCCACTGTCTGGGATACACATGATTGCAGTTTTTTATGCACTGGGATAGTTAACTCATTGATACCCATTTGGTGTTTGATGTCACTTTCCCCTATTTTTACCGAGACCAAGCAATGACCAACACTGAACACATGCGGAGGGGTCCTCCGCACCCCCCTTTGTTAACCACATGTTGGGGTAATGGAGACCCATTCTCATGTTTATTTTCCATTTGCTTGAGTATTCTAAAGCTCTGTGTTTTTTAATAGACCTGCAATCCTATGACTAACATGGAATCAAGGTAATGTCACACATTAGTGACATGGGTTGTTTTTACTTTTATTGTTACTGTCAGGAATCTGGACATACAACAGTTGGCCTGATGAGACGTAGTCGGGCTCTATGTAAATGTTCAATGATTTGACTTAGACCAGTGAAGACAGATAACGGTTTTGCAGCATCGCCCCCATCACGTTGAAACATGTGTCAGCATTTTTTACACACCATTGTTCACATATTCTAACCCTTATCTTGTGCAATAAACACATCAGTGATCAGACAGTTCAACCTTTGCTTTATGGTGTTTCATGGCATGACGAATGATTTTCTCTGTGTCGAATTAGTGTTCTCACGTTCTGAAAACTAGTGATGAATGAATGTATGAATGATTAAATTACAGATCTACCATTTGTGGAATTTATGTATGGAATCATGTTTGTATTTATAAATCATGAATATTGTCATGATTAAATGACACACATGAAAAGATAACGTACAATACTATATTTGTGGCTCCAGGTATTATTGATACAGTACAGTAGTAAAATGTTTATTCAGCGTTAGCCATTAACAGTCAGTAAAAATCAATACATTACATAAAAATATTGCTTTAAAACCAAACACCTCAATTTAAAAATGGTCTGTCGTACATTTTGAGTCCTTAATTTACAAAAGTACATGCATCGAATATAAAATTCAGGTCATTCCAATACATAAAAAGTGACATCTCTTTCGAGGTATCCCGAATATGAAACTATTGCGGCATGTCTTCGAAAGACCTCGCTCTGGCATCGTTGGATGTTACAGCCAAGAACGAGGGTCTGTACCTCCAACATGGAGCCCGAACCGAGAAGGAGCGGGATAGCTTTTCAGGACAAGAGCGAGGCTCCTCCCGCTCTCCGGAAACACTATATGGATCTGAAGTGGCAGGAGTATGGCGCGTTGCTACTGTTTACAACAGCTACGCTCCGTGAGTTATCGTCTCTGCGATACGCGTCTCACACTACATTGCCTTTTGCTTCTACTTGTGATTTCGTACTCACCTCTGCTTACATTTCTCTTCAGGGACACTCTGCCTTTCTGTTTTGCTTGTCCCAGCCTTGCACACACTACCAGCTCGTATACGTGGACTAAACCCGCGTCAGGCCATTGTAAGCAATCCCTTTCTCTGACTTAGCATACACCAACAGTCTGTACTTTCCTTCTATTAATATTTGCTGTCTCCCCTGTCAGTATCCAGCACATACAAGTCACGTTCCGGTGCAGTCACAACTCTCCCGAGGTCCCATCCTCAAAGTACCTCCACCAACATTCTCCCAGGTAGGACCCTCTGGCAGTTTTATCCCCTTTCCTGACATCTCCGCTTTAATGCATTGTACAGAAACCCTTCCTTTTCTTTTCTTTAAACCTGCACAGACTGGATCCTGTTCTTAGTGACCGGAGTCTCTTCACAATAGCCCTCGAGAATTCCTCTCAGGTACCTTCCCTGCAGTCTCACTATATACCCTAGAGTGGTCATTTCTAAATATTATTGGGGTAACACTATTCTTTCCATCCCTCCAGAAAGGGCTGTTTGATTAACCATTCAAGAAGATTTATCCCGACACTCTCCTGCAAGACTTTCGTACTCCATCGCTAAGGATCAACGAGGCCAGTCACCCCTTCAACTCTCGACACCGGGTTTTCTTCCCGCAAGAGGGTTTCCTGGAGGCCTCCTTACGGCACCTGTGTTGGAAGGTGTGGCAAGGGAGTTTCCGGTAAGCTTACACACACTCCTACAAACCGAAGACAAGGTAGGAAGTTTCTTATTGTGGCCTGCAAGGTTGTTTTGGTGTTTCTCCAAAGAAAAAGAGTAAACATGGTTAAAGAATAGCGTAAATCTGTTACAGTTAGCAACGCCCAAAAATTATTCCTTTGGAGGTCGCTTGAAAACGGCATTACAGGCTCAACAATGGAACAACAAATACAGCAATTGGTAGCCGCAATGCAGAATTTATCTGCAGAGGTTCAACAATTGAAACAAGAGAATGCCACGCAAAGACAACATGCAGGGCGTTCTGCACAGAGTTCAGAAGTGCTGCCAGGGCCACTACCAGGAGTGCGCTTTGATGGCAACCCACATGCCATCAAAGAGTTTTTAGAATCATGTACCGTCCAATTTGCATTCAAGGCGGCCCTTTTCCCCACTGATAGGGATAAGGTGGGGCACATGATTGCCCAGATGACAGGGGCCGCCTTAGCCTGGGCTACTCCGTTAGTCACTAACAATAACCCTATTCTTGATTCCTATCCTGCATTCTGTAATAGTATACGCAGCATGTTTAGCCGACAGGAAGTGGTAGTAGCCTCACAAGAGAGACTTCTAGACCTAAAACAGAGGAATCAAGATATACTGGCTTATATTACTGCATTCAAAAGAATGGCCGTGGATACTTCCTAGGCCGATGATGCTTTGATGACCCTGTTTAGGCGAGGTCTCTCGGAAGATCTAAAGGATGAAGTATACTGAGTTCCCCGACCCACTAACCTCACTGAATATATTGCATTGGTCATGCAATTAGACTACAGACTCCAGGAGAGAAACTGTCAGGAACCAGGATTGGAAATGCTGGAGTCACTGGAAGTTCCGACTTCGATGAACTTTCTAGTCCTCACCCAACATGGCGCCGGTGCCTTTAAATTTAGGCCCCGCCTACTACTCGGCGCGTTGTATCTGTGATTGTTTACGTTCAACGCTCCGAGTCCTGTGTACTCGTTCTTCCTTCCCGTGCTGTTGCTTCCTCTATAGCCTTCCTGTAGTAGCCTGTACTACGTTATTATCCCTCTCTTTCTATATATCCTCCTTGTTTCCGTATTTCTATTATTCCGCCTTCCTTAATTCCCGGCTGTTGGTTTTCACCCTTTCCTTCTGGCTACACGAGCTCGCCTACCGCTCTGTGTAGTCGGCGCCGGCTTCTCTCTCACGGAACCCTTCCGTACTCCTTGCTTACCTCCCTGTCTGCTCGGCATCCTGCCTCAGCCGTTTAGTCGGCCTTCTTGCTGGCGGCCTCAGTGTCGCTTCTCTGCGCCGCGTTCAGCGGAGCTTAATAAGGTGTTGCCTTTCTTTTGCTTCTCCTCTTGTGAGTATTTTCCGTTAACTTACATCCTCCTTGTATTCTGCTCTCTGCTACTTTCTTCATTCTTTGTTTCGCACATCTTTCTTTGTTATTCCTTCTTTCTTACTTTTGTTGTTCATCCCTGCTCTCTCTTCTTTCTCAGTACCTATTATTATTAGTATCCTCTCTTCAGTTCTACTTCGGATTGTGTATTCCACGTTACTTGTATCCTGGACATTGTACCTGAAGATCTGTGCCATCTCTTTAACTCATCATCTGAACCCATCTATGGACTAAGTTTTTTCTGCCTTCGAGCTTTTTCCCTAGAACAGAGGCTGGTCCCCTGGTGTTCCCCTAGGGCAGGTCTCAACCTCTGCCAAGGTGGCCTCCGGAGGGGCCAGGCCTTACCTACACGAAAAGAAGGTTCGAGCACCTAAAGGCAAGGGTTCAAGGACGAAGAGGAAACCCCAGAAGACCGAGACTGACCTTCAAGGATCTACCTCAGGGGAGTCAGGTGAGGAGAAAGGGGAGGTAAACTCGGATCTTGACAGCATACAATGCCTAACCCCTACCATGGCCTCATTGGAACAATACCAAGAATTAGTGGCAGCTATGCAGAACCTTACTGCCGAAGTCCAGGCGCTAAGAACAGAGAATTTCGCTCTCCGACAGCAGGTGGTCTTACGTAGAGATGACCACAGCGATCTACCAGCTATGCCCCTTTCTTTCCGCAAGTATGATGGTCATCCGGGAGGATTGAAGGACTTCTTGGACGCCTGTAATGTTTATTTTAACTTTCAAACCCATGCCTATGAATCAGCGAAATCTAGAGTCGGATTTATTATTGCCAATCTCACAGGTAAAGCACTAGCCTGGGCCACCGCCCTGGTCGCCAGAAACTACTTCTCCTTGAATGACTATGATCGTTTTGTAGTAAGCTTCAAGGAAAAATTTGACAGACCCGAAGTATTCTACTCTTCTCTAGAAGCCATTTTGGATGTGATACAAGGGAACACAGACGTCCAAACGTACATATCCCGCTTCCAGAGATTGGCGGCTAAAGCAGACTGGCCGGACTCTGCCCAACAAACCATATTCAGAAGAGGACTTTGCGATGAAATCAAAGATGAGTTGGTTCGTGTAGCCCGACCAGTATCCTGCCAAGAATTGATGACCTTGTCTCTACAGATAGAATTCCGTTTGACGGAACGGCGACAAGAAAGAAGACGAATCAGAGGTACCCCTCAATCTGTCAGTCTACCTACTCCTTCTCCCACAACCAGGACAAATTTCACTCCTGAGGAATCCATGCAAATAGGTGCCACCCGAGGGCCTCTCACTCCTGAGGAACGCAAACGTAGAAGGGAAGTCGGATTATGTATGTATTGCGGTTCCTCTAAACACTTATTAAGAAACTGTCCGGAAGTGCCTCCTAGGCGGAAGGAAAACTTCAGCCCCCGATCTACTGCAAGGGAAGTTTCGGGGGAAGTGCCAAGTACCCTTGCAACCACTCAAGAACCATGAACAACCCTGAGGAGAACAGTCTGATGGTGTTCCCAGTCAGATTGTGGCTATCCGACTCCGGTCCCACCGAGGTACTTGCCATGTTAGACTGCGGAGCAGCCGGGAAATTTATGGACTCCAACTTGGCACGGGAACAACAAGTATCCACTAAACCAAAGGTTACTCCCATTCCGGTGGAAGGTGTGGATGGCAGGCCTTTGTCCTCCGGACCAATTACCAGAGAGACGATACCCTTAAAGATGGAGATGAGTGATCGTTCAGAATATTTGGTGTGCGATCAGATCAGAGCTGCACACTTTCCTTTGGTCATTGGAATCCCTTGGTTAAGAAAACACAATCCTCACATAGACTGGAAGGCCAATAAAGTGAGTTTTAATTCACTCTTTTGTAAGTCGACCTGTATGAACCAGTCTGTATTCTCCACATACCAAGAAGAGAGGTCGGGTCCACAATATCAGGAGTTTTCTGAGGTGTTTTTAGACATTCAACCCAGAGAATTGCCTCCCCACAGGGCAGAAGACTGTGGTATTGACCTTGTTCCTGATGCTGTGGTTCCATTCGGGCGGATGTACCCTTTGTCTCTCCCTGAAAGGAAGGTCCTGCGAAACTACCTGGACTCCAATCTATAAAATGGGCTTATCCAGGAGTCAAGATCCGCTTGTGGAGCCTCATTGTTCTCCATTCCGAAGAAAGATAGCTCTGAATTATGCCCGTGCATCGACTATAGAGCGCTAAATAAGGTGACGATTAGGGACAGGTATCCCATGCCATTGATCCGAGACATCCTGGAGGCGGTACAGGGGGCTATTTACTTCACCAAGCTGGACTTAAGGGGTTCGTACCACCTCTTAAGAATAAGACAAGGGGATGAAAGGAAGACGGCATTCCGCACCCCTTTTGGACTATTCGAATACAGGGTGATGTCATTTGGCCTTGTCAACGCCCCCGCCATTTTTCAGAGGTGCATGGACAAGGTATTTGCCGATATGTTGTTCGTATCGGTTGTGGTGTATCTGGATGATATCCTGGTATTCTCCCAGACGTTACCTGAGCATAGGTTACTGGTTAAGAGGGTACTACAGCGACTTCAGGATCACAAGCTTTTGGTTAAACCCGAGAAATGCCAATTCGAAACCACTTCGGTATCCTACCTAGGATTCATTCTGTCTGGTAAGGGCATAGAGATGGATCCCACAAAAGGTTAAGGCTATCAGCGAATGGAGAGAACCCAGCACTGTCAAGGAGCTACAAAGCTTCTTAGGATTAGCCAACTTTTATAGGAGGTTCATTCCCAATTTCTCCAACTTGGTGCTTCCTCTTACTTCCCTGCTAAAAAAGGATGTCAAGTTCGCCTTTGGAGAGGAACAACAGAGGGCTATTCAAACCCTTAAGGAGTGTTTCTCCTCTGCTCCCATTTTGGTACAGCCGGATCAGACTAAACCTTACATTTTAGAAACGGATTCATCAATAGGAGCAATAGGTGCCATCCTCTTGCAGAAGGCGGCTGATAACTACGAACACCCGGTGGCATATTTCTCAAAGACCCTTACCAGTAGCAAACGCAATTACTCAGTCCTGGAAAGAGAGCTTTTGGCCATCAAATTAGCTTGCCAAGAGTGGGGACATCTCCTACAGGGTGCAACCCATTGTTTTGTGATCAGAACTGAGTGAGGCAATAGACTAGATGGGAAACCTAGTCACACAACCGCTCTCCGTTTATACCCAGTCTGGGTAATTATATTCGAAAAAACAATTCCAAATAGTTTTGGTTGGGTTCTTCTTAATTTCAGAATTGTTCATAGAAAAATGAGTTCCGAGACCTTGTTTATATAATATATTTTCTTTTATCAAAAAAATCAAAAGAATGATCACTAATCAAATCTTAGTGAGGACGCAGCTGACATGTTGCCTTATGCAAGTAGACTTAAAATGCCAATGCATTTCGGAGTATAAAACTCCTTCATCAGGGCAAGTCTTGCTTAAAGAATGGAGTCAGGCGCGTTAAAACAGGAAAGAAACAGTCGTATATTTTCGCAAAGAACACGATCGGATGCTGGAGGGGATCCAGTGTGCGATCTGAGTTCAAAGAATAGTGTCAGCGGTGGACGCCACGAATTATAATTACCCAGACTGGGTATAAACGGAGAGCGGTTGTGTGACTAGGTTTCCCATCTAGTCTATTGCCTCACTTGTTTCTTTGGGTCAGGGTGACTCCAGACCCTTCTCAGCCTGCTCCCGCAAGTGTTTAGATATCTCTTTGCTATAAATTTAAAATACAAATACGGACTGAAGACGTATTTAATAATATTTACCCTGTGGTGCCCACTTATTTCTCTTTTTCTTGTGATCAGAACTGACCATCGTAACCTCCGGGTTCTCCAACAGATGGAATGTACCAATGCCCGTCATGCTTGGTGGGCTTATTTTTTTTTGCAGTTCGATTTTGTAATAACATACATTCCTGGCTCTGAAAATAAGAAGGCGGATGCCTTATCACGAAGCATTGGGAACAGCTTAGGGAATTACAAAGGACATGACTGTATTTTCCCCAATCTCAAGGTTTTAGCATCCACTGTTTGCTTCCTCCAAGATCTGATACCTCAAAATCAGACTTGCACAGAGCTCCCTTCTACGGTCAGCCAAGGTAGTGATGGATTATATTACCATGAGGACGCCCTTTTCATTCCTACCAAGAGCCTCCAGAAACTCATCCTATCCTGGTGTCATGATTCTCACTTGACGGGACATCCTGGCATTAGAAAGACCTATGAACTACTACAAAGAGGTTTCTGGTGGCCAAATTTAAGAACGGATGTGTACCAGTATGTTACTTCATGCTCGATTTGTGCCTCTAATAAATACCGAACGGGTAAGCCGCTCGGTCTCTTGCAGCAACATTCCTTACCGTCAAGACCATTGGAACATATTTCTACGGACTTCATTGTCGATCTCCAACCTTCTGCCGGCATGACGGTAATCATGGTCACAATAGACTCTTTCAGTAAACTGGCCCACTTTTCTGCCTTCAAACAAATACCTTCCGCTTCAGAGACCACAGGTGTCTTTCTCCGAGACATAGTCCGTCTACATGGGTTGCCCCGGACTATAGTATCCGATCGGGGACCTCAGTTCACGTCTATATTCTGGGCTTTGCTTTGTCAGACTTTGGGTATTCACCAAGCCCTTTCCTCGGGTTACCACCCTCAGAGTAATGGGCAGACGGAAAGATTAAATGCCAGCCTGGAGCAATACTTGAGGTGTTTCTGCAGTCCACAACAAGAGAAGTGGCACCATTTCCTTTCACAAGCAGAGTTTGCTTGCAATAATTCACTGCATACCTCAATCCAAATGAGTCCTTTTTTGTGAACGTATGGGTTTCATCCCCAACACTTACCTGGGCTCAGCTCTCCAAACACGAAGATCCCTGCCTTGGATGGTATCTTGCAGGAAATACATGAAGTACATGAACTCGCCAAGAAGGCACACCAGGTCAGTCAACAAACTCAGAAGAGATGGGCAGATAAGAACAGGGGATCTAATCCCAACTGGGTATTGGGACAATTAGTCTGGTTATCTACCAGATTTCTACCTAGATGGGTTCATGCTGGAAAGTTTTCCCCTCGGTTTCTTGGACCATTTCCTATTCTACAACAAATAAACCCTGTTGCTTATAAGCTCAAACTTCCGGACTACCTCAAGAGAGGTCATCCAGTTTTTCATGTCTCCTTGCTCAAGGAATATAAGGAAGATCCGTTCCTTAGACCCATTCACAAGGGTCGTGCCCAGGTAAGACCGATTTCAGAAGAATATGAAGTAGCATACCTGGTGGATTCCAGATACCGCAAGGGTTGACTCCAATACCTAGTTCACTGGAAAGGCTATCCAGTGGAAGAAAGGTCCTGGGAACCGGTAAGCCACATTCATGCCCCCAGACTTCTAAGAAAGTTCCATCGTCTCCACCCGGGCAAGCCTGGGGGCCCCCCGAGAGGAAGGGGGATACTGTCAGGAACCAGGATTGGAAATGCTGGAGTCGCTGGAAGTTCTGACTTTGATGAACTTTCTAGTCCTCACCCAACATGGCGCCGGTGCCTTTAAATTTAGGCCCCGCCTACTACTCGGCGCGTTGTATCTGTGATTGTTTTCGTTCAATGCTCCAAGTCCTGTGTACTCGTTCTTCCTTCCCGTGCTGTTGCTTCCTCTATAGCCCTCCTGTAGTAGCCTGTACTACATTATTATCCCTCTCTTTCTATCTATCCTCCTTGTTTCCGTATTTCTATTATTCCGCCTTACTTAATTCCGGCTGTTGGTGTTACACCTTTCCGATCTTGGTCCTGGTGGCAAAGAAGGAAACTATGTGGTTCCGCCTTTTGCTATGCGGCGGTAGAAACGACTAAGTCAGACGATAACAATCTCAGCGGTATAGTTGTTCCATGCTGTCAACGAACGTCAGAGACGAATCACGTGATCCCTTCACGCGGTCACCTGGCGCCAGCGGCATGTCACGTGACATCATTTCAAGACCAAGGACTCACTTCTCATTGCGTCGCTACTGAATTGCATGACGCTCCGTAAGTTTGAACTCTAGGAATCCTTTCCCAAGTACTTACATTTCTCTGCTTGTTCTTACCGTTCCATTCTTTCACCTTCTACGCAGCATTCCTTTGCAGCGCTCTCTTCCTGTGTCTCTTCCGAGACAGACCTCTTTTCCAGGATATTCGGGCTTACCTGAATCCGTGTTTTCCTCCTCCCGATCTGAACATAGAGGTTTCCCGGGTCATCTCGGCTCAGTGAGTTTACTCTTCCGGTTTTTCTCTTTTCATCCCCTTCTTTGGTCTCCTTTCTAATCTCTATCCATTACCGCAGGAATCCCTGGCGGGTTCTAAGCACCAGTCGCCATTCCTCGACGACACTGAGTAATCATTATCTCTAGCCCGTAGCTATACCAGATTAACACCTTCGGTGAGAGAAACCCTACTCTTGTATACACTGTCTCTCTCTTCCGACTATTTCTGGTTACTTATCTGTCGTCTCTTTCATTAGAACCCGAGCTACAGTCTACAGTTCAGAGGTACTACGCCTAGGCAACCATCCACCGACAAGACCAGCTATCTACGCATCCAGGGTTTTATTCCCCAGAGGGTTTCCTTGGGGTTCGTGTTCCTCCCTGTTGGGGTCACATTCCCGGGGCGGAGGGGTTCAGGATCCTCAGGGAGGCTTTTCATTTCTGCAGTTGCTGCTTCCTTGCCAACTTTCTGACCAGGTTAGTGGATACTTATATTTGACCGTCAATTGTGGGAAGAATATTACATTGATATATAGTTATAACAGTTAGCGACGCCCGAAGAGTATTGCTTCCCTGGTCAGGAGATTTTTTCTTTTTTACCCTTTGGAAATGGAGCAGCATATGCAGCAATTAATGGCTGCAATGCAATCCATGTATCTAGAGATGCAAGCTCTTAAACAGGACAATGCCCAGTTGAGGCAACAGGTTGCCCGAGCCTTTTCTGAGACCCCTCCAGTAACTTTAGCCTCGGGTAAATATGATGGGGACCCTCATAAATTAAAAGAATTTCTTGATTGTTGCACTGTCCAGTTTACATTCAAATCCCGATTCTTCCCTACCGATAAGGAGAAGGTGGGTTTTCTCATCTCTCATCTAACGGGTCCTGCCCTTGCTTGGGCTACTCCTTTAGTCACATCTGGAAATGCCATATTAGACTCCTACCCGGCATTTTCCAACAGTCTGAAGACCATGTTTAGTCGCCAAGAAATTTCTGTAGCCATGCAGGAAAGACTCTTAGATCTCAGACAAGGACACAAGGATCTTATGACGTACATTACCCAATTCAAACAGTTGTCTTCCGAGACAGGTTGGCCTGATGACAGGTTACTTACCCTCTTTCGTCGGGGACTGGCTGAGGACCTGAAGGATGAGGTTTCCAAGGTTCCACCGCCAGCAACCTTGGCAGAAATGATATCCCTTACTATGCAAGTAGACTATTGTCTTCAAGAATGCTCTCTGGAAAAGAAAAAGGGGAAGGGCCTTCGCTCGAGCTCCGATCTCTTGATCACTCCACATAAGTCTACCCCTTCTGAAGAACCCATGCAGATAGGATCCGTCAGGGGTCCCATTTCCACTGCAGAAAGAGAACAACGAAAATCTTTGAATTTATGTATGTACTGCGGGTTTCCTCCCATCTTTTGCGAGACTGCCCAGTTGTTCCTCCTCGCAGATCCAGACCTATGCCGTCGGGAAACGCCAAGTCCCTACCGTAGGGGGAACCACGGTAGGAGTTCATGTCATGATCTCTGCTTCCAAAAGGTCAGGGTTTTCCCAACTCCCTTGGAAGCAGATCCATAACCCAGGTTCCAAGTGCCAACCAGTCCCAATTGGGACCTTTTGGACCCAGTCCTGGCGCCAGTGGCACCAGGCTCATAAATATGCCCAGTCCCAGAGCTGGAAGCGCCGGGCTCATAATGCTTGGGTGGACTTACCTTCAGCAGACCATGCTGCTTACTTGCCTGCCAGTTGAGCCTCTGATCCTCTTCTGTTTGGAACTACTTTTCCTGTTGGGTGGGGCTGGAGCCACTCCCTAGATTCAGAACACTGGAACTCTTCTGGAAGGCAGGAACTCTTTTCTTACCAGGAACTCTTTTCTTACTTAGGCGTGGCTGTGGAAGGAGACACCTAAGCACTACAGGAGGCTATTTAAACCACACCCGGTGGATGAATCTTGCTTTGCGTTATTCTGCAACCTCTGCAGCAGAACGCTCATCGTGTCTTCTGCATCCGGTCCTGGGCCTAAGGAAAAAGGCTTACCATCCTGAATCCAGTCTTCAGCAACACCTATAAAGACAAGAAAGAACAGGTTAGCATTCCGGCATCTGAAAGGCAAAGGCTTACCATCCTGAATCCAGTCTTCAGCAACACCTATAAAGACAAGAAAGAACAGGTTAGCATTCCGGCATCTGAAAGGCAAATCTTACCTACTCTTCGTGCGCTCCGGAGGTCTTCACACTGCATTCCGGCATCTGAAAGACAAAAGCTTACCAACTCTTCGCACGCTCCGGAGGCCTTCGGCGCTGCATCCCGCATCTGAAAGACAAAACAAGGTGCGTTTAAAGACATTGGGGAACTTTAATACTCACGTGCCATTACTCCTTTCCACATCTAATCCAGTGGGTATTCCGGCACCCTGCAGCCGCTCCGAACTCGTACCTGCAAAATAAAAGACAGTTAGAGCGCATCGTGAAGCAGGCAACAAGCGCTTACTTACGTGCTTCCAGGCGCTTCTATTCATCACACGGGCTCCATCTTCAACTCACTTCAGCCTGTCATCCGCCATCGCCGGAACCCTGCAAAACAAGAGACATCATTACTAAAGACTTTAAAGACATTTGAATGACTCGAAACTTACCGTTCGTGCAGTAAACGACGGACAGCAGTCGTCTGAAGTCAAGAGGCCTGCGCTACCTATCCAGTGAAGAAACTGGTTACAGCACCCTGCCCCGAGGCAGATGGAGAGCTCGGCATTCACTTACCTAAGACATCTTACTCTACACGTCAGGCATACAGTGCACAGAGGTCCAGCCCAAAGAGCCAACCGGGTGCTACACATCACCTTTGAAGATACGGTAGTCGCCCAGTCAAGACCGGCGCCTCTGCGAGAATCAGGTGAGCGTTACAGAACGCAAAGCCTACCGCAAAACTCTCGCCCAGGCGCTATGGAAACCTCGGATACTGACCCCTAGCCCGGTTACTTGGGGAATTAAGGGCAGAAGTGCATGCAGCTCGTCAGGAAACGAATGCTCTAAGAAGGGAACTAATTATTTCCAAGGAGAGAACAGACAATCTTGCTAGACAAGTGCTACAGTCACAAGCCGGACAGACCCCGTTACCCGCATCAGGGGCAAATCTTCCTTCAACATCCTCTATGAATCCAGTGCAGATCAACCTACCTGGGAATGTACCTCTGGCTCGCCCGAACGATTTTCTGGTGACCCAAAGAGGTTTGCAGTATTTATCAATCAGTGCCGGTTGCATTTCTTATGCCGGCCAGCAGCCTTTCCAACTGATCAAGCAAAAGTAGCTTTTGTACTTTCGTACCTTAGTGGCAATGCGGCAGACTGGTCGATCCCTCTAGTTAATCAAGATGATCCGGTTCTCCATGATTTTCAAGCCTTTCAGCTTAGTATGGAAAAACTGTTTGCAAGACATTCACAGGGGCAGGCCTTGGACAATGAGCTTCTTTCGTTGCAACAGGGTAATCAAGACCTTTTGGCTTATATTGCATCTTTCAATAGACTAATAGTGGAAACTCAATGGCCTGAGGACAAAAGGATTACGCTGTTTTTATAGAGGTCTACGTGGAGAGCTCAAAGACGTTTTAGCCCAAGTAGTGAATCCCCCACAAGACTGTTCGGATTATATAGACTTGGTCGTTCAAATAGATCACAGGCTGCAGAACAGGAAGGCCGATCGTTCCAAGTTTGATGCTCGAGTATTTCCAAACCGCCAACTCCTTCCAAAGGAGTAGACTCCGGGGAACCCATGCAAATAGGGGGTCTGAAAGGTCCTCTAACACAAAGGGAGCGGGAAAGGAGGAAACAGTTGCAATTATGCCTATATTGTGGAAACTCAGGGCACTTTCTTCGAGACTGTCCGGTGAAACCTGCCAAGAAGGCAGTAGGAGCTGCAGTTACCAAAGTTACAAACTCTGAGCAGGGAAACGACCTCGCCCGACAAGAATAGAGGTCCTCTTGCCGAGCGTGAAAACCAGTTCCGTGACCTCGCATTTTGTGATACCTATGGTTCTCATTAGCCCTGATAATCCGGATCGATTACATGCAATTGAAGCTTACGTCGACAGCGGTGCCATCGGCAATTATGTGGATCATGAAATGGTTTTGAGGATGAATCTAACTCTTTGTCCCAGGCTGTAAAGGACGTCATTACTACGGTGGATGGTACGGAGATAGCCTCTGGGCCAGTAACGCATACCACTCAAGAGGTGACGCTAGTAAGTCAAGATGGACACCATGAGAAGATCGTGTTCGATGTGATCAAGGCCCCTCAGTTTCAGATTATTCTAGGAATACCTTGGTTAGAGAAACACAATCTCTGATCGATTGGCGAGCAAGAACGGTCCAGTTTCCAGAATGTGTCTCTACTTGTCACCCTCCACCTGGTGTTGCACTGGCCGCAATTTCTTCAGAGACTCCCCAGTTACCTCCCGAATACCTAGAATACCAAGATGTTTTCCGGAAGGATCAGGCTAACTCTCCTACCTCCTCATAGGTCTTATGACTGCCAGATAGACCTGATACCTGGATCTACTCCTCCTTGTAGTAGAATTTATGCCCTCACCGAGCTGAGAACCTTCACCTTCGACAATACCTGGATCAATACCTGGCAAATGGGTTTATTCGTCCTTCCAAGTCCCCTGCTTCTTCAGCTTTGTTCTTCGTTCCAAAAAAGGAAGGAGACCTTAGAACTTGTATCGATTATCGCTCCCTGAACCAGATCACCGTTAAGAATATATATCCGTTACCTTTGATCCCTGAACTCCTGGATCAAGTCAGAAAAGCATGCATATATACAAAGCTGGATCTTAGAGGAGCTTACCACTTGGTACGAGTAAAGAGGGCGATGAATGGAAGACGGCCTTCCGCACCAAGTATGGGCTATTTGATATCAGGTCATGCCCTTCGGACTTTGCAATGCCCCGGCCGCCTTTCAATATTTTATGAACGATGTCCTCAGAGAGCTCATAGATGTATGTGTTGTTTTTACATCGACGACATCCTCGTTTATTCTTCATCGAATCTGAACATCGGAAACACGTGAAAATGGTCCTCGAAAGATGCGTCAACACAAACTTTTCGCTAAGTTGGAAAAATGTGTTTTTCAACGTGACTGAAGTTGAATTCTTGGGATTCATATTATCACCTGGCGGAGTGCGTATGGATTCAAAGAAGGTCGATGCAGTTCTCAAATGGCCATCACCATCCTCCGTAAAAGGTGTGCAAAGCATGTTAGGCTTCGCTAACTTTTACCGCAGTTTATCCCCGAATTCTCTCGAATAGTCCAGCCCATCACTGCCTTGTTAAAGAAAAACAAACGTTTTGAATGGTCTACCGAGGCGGAACAAGCTTTCCAGGATTTTGAAGACTAAATTTATCTCTGCACCAATCTTAAAACACCCTCGCCCCGAACTCCCCTACATCGTGGAAACTGATGCTTCAAGCCTTGCCATGGGGGCAGTTCTATCACAAAAGGACCCGGTAACCAATCAGTTGCATCCCGTGGCATTTTGGTCCCGCAAATTCTCGCCTCCTGAAATCAATTACACGATTACTGACAAGGAACTTCTGGCTATCAAGTCTGCCTTTAAGGCTTGGCGGCATTATCTGCTGGGGGCCCGACACACCGTTACTGTGATTACGGATCACCGAAACCTGCAATATTTGAAGACCGCAAAAGCCCAATCCTCTAGACAACTCCGTTGGGCATTATTCTTTGCCGAGTTTGACTTCATAATTACCTATCGACCTGGTACAAAGAACGGTAAAGCCGATGCCCTTTCTCGGATGGGAGTGGAAGAACACTTGGTCAACCCTAAACCTGTACCAATCATTCCCGAACAAAGAATTCTGGGTGTAATCGCCACAGAATCCATAGAGGAAGTTAAGGATAAAGCCAGGCAACTTGTAACTCCAGCAGACATACAGAATTGGCATCTGCAGGGAAAGGACTTTGCAGTAAAGGACAACTTATTGTATTTCCAAGAACGATTATACCTACCAGCACAGATTTACAGAAAAAAGTAATCTCTGTTATCACGACTCTTTAATGGAAGGTCATCCCGGTATAGCCAAGACCTCAAAAAGATCAAGCGCTACTTCTGGTGGCCGTCTGGAAAAAAGATATCAGAGACTTTATAATGTCCTGTGGAGTATGCGCCCAAAACAAGAGTCAAAAGGAAAGACCAGCAGGCCTCTTACGCCCTATTGACATCCCACCTCGCCCTTGGCATACGCTTTCTATGGACTTCATCACCGATCTACCTCCATGCTCCGGATACAATACGATTCTAGTAATCGTGGACTTATTCTCCAAGATGGCGCATTTCATTCCGCTCAAAGGCTTGCCAACAGCAGCAACTCTGGCCCGAGAATTTCTCGAAAACATCGTCCGACTGCACGGTTTTCCTTCGTTCTAATTCGGATCGAGGTAGTCAATTTATTTCTCATTTTGGCGAAGTTGCTGTCGGTCGGCTCAAATTGATGTGAGACTATCGACCAGTCACCACCCTCAGACCGACGGACAAACCGAGAGGACCAATCAAACTCTGGAACAGTATTTACGCTGCATGCTGCAACAAACTGAAAAAACTTGGAAAGATATCCTTTGGATAGCCGAGTATGCCTACAATAACTCTGTCCATTCGGGAACTGGGAAAACCCCGTTTTTTCTTTTGTACGGCAGTCACCCTCGAACCTCGGAGTTGGATCCCCTCCAAGATCTTGAAACACCAGCAGTAGACTACCTGCATTCTACAATCACCCAAGCCTTTAAGGAAGCTGTTTTCACCTTCAAAGGGCTAAAGAACAATACAAGAAAGTAGCAGATCAACATCGGAAGGAAGCCCCTCACTATCAAGTAGGGATCAAGTCTGGTTATCCACCAAATATCTATCTCTAAAAGGGCCACGCACATTCAACCCAAGATACCTTGGTCCCTATTCCATCACTACCATAGTAAACCCAGTAGCGGTCAAGTTGGACTTGCCCCCGCACATGAAGATACATCCGGTCTTCCACGTCTCTCTATTAAAACCCGTGCAACCTCAAACCCGACTAACAAATCTCCAAAACCTATCCTAGTGGATGGAGAACTCGAGTTTGAAGTCAAAAGCATTCTGGACTCCAAGATCTCCAAATCTAAACTATTCTACCTAATTGACTGGAAAGGCTACGGCCCCCAAGAGAGATCCTGGGAACCTGCTGAATATGTCCACGCTCCTCGCCTAATCAAAAGATTTCACCGAACATTTCCTGACAAGCCAAAACCCCCGAGAAGCCGGTTTGGAGGGGCCTTGAGGGGGGTACTGTCATGATCTCTGCTTCCAAAAGGTCAGGGTTTTCCCAACTCCCTTGGAAGCAGATCCATAACCCAGGTTCCAAGTGCTAACCAGTCCAATTGGGACCTTTTGGACCCAGTCCTGGCGCCAGTGGCACCAGGCTCATAAATATGCCCAGTCCCAGCGCTGGAAGCGCCGGGCTCATAATGCTTGGGTGGACTTACCTTCAGCAGACCATGCTGCTTACTTGCCTGCCAGTTGAGCCTCTGATCCTCTTCTGTTTGGAACTACTTTTCCTGTTGGGTGGGGCTGGAGCCACTCCCTAGATTCAGAACACTGGAACTCTTCTGGAAGGCAGGAACTCTTTTCTTACCAGGAACTCTTTCTTACTTAGGCGTGGCTGTGGAAGGAGACACCTAAGCACTACAGGAGGCTATTTAAACCACACCCGGTGGATGAATCTTGCTTTGCGTTATTCTGCAACCTCTGCAGCAGAACGCTCATCGTGTCTTCTGCATCCGGTCCTGGGCCTAAGGAAAAAGGCTTACCATCCTGAATCCAGTCTTCAGCAACACCTATAAAGACAAGAAAGAACAGGTTAGCATTCCGGCATCTGAAAGGCAAAGGCTTACCATCCTGAATCCAGTCTTCAGCAACACCTATAAAGACAAGAAAGAACAGGTTAGCATTCCGGCATCTGAAAGGCAAAATCTTACCTACTCTTCGTGCGCTCCGGAGGTCTTCACACTGCATTCCGGCATCTGAAAGACAAAAGCTTACCAACTCTTCGCACGCTCCGGAGGCCTTCGGCGCTGCATCCCGCATCTGAAAGACAAAACAAGGTGCGTTTAAAGACATTGGGGAACTTTAATACTCACGTGCCATTACTCCTTTGCACATCTAATCCAGTGGGTATTCCGGCACCCTGCAGCCGCTCCGAACTCGTACCTGCAAAATAAAAAGACAGTTAGAGCGCATCGTAAAGCAGGCAACAAGCGCTTACTTACGTGCTTCCAGGCGCTTCTATTCATCACACGGGCTCCATCTTCAACTCACTTCAGCCTGTCATCTGCCATCGCCCGAACCCTGCAAAACAAGAGACATCATTACTAAAGACTTTAAAGACATTTGAATGACTCGAAACTTACCGTTCGTGCAGTAAACGACGGACAGCAGTCCTCTGAAGTCAAGAGGCCTGCGCTACCTATCCAGTGAAGAAACTGGTTACAGCACCCTGCCCCGAGGCAGATGGAGAGCTCGGCATTCACTTACCTAAGACATCTTACTCTACACGTCAGGCATACAGTGCACAGAGGTCCAGCCCAAAGAGCCAACCGGGTGCTACACATCACCTTTGAAGATACGGTAGTCGCCCAGTCAAGACCGGCGCCTCTGCGAGAATCAGGTGAGCGTTACAGTTCAGCTGCAGTGTTCCCCAGGGAAAGAAGAATCTTCGATTGACCCATTCTCTCCCAACCCTTCTATGATAGTCCTTTCATTAACTATCATGTTGCCCAATCAGAACCTGCTAGGTTTTCCTGCTTTACTCGACTGCGGAGCTGCAGGAAATTTTATTGATGATCATTGGGCAGCTAAGAATGGGATAGAACAAATTTCCAAGTCCTTCACAACACCCATTTTAGGAGTAGATGGCAGTCCGCTGAGCTCGGGACCGATTCGAGAACAAACCAGGCCTGTAACTTGTACGATTGCCTCCCACAAAGAGACTTTGATATTTGATTTGATAAAAGCGGCTCATTTCCCAATTATTCTGGGTCTTTCTTGGTTACGTTTGCACAACCCCTACATAAATTGGAAGGCTGGTACACTGTTTCTTGGCTCAGAATATTGTGTCTCTCACTGTCTGTCTCAGAATTCGGTTGGCATTTATATTCCGGCGGAGTCTTCTGATACCACGAAGATTCCCTCCATCGGTCACTTAGGTTTGATTCCCGAATGTCATCATCACTTTCTGAGTGTGTTCTCTACCCCACAGTTTCCTACACTTCCTCCTCGTCGAAGGGATGATTGCCATATTGACCTCCTTCTAGACCAACCGATTCCGTTTGGACGGATGTTTGTTTTGTCCCAACGTGAGAAGAGTGCCCTTAGGGAGTATCTTCATTCCAACCTCCAGAACGGTCTCATAACCGAGTCCAAGTCACCTGCTGGTGCCTCTTTATTCTTTATTGCAAAAAAGAACACTGAAAAACTTAGACCATGCATAGATTATAGAGGACTCAACAAGATTACGATACCTGACAAGTACCCTATGCCTTTGATAAAAGATATTCTCGAAGCCGTTCGAGGTGCTACTCTCTATACCAAGTTAGACATTAGGGGGGCGTATCATCTTATTTGAATTGCTCCCAATGACGAGTGGAAGACGGCGTTTCGGACTCCATTTGGCTACTTCCAATACCAGGTTATGCCATTTGGTCTGATAAATGCCCCTGCAGTTTTTCAGCGATTTATGAACCACCTTTTCGCAGACCTTCTTCTTCACTTTGTTGTTATTTATCTAGACGACATCTTGATATTTTCCACAAATCTTGAGGAGCACATCCAACATGTCAACTTAGTCCTAAATCGTCTACAGACTAACCAGTTATATTGTAAAGTTGAAAAATGCGAATTCCATCAAACTCAAATAACTTACCTAGGTTTTGTACTTTCTGCAAATGGTATTTCCATGGATCCAAAAAAAAGGTTTCTGCCTTCTTGGATTGGCCTTCTCCATCTACTGTAAAAGAAGTTCAACGATTCCTCAGATTTGCTAATTTTTATCGAAGATTAATTCCTTGTTATTCGGAGACAATCCTACCAATTACTCGTCTTCTAAAGAAGGGAACAGCCTTTTCATGGGACCCTTTAGCTCAACAGGCCTTTGAAACTCTAAAGGGATTATTTACCTCTGCAATGATCCTACTCAATCCCGATCAATCTTGACACTTCATTATTGAAACTGATGCTTCCCATCATGCTCTAGGAGCCGTTCTCCTGCAAGAGACAGATTTGGGAGAGGAGAGACCTGTGGCCTATTTGTCCAGGACGTTTAACTCTTCAGAACAACACTATTCAGTTCTCGAAAAGGAGTTATTGGCCATCAAGAGGGCCTTTGAGGAATGGAGGCATCTACTTTTAGGCTCACCTTATGCTGTGGTGGTCCGCACAGATCATCAGAATCTGAAAGTCTTGCAACAGGCTCAAACTACCAATAGTAGACAGGCACGTTGGGCCCATTTCTTTTTACCATACCGGATCGAGTTTACCTTTCTCCCGGGTAACCAGAACTTGAGAGCTGATGCCCTATCCCGAAAGAAACCACAGACTACACGCTTCTGTTTGGAAAAGATGTTTCCAAAAGCAAGATTTGTTGCTGTTATTTCCGACTTCCTACAACTACTGAAGCAAGAAACCACCAAAAACCGATCAAGGTGCGAAGGTCTTCTCCCTGCTCATCACCTTACAAGGGATCATGATTTGTATTTTCATGAAAAACAAGTCCTGATTCCTTCCAGTTCTCTTCAAGCTAAAGTACTTCGAATGTGCCACGATTCTAGAGCGGCAGGCCACCGGGGAGTTCAAACTACTCTAGATTTGGTCAAACCGAATTTCTGGTGGCCGACTGTTCAGGCAGACGTCCAAGATTATGTGAATTCTTGTACCACGTGTATCCAGTCTAAATCCTCCCGAGCTCCTCCTTTTGGTTTGCTTACCCGCATGCTCATACCGGGGAAACCCTGGCAGTTCATCTCCACTGATTTTATAGTGGATCTTCCTCCATCCTCTGGATTCACTACCATAATGGTCACCATTGATTATCTAACTAAAATGGCACACTTCACCCCTTTAGTAAAACTTCCGGGATCAGCCCAGATGGCAAGGGTATTCATTTCAGAAGTGTTTTCCCGACATGGCTTACCTGAGGTCATAGTTTCAGACAGGGGCCCTCAATACACTTCTCAATACTGGAATGGAGTATGTCACATTTTGGGTATCAAGAGGGCACTTAGTTCGGGATATCATCCCCAGACTAACGGGCAGACGGAACGCCTCAATCAGACTTTAGAGGGATACCTACGCTGCTTTGTATCAGCAGCTCAGGATAATTGGGCGGATTTGTTGTCTTTGGCAGAATTTGCTTACAATAATGCCAAACACTCGGCTCTTAAGTCTAGTCCCTTCTACTGTACTTATGGATACCACCCCTCTTTCATCCCTACTGTTACTCCATCTTCCTCTAAGTCACCAGGAGTGGACTGCCTCATAGATGACATTCAGACTGGCCACAGACAAGCCCGTTTAGCTCTTCAAGCAGCCCAAGACCGAGCTAAGCGGTATGCGGACAAACACCGTCGAGATATGCCAGACCTGAATGTAGGTGACAAAGTTTGGTTGGCTTCTCGATTTCTTCCAAAACACCTGGTTCCTTCTAAGTTGTCTCCTACGTATTTTGGTCCCTTCAAGTTGGTATCCAAGGTGGGGTCGGCTGCCGTTCGGCTAGCTCTTCCGGCTGCCTGGTCCCGTATTCACCCCGTTTTTCATCTGTCCCAAGTAAAACCTACTGTTGCTGACCGTTTTCGACGCTCTACAAAGGCCATTCCTCCACCAGTGGTTACGGATATCGGGACAGAATATGAGGTGGCCGGCATTTGTGACTCCCGTTACCATAGGGGTCGCCTTCAATTCCTCATCGATTGGAAAGGCTATTCTCCTGCAGAAAGGACGTGGGAACCTGCTTCTGGTGTCCACTCCCCCCTCCTGATTCGGCGATTTTTTCGCCTTCACCCCGGGAAGCCTGGTTCGCCTCCCAGGAGGAGAGGGCATACTGTTACACCTTTCCAATCTTGATCCTGGTGGCAAAGAAGGAAACTATGTGGTTCCGCCTTTTCCTATGCGGCGTTAGAAACGACTAAGTCAGACGATAACAATCTCAGCAGTATAGTTGTTCCATGCTGTCAACGAACGTCAGAGACGAATCACGTGATCCCTTCACGCGGTCACCTGACGCCAGCGGCACGTCACGTGACATCATTTCAAGACCAAGGACTCACTTCTCATTGCGTCGCTACTGAATTGCATGACGCTCCGTAAATTCGAACTCTAGGAATCCTTTAACAAGTACTTACATTTCTCTGCTTGTTCTTACCGTTCCATTCTTTCACCTTCTACCCAGCATTCCTTTGCAGCGCTCTCTTCCTGTGACTCTTCCGAGACAGACCTCTTTTCCAGGATATTCGGCCTTACCTGAATCCGTGTTTTCCTCCTCCCGATCTGAACTTAGAGGTTTCCCGGGTCATCTCGGCTCAGTGAGTTTACTCTTCGGGTTTTTCTCTTTTCATCCCCTTCTTTGGTCTTGTTTCTAATCTCTATCCATTACCGCAGGAATCTCTGGTGGGTTCTAAGCACCAGTCGCCATTCCTCGACGACGCCGAGTAATCATTATCTCTAGCCCGTAGCTATACCATATTAACACCTTCGGTAAGAGAAACTCTACTCTTGTATACACTGTCTCTCTCTTCCGATTATTTCTGGTTACTTATCTGTCTTCTCTTTCATTAGAACCCGAGCTACAGTCCACAGTTCAGAGGTACTACGCCTAGGAAACCGTCCACCGACAGGACCAGCTATCTACGCATCAAGGGTTTTATTCCCCAGAGGGTTTCCCTGGGGTTTGTGTTCCTCCCTGCTGGGGTCACATTCCGGGGGGAGGAGGTTCAGGATCCTCAGGGAGGCTTTTCATTTCTGCAGTTGCTGCTTCCTTGCCAACTTTCTGACCAGGTTAGTGGATACTTATATTTGACTGTCAATTGTGGGAAGAATATTACATTGATATATAGTTATAACAGTTGGTTTTCACCCTTTCCTTCTGGCTACACGAGCTCTCCTACCGCTCTGTGTAGTCGGCGCCGGCTCCTCTCTCACGGAACCCTTCCATACTCCTTGCTTACCTCCCTGTCCGCTCGGCATCCTGCCTCAGCCGTTTAGTCGGCCTTCTTGCTGGCGGCCTCGGTGTCGCTTCTCAGCGCCGCGTTCAGCAGAGCTTAATAAGGTGTTGTCTTTCTTTTGCTTCTCCTCTTGTGAGTATTTTCCGTTAACTTACATCCTCCTTGTATTCTGCTCTCCTCTACTTTATTCATGCTTTGTTTCCCACATCTTACTTTGTTATTCCTTCTTTCTTACTTTTGTTGTTCATCCCTGCTCTCCCTTCTTTCTCAGTACCTATTATAATTAGTATCCTCTCTGCAGTTCTACTTCGGATTGTGTATTCCACGTTACTTGTATCCTGGACATTGTACCTGAAGATCTGTGCCATCTCTTTAACTCATCATCTGAACCCATCTATGGACTAGGGTTTTTTCTGCCTTCAAGCTTTTTCCCTAGAACAGAGGCTGGCCCCCTGGAGTTCCTCTAGGGCAGGACTCAACCTCTGCCAAGGTGGCCTCCGGAGGGACCAGACCTTACCTACACAAAAAGAAGGTTCGAGCACCTAAAGGCAAGGGTTCAAGGACGAAGAGGAAACCCCAGAAGACCGAGACTGACCTTCAAGGATCTACCTCAAAGGAGTCAGGTGAGGAGAAAGGGGAGGTAGACTCGGATCTTGACAGAAACCGAGAAAAATGAAAGGGAAAAAGCCCCCGATCCCATACAGAGGTGTTTCCTCTCCTAAACCAAGTCCCACAGAAGAACCTATGCATATAGGGATAGCTAGAGGTCCATTATCGCCCGAGGAGCGAACCCGAAGGAGATCCCAAGGATTGTGCATGTACTGTAGGTCTAACAGTCACACAATCAAGGAATGTACTCTGATTCCTCCCAGAAAACCGGGGCTGGGAAACGCCATCACCCGACCGTGAAGGGGACGACGGTTTCGGGTTTTTCAGCAGCTATTAGTCCCTTCCCTCACACTTCGCGAGGACTCTTGGCCCAGTCATCAAGAAGTATTATGATTAGTTTAGGAATCACTCTGTCATGGGACAGCATTTCCTTAATCAATGTTCCAGCCCTGAGAGACTGCGGGGCCGCAGGCAATTTTATTGACGATGCCTGGGCACAAACCCATAACATACGTCGGGTCACCAAAACCATGGCCATACCTGTAGAGATTGTGGATGGAAGTCCTCTCACTTCAGGACCCATTAAAGATCAGACCAAACCCTTGAAAATGACCGTGGCTTCTCATCAAGAAAGTCTTGAGCTAGACATAATTAGGACAGCCCATTGTCCAGTTATCTTAGGGTTGCCCTGGCTACAACACCATAATCCCTATATCAATTGGACAGCCGGTACACTTTTCTTAGGGTCAGAACAATGCATACAACATCATCAAACTGTTAAAACCCTTCACTGGACCCGAATTCAGGGACGGACGTTTCCAGTACTATGGTCAACGAGATTTCCTCCTTACCTATAGAGTATGACCAGTTTCGGTCGGTCTTTTCTCATTCAGAGTATTCAGAACTACCCCCTCATAGAAGGGACGATTGTGCTATAGACCTGCTCCCAGATACACCTCTTCCCTTTGGCAGGATGTACATTTTGTCAGCAAGGGAGAATTAAGTCTTAAAGGAATATCTACACACCCATCTGAAAAATGGTTTAATCATGGAATCTACTTCCCCAGCAGCAGCATCTCTGTTTTTCATTCCAAAAAAAGACACGTCCGAACTCCGCCCGTGCATTGACTTCCGTGGGTTGAACAAGATCACCATCCGGACAAATACCCAATGCCACTCATCCCAGACATACTTGAGGCAGTGCAGGGGGTCAAAGTGTACACCAAATTAGATCTGAGGGGGGCATATCACCTGATTCGCATTAAAGCTGGTGACGAGTAGAAGACGGCTTTCCGAACCCCCTTTGGGCACTTCCAATACAGGGTCATGCCCTTCAGACTTATGAAGGCCCCAGCCGTCTTCCAAAGATTTATGGATCACATTTTCACAGATATTAGTCTTCATTATGCCATTGCTTATTTAGATGACATTTTAGTCTTCTCCTGTTCCTTGGAAGAACATCAGTTCCATGTGAAAGAGGTGTTGAAACGACTCCATTCTAACCATCTATATTGCAAGCTAGAGAAATGTGAATTTCACAAAACCACCATCTCTTATCTAGGATACAACCTCTCCCAAGAGGGAATCGCTATAGATCCTGCAAAAGTCTCGGCTATTACAGAATGGCCTTCTCCACAATCCGTCAAAGGTTTTTGGGTTTGCCCAACTTTTATAGGCGTTTCATTCCAAATTTCTCCTTACTTACCAAACCCTTAACTCTACTCTTGAAGAAAAGTACCCCATTCCTAAGGACTATTGATTCACAGAAAGCATTTGACCATTTGAAAGCCCTGTTCATTCAGGCTCCGATCCTGAAAGTACCAGATCAACAACGTTCATTCATTCTGGAATCGGATGCCTCGAAGTATGCATTGGGAGCTGTTTTGCTCCAGCCGGATATCCATAATATTGAAAGACCAGTGGCCTTTCTGTCAATGACTCTTTCGCCAGCCGAGATCAATTATACGGTACTCGAGAAGGAATTCCTCACACATCAAACATGCGTTTGAAGAGTGGCATCATCTCCTCCTGGGTGTGCGTTATCCTATTGAGGTCAGAACAGATCATCTCAACCTCCGCTCTCTACAATATGCACAAACATGCAACAGCAGGAAAGCAAGATGGGCACATTTTTTTCCCCATAACGAATAAAGTTTACCTTCATTCATGGGAGCACTAACGTCAGGGCTGACGCCTTATCTCAAAAAGAACCTCAAGAGAAAGTCCCTTTCCGCGCCGAACCTATGTTCCCAAAGGCAGTGTCTGTTCCAATGGTACATCACTTCTTACAAACTTTAGAAGAGAAAACCCAAGATCTGTTAACCCTAGAACCGGAACTGTGTCTCATACAGGGATTAAAAAGCAGTCGGGGTCTCCGGTTCAAGGGCGAGCAGGTATACATACCAGACGTGGATCTTCAGAAGGAAGTGTTGAGGCTGTGTCATGACTCACAAGCAGCCGGGCATCGGGGAGTTACGAACACCCTCGAACTGATTCAAAGACACTTTTGGTGGCCATCAGTCCGAACGGACGTGCGCGAATATATCGCATCATGTACAGTTTGTCTTCAGACCAAATCCCCTAGGATACCACCATTGGGTGAACTGATCAAGACTCAGATTCCCACCAGGGCATGGCAAATAATCTCTACAGACTTCATTGTAGACTTACCTAAATCCGAAGGCTGTACTACCATCATGGTCACGATCGATACATTGACAAAAATGGCTCATTTTATACCACTACCTGCTGTTCCTACAGCCGCCCTGATGGCTCGAATATTTTTGGAGCGCATCTTTTCTCTGCATGGTCTTCCTGAGACCATTATATCGGACAGAGGGCCGCAATATACCTCAAAGTACTGGAAACAGCTTTGCACCATTCTGTGGATATCAGGGCTTTGAGTTCCGGCTTCCACACGCAGACCAACGGACAGACGGAGCGACTGAATCAAACCCTGGAGGGATACCTCCGTTGTTATGTTTCCTCAGCTCAGGATAATTGGAACAGTCAGTTACCATTGGCAGAATTCGCCTACAATAATGCTGCACACTCCGCAATTAAAGCAAGTCCTTTTTTTTGTACCTAGGGGTTTCACCCAATTGTGTTCCCTGTTGTTACTTCTCCGAACACTAAATTTCCAGAATTGGAGAGGATGGTAGACATCATTCAACAAGACCATTGTACAGCTAGCTCGGCTCTCCGGGATGCCCAGACTCGGAGTAAGACCTAGGCGGATAAACATCACACTCCAGCCCCTCAGTTTCAGATTGGTGAACAAGTTTGGTTGGCTAGCAGGTTCCCTCCTAGAAGGCTCGTCCCATCTAAACTCTCCCCCAAATATTTTGGCCCATTTCCTATTACAGCCAGACGGGGACCAGTGGCCTATACCTTGCAGCTCCCCAGGTCATGGAGTCATATTCACCCAACATTTCATGTTTCACAATTGAAGCCCGATGTTTGGAACCAATTCCATAGAACCGCAGTAGCTTCGCCCCCTCTGGTGATGACAGACGCTGGCCCTGAATATGAAATCTCAGGAATATGTGACTCACGGTATCATCGTGGAGTCCTTCAGTATCTGGTGGACTGGAAAGCGTATTCCCCTTCTGAACGATCGTGGGAGCCTGCCTCTGCCATACATGCCTCCCGTCTGAATCGTTCTTTTCATCATTTACATCCGGGCAAGCTGGGTTTTGCCTCTCTTGGGAGGGGGCATACTGTTACGGCGGGTCTTCGGAAGACCTCGCTCTGGCATCGTTGGAGGATACAGCCAAGAACGAGGGTCTGTACCTCCAACATGGAGCCCGAACCGAGAAGGAGCGGGATAGCTTTTCAGGACGAGAGCGAGGCTCTTCCCCCCTCTCCGGAAACACTATATGGATCTGAAGCAGCAGGAGTACGCCGCGTTGCTACTGTTTACAACAGCTACTCTCTGTGAGTTATCATCTCTGCGATATGCGTCTCACACTACGTTGCCTTTTGCTTCTACTTGTGATTTCGTACTCACCTCTGCCTACATTTCTCTTCAGGGACACTCTGCCTTTCTGTTTCGCTTGTCCCAGCCTCGCACACACTACCCGCTCATATACATGGACTAAACCCACGTCAGGCCATTGTAAGCAATCCCTTTCTCTGATTTAGCATACACCAACAGTCTGTACTTTCCTTCTATTAATCCAGCACATACAAGTCACATTAGGTGCAGTCACAACTCTCCCGAGGTCCCATCCTCAAAGTACCTCCACCAACTTTCTCCCAGGTAGGACCCTCTGGCAGTTTTATCTCCTTTCCTGACATCTCCGCTTTAATACATTCTACAGAAACCCTTCCTTTTCTTTTCTTTAAACCTGCACAGACTGGATCCTGTTCTTAGCGACCGGAGTCTCTTCACAATAGCCCTCGAGAATTCCTCTCAGGTACCTTCCCTGCACTCTTACTATATACCCTAGAGTGGTTATTTCTAAAGACTATTGGGGTAACACTATTCTTTCCATCCCTCCAGAAAGGGCTGTTCGATTAACCATTCAAGAAGACTTATCCCAACACTCCCCTGCAAGACTTTCATACTCCATCGCTAAGGATTAACAAGGCCAGTCACCCCTTCAACTCTCGACACTGGGTTTTCTTCCCGCAAGAGGGTTTCCCGGAGGCTTCCTTTCGGCACCTGTGTTGGAAGGTGTGGCAAGGGAGTTTCCGGTAAGCTTACAAGCACTCCTACAAACCGAATACAAGGTAGGAAGTTTCTTATTGTGGCCTGCATGGTTGTTTTGGTGTTTCTCCAAAGAAAAAGAGGAAACATGGTTAAAGAATAGCGTAAATCTGTTACAGAAACTTAACAAAATAATGTTTAAAACATTGTCTTCTAAGGGTGATCAGGAGGGGATGTATTAGTATAATATTGAGTATATTCACCTCATATTCCAGTCCTACGGGAGCATTCTTTACGGCCACCCTGCCAAGCCATTCTAGCTGTCAATGTTAGAATGTTTAATGGGACCATCAACAATATTTTTCTGTGCTCTGGGGATTTCAGAGAGCTTACAGCACCTCTATCATGGATATTCTAGCACAAGCCAACATAAAATTACATCGGTGGGAGAGAGGATATGCGGTTCATCATTCTAGAATGTTCGAGTCTGATAGCCTTCTTAAGTACAATCTTCAATTTGGCTGGGGAGTTAATTTGGTTAAGATTGTTGCCCCACTTGTTTTTCAATCTGTTACCATATTTGTACAAAGTGCATTTTTCTTTGGCTGGCGATAAGAGTATTTCTTGAGTTACATTTCGCTTGATGGGGTTTGGGGCGTCAAATAAATCGGTTTTGAGAAAAAAAATCCAATAACTTACGCTCCACAAGAACTGCTATGCTGTTAACACCAAGTTCTGCTCTAAGAGCGTCCCCTGATGCACTAGGGCCAATCCCGACTCTATTCCTTAGAAATTCATTCTGCACCACGTCCATCTTTTTGCAGTCGGCGTGACCCCATATTTCACACACATACAATACTGGTGTGTGAATTTTGATTTCCATGACCTTTAGGCATTTGTCTAGTCTCTTGCCCCCATATTTATAGTAAAAGCATGTCAAGCCTCTAAGGCCCGTTGGTGCTTGTTTTATCATACTTTTGATATGGTCGGACCAAGAGCCACTCTGATGAAACAGAATTCTCAAGTAGTTGTAAGTATTGACTGCTGCAATGTTTACATTATTTATTGCCCATACAAACCTCTTATTGGGGTTACCAAAATTAACTATTTTAGTTTTTTCCAGGTTCAATTTTAGATTATGGTCCTTAGAAAACTTGGCTGCATAGTTTAGAGACTCTTGAAGACCCCTATGTGTTACGTCGAGTAGAGCAGTATCATCGGCATACATTAGTGCCCCCTATTTTGTCCATTTAAATCTGGAGGGGTTGTCCTTGCTGAAGAGTTATATGGGTCAACATCTGATAAAAACTAGATAAATAATAGTGGGCCCGGGGGCATCCTTGTCTGATGCCTTTGTTAGTAGTGAACTCCCGAGAGTAGGTTGCCAAGCCTCGGCATCTTACAACCGAGCAAGAGTCTGTGTATAAGAGTTGGATTAATTTAAGTAAACCCGCTCAGACCCCTAACATGTCTAGTTTTTTCCACAGAATTGCCCTATATAGGAATTCAAAAGCTTTTGATAAATCCAGAAAAGCAACATAGAGACATCCCGACCTTATCTTGGTACATTTTTAAATGATCGTATACAGCAGGAAACAATATCCAATGTAGTGTATCCTTTTCTGAACCCTGCCTGGCTTTCAGGTGACATTTTATTAGTCTCTACCCATTGTTCTGATCTTGTCAGTATACATTTTTAAAACATTTTACTTCTTCTGTCAAGCAGAGAAATGGACCAGTAACAGTGGGGATTGCTACTTGATCCTTTTTTGAAAATCGGGATGACTAAGTTCTTTTTCCAAGACTGCGTCAGAGGCGGGGAATGTGCTATTGCATTAACAACTCTAGTCAACAAGTGGACCCACCAATCAGGGAACCACTTGATAATCTCGACCCTTGTTACCACCAGATCCTGGAGCCATTCCTCCAATAGCAGCCACCAATGAATCGGTAATCTCTTCTTCTGAACATTTTTCATATTCGACGAGAGGCACACCCAGCCCTGTTCTGACTATCCCAACTTCTGATGCGCTATATAAAATGCTTGAGAAATGCAATCGCCATTCCTCAGGCTTAATTATATTAGCTTTGATGTTATCCCTCAATGTTGTACCTTTAGCCACCAGCCTCCAGAAACCCTGTATGTTATTTTCTTGTACCATTTGGCCCAAGTGATGCCATTGTTTTTCTATATAGTAAGCTTTTTTCTTTTTACATAAGCTTTTATAGCCCAGCTTTAGGATATGGAATTCTCCTGCACTGAGATCCCCAATCCTAGTTTATCCGCATAATCTCTACATTGCCTTCCTGTACTCTGAATCGAACCATGGTGCGTCCACTCTCCTTCTGGTTCGAGTTTCACAACTTCGATTAGCCTTTGATCAGAAGGCTTCACTATTTCCTGCATTAAGTGTTCGAAATGATCCATTACTTTAGGGACTTATGTATTGGGGTTGAGAATAGCTGCTTTTGAAAGGCCAATATTTCAGCTATTTAATACTGATTCCATCCAATTCTTATTTAGAATGGATTTTAATTTGCACTGGTTCTCTACGGCCATTTAATCAGGGCCATCAATCAGATAAGTATTTAGATGAATAACATAAACACCTGTCTTTAAGTATAAATTGTTTATCAAATTCTCTAAGTTCTATAAGAATAAGTGATGAACAACGGCCTCGGTTGGTCCATATATACAGTTGTTTTTTTGGTGCTTCACACTCAGGCTGCCACATGCCACAATTCTGACTTCTCACCTGCCGGGCGCCCTGCACTCTCTTAGTGCGGGTCTCTGGGTGCAATGTCACATCTCTCTTTTTGAGCGTCTCTCTCCTCAACTTGCTCTGCAGCGTAATTAAACTCCACAGGCTGCATGGGTACTTCTTCCTTAATTGACGTCAATAGGCTCGTTTTAGTGTTGTTCTGTTGTTTTCCCTAAAGAGAATGAAATAAAGTATGGATCAGAAGTGGAGACAGCCATTGTTAAAAGGTTTTCAAACATCTTTGTTTCTGCATAACCCATGAAGGTGTTAGTCTCTAAGAGGAATCGATGGTGACCTAAGTCTCTCTCTGGGGTTTCCCTGTGCCCTAAGGGGGAGTCACCTCCAGAGGGATCCTGCTTACCCTGTCCTTAAGCGTAGTGGGCTCACTTCCCAGGTCCAAAAGGGGGAGCTCCCCTTTGGGTAGAGATGACAAACTCCCTGGATTCGCTAATCTATTAAGGGATGGGTGGGCAAGTACTACGCACAAATCTGTGTAGTGTATATTAAATGTGTGTGGCAATTAATAGACAATTTACAGGTGTCTACCAGTTAATCGATGTACTCACCATCGAAACAATAACCTTAAGAAAAAGAAATGTCTGGTATGAAGCTATACCTCACCTGGTGATGCCAATTAGGGGTAGAAAATACTACCATCAGAAATTACTACATTAACTTATATCAGAAATTCATCACACGAGTGTGTAGTCTAGGGACACCTGGACTCGGCAGGGAAAAACCCCTCTGCAGACAAGAGAGAGAGAGAGGGATGGCCTGAATGAGCCCCTGACAGAGGGATTCATAAAAACCACTTGAACCTTTTATATGAGTTGGTGTGTTCTTGAGGCCTTCTGTGACAATACCCATTTCACATTTATTTATTTGTACCATATTATGAATATTCCTTAAAGAAACCTGCCTAACTCCACTTTTCCACAGTGTGGCACTAAATACAAAGAGAAGTGGAATGAGGATAAGCCATACTCTATATTTCCCCTAATCGTCTGTCCCAATATTGCACTGTAAACACTACTCAACATGGTGTCCTGCACATACTGTGCTGTTTTTAAGTTCACATCATGTTTGTTTGCAAGCGCTTTTTTTTCCTCAGTATTACTAGAGTAAAAATGTGAGCACTTGTCTTCGAAAAGGGGAGCAGCGTTGGGAGAAGAGTTTGAGGTTCTCCGCCACCACTCCATTTGTTTGTTTTCAATTTTTTGTTTTTTCCATTGGCAGAGATGTGCTGCTTACATATATTGAACGTATAAAAACATCTCAAAAGCAACTAAAGTGGCATCGTAAATAGAATATTGCTCACAATGTGGCAATTGGAACAAATGTGCAGCGACTAGGCACACTTAATCCACTACCTCCATGATGTGGGGTTATTGAAAATAGTGGGCAGGGGTAGAACGCAGTGTCCACATATCATACTGCATAGCAAATGTGGAAAGGAGATCATGAGAGGGTTTTCGCCAGAGCTACAAATAAAATATACAAAAACATAGAGACTTCATGGCTATGCTGCAACATGTGCAGCCTTTAAAAAAGCATGTCAAAACAGAAACAGTGTGTAGTGTGCAATGCAAAATGGATGCCATGCTTTGACTCACTCAGATGTATACACCTTTCACACCAGTAATTACAAATGTAAGCTGTGGCATTGAGGGTTTGTCTGTTGACCATACATCTAGAATTGCAGAACGTAATTCACCAACTGGTAGTAATTATGCATGGTCTACTCCTATTTGGTCATATTGGTCTAAATATACAACAATGTTCTTTTAAACAGAATGGCAGAGAATTGAAAGAAAACAACATTGGTTGTCTCCTTTTTGGAGTAGGGACAAATCGTTTCAAAACCAAATTTTTGTTTTCTTTGTGGTATTGGTTTATTGAAAAACCTTTATCAAGCAATAACATGCCAGGTGCAGTCAAACAAGTTAAATCATGTAACACTAATCATAAAGTACATTACAAATTAAAAAGTGAGAAAGAACTTTACAAAAGGAAAATACACTTTTTTTACAAATGCTGTTCGGAATCAGCAGAGGTAAGAATATTAATAGGGTCGAATAACTCACAAAAACTGTTTAAAAATCTACATGAGTTTCAAATTGAGCCTGATTGTCGGGCTGCCATTGAACCCATAATTGATAAATGAACAGATCCGAATAGATGTGTCTGCATTTTGCAAAATGCACTACACGTATGTGCAGAGTTTCTGTGCATTCTACAGTTAAATGTTTAAGGGGCTGATTCATATAAAAAGTTTGCGCAAGAAAGATCATTGAGTGATCATTTCTCATGAGAAAAGTTCAGCGTTGTTCGTTGATTCATGGATTACAAAGCACAAAGTAACCTGCAGCGCAAAGAAAAACGAGTTGTGCCTGACACGCCCACAGAACGCCCCCACGCAAGCAAAAACTAGCGCTATCAAAAACCTTTGTGCTGGCCAACTACGACTTGTCTCCTGTAACTCTAAGCAGGACCCCAGAGAAACTGCAGCCCGTCTCCCGTAACTGAAAGCAGCAACCCAGAAAAACTGCAGACCGTCACACCCAAGTACAAGCAGCACCCAACTGTGGACTGTCACTCCTAAGTACAGCAGAACCCAAACTGCGGACTGTTACCCCTTAGTTTAAGCGGCACCCAAACTGTGGACCATCACCCCTAAGTACAAGTAGCACCCAAACTGCAGACTGTGATCCCCTAAGTCCAGTTGGCACCCAAACTGCAGACTGTCACCCCTAAATTCAAGCGGCATCCCTGCAAAACTGCCAGCTGTCACCCCTAAGTCATAGTAGCCCACTCACGTCCTGACACCTCCCTGCACCCCCACTGACCTCCTTCCCCAAATTCAGGCCGCCACCTCAAGTCCCGACACATCCTACCACCCCCACTCACCTCTGCCCCACTGCCAGGCAGCCCCCTCAAGTCCTGACCCCTCCCACCACCCCACTGACCCCCAGCCCCATACTGAGGCAGGGCCCTCAAATCCTGACACCTCCCACTGTCGAACGAGAAATCATATTGTGCCTTCTTTATTGTATATATTGGCCAAAGCCCTGTCGCTCTGAGAAGGAATCCGCATTGCAAGGTCCTGACCTTAGATCAGTTTTAGTCGCCATTTTAGGTTCATCCGCCATTTTGATTCTCACTCCAAAGTCACCCTGTGTTCTAAGATGGTGGACAGTGTTGTTCTGCTTGTAACATGGTCATCTTGACCTCTGCATACGAGTTAATGCTTAAACTGCCCGCAAGCCAAATGTTAGGGTCATGTAATAAGACCTTGTCCTTCGTTGACCTGTGGATAGGATATTACCTGTGCCAACGATACTAATCCATGAACATATATTATGCACAATACTGTTCGAGCATTTAATGTGAACACTTGTTTGACTATATTGTATAAGAATATGTACGAAGGATTAATGTAGAATCCAAAGACACACTGGGCCTCATTCCGAGTCCGGCGGTAAGTAACAGTAATTACCGCCATGGCGTAAATACCATGTACGATGTGGTCGGAAGGCGCTATTTCCACCATATTCCGACTTCGCGTGCACGAGTATTCCGCCATGGCGGTAAACTCCCTTGCGGCATAGCGCAAAAGGTCCCGTCAAACCCCTTACCGCCATAAACCTAGACGTATTTAACACCATCGCCTTCGATGGAATCCGTAATTAGCGGAGACCGTAATTTACGCTAACCGTAAATTATGGCCACCGTCAAATACCGGAAACGGAAATAACGTCATCGCACAGGAACGGGAAGCATCACGGCGGCCATATTTAAAATCACAATCCATTGCAATCCTCTCCATACAGGACATACAGGACTCCATACAGGACTCAGATCGACCAAATATACAACAGAGAACATCATCATGCCTAAAGTTCTGAAAAAGGGCGCTGCGCGCATCCGAAAAGAAAAATTCACCCAGGATGAGTTACAGGTCCTGGTCGACACTCTGCATGAACATGCAGATATCGTATTCTACAGCGACATGCGTAGGCCCACCATCCTCAGAAAGAAGGAGATATGGGAGTTGGTCGCACAGAGGGTGAGCGCCGTTGGGAACACCCCCCGCAGCACAACGCATTGCCGCAAACGCTGGGATGACCTCCGTCTCAGGGTGCGGGCCATCATGTCAGCAAACCGTCAGCAGGCCCTGGAGACAGGAGGAGGCCCAGGCTCACCCATTAAAATGATGCCCTGGGAGGAAACATGTGCGGAGATGATGGGCACAGAAGCCATCGAAGGTGTGGGCGAAATGGATTGTGGTGATCCCTCATCCACTGACGCAGGTGAGTGTCATGAGTCCAAACAGTACATGCATCCCTAATGTAATTCACCGCAAAGGGCTGGCCAAAGAGTCACATCATGTTTGCTTCGTAGCCCCCCCCCCCTGCAACCATGTTGTAACAAGTGGGACCCAGGATGATGTCAGGTGCAAGGCTGACACCCATATTTGCCATGCCACACAGAAAGCTGGTCAATGTCACTCACCACAGTACTCGCCAACATGATTGACCCCGCCAACAGTATGCTTTACCATCCAAGCCAAGTTCACTCACCGACCAAAATATCACCAAGACGCTGCTCTCCCAATGTGTTACCATAGGCTTGAAGTCATGATGACCCCCAGATCATTGATCATGCTGTCTCTCTCTTGCCCCCACAGGTAGCGGTCATGAAAGTGAGGAGCAGGAAGGCTCCCGGCCAAGTACCTCCCGGACAGGGGCAGGGTACAGCGCATACCTGCTGGCAGACATAAGGCCCATACTACACCACCTGCTCTAGCAACCCCCATGGAGGGTACACAACCCCACCACGCACCTGGACATGGCTGCAGTTCCGCCGGAAACATGCCCACGCTGCACCCTGAGGAATCCAGCATGTCAGGGGAGAATGCTGCCATGTGCCTCCTTAGTGTGCCAGACAGCCCCACATCCTATTCCGTGGTCAACGTGGAGGAGACCAACGTCTACAGCCTGAGTCACCATCATACAGCCAGGTTGCACACAGCGACTCCGGTCGAGTGATGGCCCAGGTCTCACAGGCGAAGGGGTAACACCTGTCTCACATCAGCCCACTTCCCTGCCAAAACAACTGAGAGGCCTGCAGGCCCAATACCGAGCCTGCCAACCACATCCCCCACATCGGCCGCAGAAGCTGTGCACTCCAGAACCTCACGGCCATGATTGAGGAGTTTCTCCGGGGACAACCGGGAATCAGGGTTGGTGCATCACAATGACCTGCAGGCTCTGGGCGAGGTCATCACTACATCCACAAACCGGCTCTGTGAGGTGTCGGCAGATTGATGATGCCCTGGAGGCAGCAACCCCAGACCTCAGCCCCAGCAGGAGGAACCACCCTCCAGTGCTCCTCCACGCAGACCAGCCCGGTCCGCAGGTCACAACGCACAATGCGAAAATGATTCCTCATGCTCGGGGCGTGCCCATTGACTATGAAGCCACACACATGTGGCCTATGTAGTATTGATGGGACCATTGTGGGGCTGTTGTGGGGGAGGGTGAGGGGGGTGAGGGTGTACGTGGGAGTTGGGGGGAGGGGGTGAGGGTGTGCTGGGAGTTGGGGGGAGGGGGTTGAGGGTGTGCGTGGGAGTTGGGGGGAGTGGGGTGAGGGTGGAGGATTATTTGTACACGTTTTCACATGATTATACAATACACAGTTTGGTGTATCCTGGAAAACAGAGTGGACATTGATCATTGTGCATGTGTCTTTTAATGTCTCACAGTGCATGTAGTACATGTATCCCCACACCCAGTGCCCAATGTCCTGTCATCCTCACCCCCTCAGCTGACTTGTGACTCAGAAATATTGTCAATCAATGCTTGTCGCACGTGACGTCCCTCCTGTGCATCGGCCCCGTGATGCTGTCCTGCCATTCCTCCTCCTCCTCCTCCTCCTCCTCCTCATCTTGGTGGTAGCAGACCACGTCAGGGGCAGTGGCACGTTCCGATGGATGCACATGTTGTGCAGCATTGCACATGCCATGGTGATCTTGGCCACCTTCTCGTGGCTGTAGATGAGGGCCCCACCTGACCGGCTGAGGCAACGAAATCGTGCCTTCAAAAGGCCGAAGGTCTGCTCTATCACCACCCGTGTACGGGTATGAGATCTATTGTAGTCCTCCTGGTGCCTGTTTTGTGGGTTGCGGACCGGGTCATGAGCCACGGCTTCAATGGGTAGCCAGCATCACCTGCATGAGAGTGGAATGAAGGTGAGTGTTCGTGCAATCATGGTGGAGAACTGGGCTAATCTGACATTGCAGCAGGTGTTCACTGGCCATGCACACATGTCCCAGGATACAGTCACCCCATTATATCGTACAATGGCGTTGACTGTCCCACCCTTATGCATCTCTCTACCCCACCCTTTACCACCCGGGTGGAGTATGCTGACAGCCTACTCACAGCCCCAATGGACTGCCATGGCCCATTCCGTTACTCACCAAGCAGCCAGGTACGTCGTTCAGCATGTCGCTCCATGTAGCGTGGTAGTGTAGAGTTGCGCAGGACCAAGGAGTCATGAGTTGATCCGGGTATCGGGCATTGCATTGTGTGATGGCTTTACTGGCATTACACACCATCTGACGTTGATGGAGTGATATTGCTTGCGGTGCGATACGGCACCTCCATGGCATGGGGAACCACCAATTCTACGTGGGTGCAGTCGATGGCACCTATGCAATTGCCATGCCTGCAAGTGCATGGAAGGCAGCTTTGGTATCATATGTCTTCTGGGGAGTCCGGGGAGGCATATGTAGTCCCTTCTGTGCTTGAGGAGGGCATCGAGCACTTGGTTGAGTATCCGGGAAAATATGGGCTGTGAAATGCCATGCATGTGCCCCACTGTATGCTGGTAGGTCCCTGTGGCAAGGAGGTGGAGCACAGAAACTACCTTTAGTAGAGGGGGGATGGCAGTGCTGATTTCTATTAGGCTCACTATGTCGTTATGTATCAGGGCCACTATGGTGGTTATGGTGTCCCGGTCAAGCCGGTACAGGGTGTGTATCTGCTCTGGTGTGAGGTTGAAGGGGTGGGTCTGATGCGTGGAATTGGGGCTGACGGCGTGGTAATGTGGCTGCACCGGTAGGGGATGCTGGCCTGTCTCTGCTCCTTCTCCTCCTGTGTATCCTCTGTGGTGGGCTGTGGTTGCTGTGGTTGCTGTTGTTGATGTTGTCGTATTGCTGCCTTGCAAGCAGGGCCTCCAGCTCCATGAATGCTGCGAGAATTGGTATCATCTTGGTGTGGGAGGGGGTGTGGTGTGTGGGTGTGGGTGTGCTCCTTTTCTGCTGTGCCTGACTCTATGGACTCCACCTGTGCTGATTGGGTGCACCTGTTCTTCTTTCTGGCACTGTTCAGGGTTGTTAACACCTTCTCTGCGATGCGGTAATTACGCCATGGCGTTAAGGTACTTTGCGCCCTGGTGGAGGCCGTTTTTACCGTGTCCGCTTTACTTGGGATCAGCACTGGTTAACGCCTTAGCATTATTTCCGACGTGGTGTCTCGGGCACGCGACACTGGTCCGCTATTTACGCCGTCGTACTTTACGGCGGCGGTAATTACGGTGTGAAGGGTCGGAATCGTCCACGGCGGAAAAGGATGGCGGAATTACTTTACCGCCATCGTTTTTCCATTAGCGCCGGACTCGGAATGAGGCCCACTGTTGCTATTGTAACCTATTGGATTATGTATTAAGGATAATCCATAAATGTATAGATGCATAAATTAGGAACAAACTCGGCATGAACCCCTAGCCCGAGAACTGGTTAACCTGCAAATGGGCTGGACATCAGATTACATATTGTATAAAAGGCACAACTATTCTGATGTACATCCCCACTTACTTCACACACCGAACAGGGCTGGTATTCGCTGTGTTGTACTGAGGGCCTGATAGCAATCTGTTGCTTTGTCCTTTGAAAACTGTTCAGTTGTAGAATAAAGATCTGTGTATCTTTGAACCCGCGTTTGGTGTATTTCCTTTTGGGTACTCAGCCTCGATATCTCTTTTTGCTTTCACAGATGGCGCCGAATAGGGACCCTCAAGATTGATGCCAGCTCGTTGAAGGTTGACCGGCTATCGGACCGGGATCGACAGTGTAAAGGGCCCCTTTCTGAATGAGAAGCGACACCTCAGCAGCGCTGCACGCCCGATCCCTGGACGGTGAGCACGCGGTCCGAGTCGGCATCTTGACGAGGGTCCACATATCGAGGCGGGCAGATTTGCCGAAATCACCAAACACGAGGTAGATTTGTTTAGAAAAACTTGAAATCCGATCGGACCTCCTTAGGATTTGATCAGGTGAGTCGTGACCCGATTCTTAAGTATCCTGATAATTTGTTTTGGCGCATTGCACTCGCAAGTACAATTATTGACCAGGTAACACCAGTATTCTGATATGCCTGGGAAATTGTCTGCCTGCTTCAGGGCGTTATTCCGCAGTGATAGACAATCTTTGGAATTTAGCCGTCCGCGCCACAGGAGGGGTCGCCGCTTGTACTAATGTACTGTAAGCATGGCATTGGAAGTATAGTGTTTAATGATATTTGGCACAGACAAACCAGACATGCCTTCCGAACTTCAGTGGCCAATCAATGGTAGTTTTGAAAATCCTCGTATTGAATACTTAGAATCTTTATTATTGAAGAAAAACGCTAGACCTGCAGCATTTGATGTATTACAGAATTGGAAAAAAGAAGCTTTACAGCAGCTCAAGAGTAGGGAAAAACAAGCACGCCGTTATAAAACAAACGCCGAAAAAGTGTTGTTATATGACCAAAATAAACAGTCTGAGACAGCTAGGAATATAGATAGGGCTTTCTCACTTGGTATTCAAAAAATCTATCCTTCTAAAGACTTTCACGTTTCTGACGAACTTATTGATAAATTATTAAATTAACGAAGGCCTGGTGCCACTGCGCCACCTCCGTATGTTCCTCTTCCTGCTGGTTTGCCGCTTCCTGCTCTTCCTGCTCCTCCTGCTCCTCCTGCTCCTCCTATTGTTCCTCTTCCTCCAGTTGTTGGTCCTCCTTTTGTCGCTGCCCCTCCACCTGCTCCTCCACTTTTGCCTGGTGTACCAGTGATAGCACCTCTGTTGAACTTGCCTACTCTCCCTCTCCCAAGTGGTTCTTCACCGCTTGTAGTAGATCGGGGAGCGGGATCGAGGGTTGTCACTCGCAATACTGTACCTCCAGAGAAGAAACTTGAGTTAATTGCGTGGGTTAGGAATTGTATGGAGAGGGGTGATCAAGCCAATGTGTTTGCCACACTTTCTAATATGGACAATTATCCTGAGAAAAATGTTTTTATTGAGGGATTAGGGATTCATTTGTGTGTAATGTGGGAAAGGTTAAATGATACAGATCTCCCGCAAGGGTTGAGGGATCTGAACACTTTAGCGTCCTCTAGAGACACTGCAGAGAAAGTGCAAGAGCATGTTGAGACGGTACTTGAGTAAAGAAAGGAGTTGGAAACATTACGGAATGAAGATTAAGATGGAGATAGTTTGGACGTTATGTACGTACAGAAACGGTTCCTTCCTTGTCGAAAATCGACAAACGAGGAAATGCGAATTTGCACGAATGATGCGATTAGATGGATCTCAGACACGTCGATAACTCCTGTTGAAGTATATGACACGCATAGTCAGTGTACACCCGAAATGCAGAGGAAAGTGATACAGGTAATGGTAGAATACCTACAGGATGAGTGTGTAAAAAGAAAGATTTGTTGTCCCGCACGCAGAGTTATTGAGTATTTACCAGAGAGCTTTTTCGTTTGACACTTCTTCGGCTGATTTAGCGCTCGATTTGGCTCTGTTGCTTAGTAAGTGTCCGGAGTTGCCTACTTCTCAGTTGCCTATGAGAGAGGTTCCTCTGACATTTGTCCCAAAAGTTGAGATTCCCGCTAATGTTGCAGCAGGTACAGCTGCTCAAGAGATCCCTGCACATTATGTGTCACAGTTTATTCATGTCCCGTTCTCGAGACAGGAAGTGAACACCATTAGACAATCTATTCCCGACATGAGGAAGAATCCGACAGGGTTCTACAAAGAAATAGAGTCTGTTTTGCAATCCTCAGTATTCATGCTAAGTGATATTGATCTGTTATTTCCTGTACTCCTGCCTGTTGATTTGTGGAAACAGGTTAGAACTATAGACGATGTACCAGGGCTAGGAGACACATGGACTAACATAGTTAGACTCATTGGAGAAAGGCCAGCTGGCGAAAGACCGCTAACTTTACCTGACAGAATAGTTGCGAAATTGAAAACCATAATTCCCGAAAAGACAATTATTTGGGACAAGCTTACTGCCTATGTTCAAGGGAAGTCTGAGGGTGCTACCGAGTTCTTTAATCAGTTTGAACAGGTATTTTCAGATTTCAGTGGCCAAGACTTAGGCACAGAGTCTGAGAAAAGATTATTCGTAGACAAATTTGTTTGTGGATTGCTGCCTGACATCCAGTCGCAAATGATGTCTTCTGAGAGCACTTGGCAAGCGAAGTCTCAATCAGAAGTACTGCATATGGCTCAGTACTACGAGAATCGTGTCAATCATGAAAAAGAAAGAGTCAAAAAAAGGAAAGGTGGTTTGAAGACAAAAGTATTATTGCAGCAAATTGTTAGAGTCCCTAGAGCGGGTAATTCACAATTTAGAGGTCAGTATGTTCCACAAGGTAATGCGCCCTTGGGTCCTGTAAACATTAACCAGTGTGCCTATTGTAGGCAAGAGGGTCATTGGCGTCCACAATGCCCGATCCTCCGACAGAGGTCAAATAACACATTTGGGAATATGGGTAGACGATCCAGAGGACGCCCGGGTGTAGGGGGCCCTTGTAGAGGTTAGTTTTCACAAGATTCACAGCAACCTTTTTCACAGAACAATCAGGCACTAAGTGTGGATAATAGAAACATTTTTGATCATCCTTATGCCGCTTACCTCTCTGAACAACTTCCTTTTGACGACATTCTGTTTCGCTAGGATTGCCCGAAGCAGAGTTTGGAACCAACGCCTATTCCCATTAATCAGAAAGGTCCCTACGTTGAAATGATCGTGGGAAATAGGAAACATCTATTCTTGATAGATACAGGGGCACATAAGTGTTCCATTGATCATTCTCGGGTTCCAAACATTCCACTGTCAGGGCAGACTAACGTTTCTGTAGGGTTTTCTGGCACACCAGTTGTCTGTCCGGTTTCTTCGCCGGTACCTATTTCTTTGGGTTCCTTTACGGATCATTGTCCATTCCTTTTGACTTTGAATTGTGGAGAGAATTTGTTGGGGTTGAATCTGTTGAAAGAATTAAATGTGGTAATTCATTGTTCTTCTGATGGAGTGCGTTTGACGATTTCACCACAGCAACTTTCTGTCTCTCAATTCTTGACCAGACCTTTGCCGCTGGAATTTAGTGATGTTCCGGAGTGTCTGTGGGCAATTGACGACAATGATGTTGGTGTTTTGCAAATTGAGCCTGTTAAAATTGTCTTGAAACATGGAGTAAAGCTGCCACGTATTCCACAGTATAAGATTTCAGTCGATGATGAGCAAGCTTTGAAATGCATTGTCTCCGATTTTGTGCATCGGGGGTGATTGAGGAAAGTGCAGGTAGTTTGTGCAATAGTCCGATTTTGCCTGTGTACAAAAAAGGCGATAATGCAATTCCTTTTCATTTCATAATTGATCTGCGTGCCATCAATAGGATCGTCACTCCACAATTTCAAATTGTGCCTGATGTGACGACGATATTAACCATGATCCCGGCTTCAGCTACTTACTTTAGTGTTGTGGATCTAAAGAACGCTTTCTTTAGTATTCCTATACATGAGGACAGTAGATACCCGTTCACGTTCACCTTAGGGGGATGCTCGTTTACCTTCACCCGTGCGCCACCAGGTTACACGGAAAGTCCTAACATCTATAGTAGGGCTTTGAATGAGCAGCTTGACACCCTTGAGTTGCCCTCTACTTGTACACTGCTTCAGTATGTTGATGACTTGCTTTTAGCTGCTGACTCAGAAAGCACTTGTAAGGAGGGCACTGTGTTGTTGCTCATTCACCTGGCTAAACATGGACATAAAGTTTCGCTTAAGAAATTTCAATATTGTTGTCAGGAGGTCTCCTGTTTAGGCTATCTCCTGTCAAAGGAGGGAAGAAGGTTGACGTCGGAACGGATAAAACTCATTTCTAGCATATCTGCCCCAAATACACAGAAAGAAGTTAGAGCCTTGATAGGAATGGCTTCTTACTGTAGGCAGTGGAGCCCCAACTTTTCACTAGTGATTAAGCCGATGTTGGCTCTGACGAAGAAGGGCATTTCTTCGCCATTGCTGTGGAACATGGAGCACCAGCGTGCATTTGATTTGCTCAAGACTGCATTGTGCTCAGCACCGGTTTTGGGCACACCAAATTATGAAAAGGCCTTTGTATTGTTTGTGCATGAATGTGATGGATGTGCTTTGGCTGTATTAACGCAGGAACATGGAGGGAGGAATAGGCCGTGTGGCTACTTTTCTTCCGCCCTTGATCCTGCAGCATGCGCTTTGCCAAGATGTTTGCGAGCTGTCGCTGCTGCGTCTGTAAAACAGAGTGAGGGAATGGTCCTAGGCCATGCTTTAACCCTAATGGTACCTCACTCTGTGGATGTTCTACTGAACAGAACTCAAACGCAACACCTCACTTCTGCACGGTTAACGAGATATGAATTGATCATGTTTGCACCACACATACAAATTAAGAGGTGTTGTGTTCTTAATCCGGCTGAACTCTTTCCTTTCCCGCAAGGTACTGCTTGCAGTGACGAAGAGTCACATGATTGCCTTTACACTACCGAACAAGAGACAAAGGGTAGACTCGATCTGAAAGATACTCCTTCGAACAATCCACAAGGGGAGCTGTTTTGCGATGGCTCCTGCTTCAAACTTCCGGATGGTACATCCACAGCTGCTTATGCAATCACCACATTGAGCACGGTTGTGGAAACCAAGAGAATCACGCATAACTCTGTGCAGACCGCAGAGATTATAGCATTGACACAAGCTTGTGAATTTTCTGAAGGGCTCACCGTGAATATATACACTGACAGTCAGTATGCCTTTGGGGTGGTTCACAACTTTGGGAGACTTTGGTCAGAAAGAGGGTTCTTGATTTCACATGGTACAACAATCCAGCATGGCTCCTTGATAGTACGGCTACTCTCAGCGCATGCGCTCCCTACTCAGCTAGCTATCGTAAAATGCGCAGCACATCAGAAGATTGTAGATGATGTAGGCAAAGGGAACGCTTTTGCTGATCAGATAGCTAAACAAACTGCCACTGATCTCTCTTCAGACATGTATACTTTAAAGGGAGGCCACAAATGCCTGTGCTATGGATGAGGGTATTGATTCGTAAGGGATATCCAAGCTGATGCCACGTTAGAAGAGTCTAAGAAATGGGCTGAGAGCTTGGGGAAACTTGATGATGATGGGTGTTGGGTGGACAGAGTTGAAGGGAAGTGGCTACTTCACGACGCGTACATTATGATGATGGTTGTTATGGCTCATGGTCCCACACACATATGTGCTCGTACAATCACAAAAATGTTGGAAAAAGTATGGGTAAATGACAAAATCTCTAAAGTAGCTGAATGCTTCGTTCAGGAATGTATGATTTGTTTACAGCATAATGTGGGAAAGGGCACAACAACTCCTAGGGGTAGTTTTGGTCCACCTTCTGTCCCCTTTGAGGTCATCCATTTTGATTTTATTGAGGTGGAACATTGCACTAATCTAAAGTATGTGTTAGTCGTCATCTGTGCTTTTAGCAAATGGGTTGAGGCTTTTCCTGCTAAAGACGCTACAGCCATGACTACTGCAAAGACTATGTTAAAAGAGTTCTTCCCGAGATTCGGGCTACCAAGAGTCATCTGGTTGGATAATGGTCCACATTTTATCGCTGCTGTAATTCTGAAGATATGTGCGGGATTGCAGATCGATAAACTGTTCCATTTGGCCAGACACACTCAGAGTGCTGGATTAGTGGAAAGACACAACGGCATCATCAAGAACAAGCTTGCTAAGACGTGTGCCGGCACCAAACTAAAATGGCCGGGCGCCTTACCGATCGTGTTGTTATCAATGCGGACAACCCCTCAAACTAAGACTGGGCTCTCTCCCTTTGAGGTGGTTATGGGGAGGCCTGCTAATATCTGGAACATTCCGAAATGTCGTTCTTTACGAGATGTTGAAAATGTACTTCTTTCAGATTACTGTAGCCAGTTGACTAAAAACTTGTATTTGATTTATCACCAGGTGCAAGAGGCTTTACCTGTACGATACGAGGGTCCCGGTCACATCATACGACCTAGGGATTGGATCCTCATAAAATCCTTTGAGCAATCTTCTTGCCTCGCACCTCGCTGGTAGGGCCCCTTCCAAGTCCTGCTGGTCACATAGACTGCGGTGAGGGTGGCAGGCTGGAAAAATTGGATCCATGCGACACACACCAAGAAGATTCCACACCCAGTGCCATACGACACAGCAGAAGCAGAACCCCTCCTGAGTACTGCAATCAACGATCCCGAAGCAGTAAATAGCATTGAAAGTGTGTCAGGGATTCTCCCTGATCCTGTGAGGTCTGGGGAAACAGCCATTACATCCCCATACTCTCTGACCATTTTGTCTCTGGAGGCGATCCCCAATTGTGCCTCTGACCTTGCTTCCGCTCATTCACCGCTTCCAGTGGGAAATGATGACACGTTGTTCACGGATCAATCAGTACCAGGGATCACAAGGTACGAATTGCGTCCAAGGAAATAGACTTACGGCACGGTTCGGCTGTGCGCTCAGAGAAGAAAAAAGTCATCAAGGGCTTGCATTTATGGCCCCATTAATTGTTTGTGAGGGGATTCTGTTTGCTAGGGTTTGTGGAAGGACTAAGAAGATGCTCGGCCTGGAGGTCGCCAGCTAATGACACTGGTGCGTTCGTTTGAAGATTACGATGCCTGCAACCGCTTCCGCTCATCTGGAAAAGGGAAAAGACTGTGTGACCAGCTACGGAAATGAACATTTAAATGTTTGGGCCCCGAAAACATACTGCTGTTTTGTGATAATGTTAACTGGTTTTATAATAGTCATTGTTTTAGGCTTCTGGTATCCAGAAGAAGTACATCCGCTTGAGAATTTGTTGTCGACTGAAAATGTACCTACTGTTTCTACTCCTTTCGTGCATCTGCACACTCTATCTCCTAGACTCCCAGCACAGACAGAGATATCATAATAATACACTATTACTCATCATGAATGCTGCACATGCCATCTTTAACAAATCTAGTTGTTGGGTCTGTTCACATTTACCGCAACACGGGGATAAGTGCTAGGTTGGTATATTCATCCTCTACCTTTGACAACTGCATGCTATGCTTCTAATCTGTGGTCGCTGGAGCGATAGCATCTCAGGGAACTTTGATGGGACTAATTTGAATCTGTTTGAAAAATGTGTTTTGACTCCCTTGGGATGCTCGCTCTTTGGAAATAGGAGTAAGCCTAATGTTGCGTCAATTAGGCCCTTTGATAGACTGTCTCGTCCTTTTTAATCTTTGATTTCTTTTAAAATGGCTCCTATAGGCAATAAGGATGCCACGCCTCCTTCCTACACTGTCAACCATAGCCCCGATTCAGTTTCTTTCTGCATACAGAGGAATTGGACTCAGTCAATGGGTGATTTTAAAGGTTGCGCCAACGTTGCGAATTTGACTGGGGAGGACAGACCTTTGCATGTAGGCGAACCTGTCTACTTTTTTTGCAGTAATGTAGCATTTCCATGGTTACCCAGCAACTGGCAGGGAGCTTGTTATTTAGGGATCCTGTTACCCGGGGTATTCATAGCAAGTAATGTAGAGATTTCCAAGGTTCGTCCATGGCGGGACGCAAATGCTGACACTTCAGCACACATTTTGGGCGATGTAGCTAAATCCTTTGTGCCATTTTGGGGACAACTAATGAACTCTGAAGATACCAGGAGACTAACGAGAGTATTGGAGAGAACCATCAACCGGACCACTGACATACTCTATAATATGACTCTAGAACAGAAAGCAATAAGGTTAGTGGAGCTTCAGAACCGGATGGCATTAGATGTCATCCTGGCTGAACGTGGAGGGGTATGTAAATTAGTGTGGTCCGCTTGCTGTGTTTTCATGCCAGATCCCTCCCCAACTATCTTCAAGGCAATACAGAATTTGCATGCCCTAAGTTCAGAAGTGCATGTTCCCGAGGGAAACTGGGATCTTAGCGCTTGGTTCTGGGACTTCTTGCGATCTTGGAGTTAAAGCTACTTTCGGTCTTGCTGATCATTTTAGGAATTCTGATGTTTCTTTGTTGCTGTATACAATGTCTTCCTGGTATATGTTTGATGTTAGGAGGATGTTGCACATAGGCGATGGGTACATTAGGACGCAAGGTATACGCCTCAGACAAGAACTCCAATGAATACTTGCTGAAAGAAATCCTAGTAACCGATCTAATGGCAATTGATATCTCCAATAGTGATTCAGGGTGTATGGACGTTGAGACATGGAGTTATTCGTAAAGTGACTAGAAGTAGTTTAGCGCTTGGCCAAAAGGAGGGTTTGTCGAACGGGAAATCATATTGTGCCTTCTTTATTGTATATATTGGCCTAAGCCCAGTCGCTCTGCGAAGGAATCCGCGTTGCAAGGTCCTGATCTTAGATCAGTTTTAGTCGCCATTTTAGGTTCATCCACCATTTTGATTCTCACTCCAAAGTCAACCTGTGTTCCAAGATGGTGAACAGTGTTGTTCTGCTTGTAACATGGTCGTCTTGACCTCTGCATACAAGTTAATGCTTAAACTGCCTGCAGGCCAAATGTTAGAGTCATGTAATAAGACCTTGTCCTTCGTTGACCTGTGGATAGAGGATTACCTGTGCCATCGATACTAATCTATGAACATATATTATGGACAATACTGTTCGAGCATTTAATGTGAACACTTCTTTGACTATTTTTTATAAGAATATGTACGAAGGGTTAATGTAGAATCCAAAGACACACTGTTGCTATTGTAACCTATTGGAGTATGTATTAAGGATAATCCATAAATGTATAGATGCATAAATTAGGAACATATTCGGCATGAACCCCTAGCCCGAGAAATGGTTAACCTGCAAATGGGCTGGACATCAGATTACATATTGTATAAAAGACACGACTATTCTGATGTACAGCCCCACTCACTTCACACACTGAACAGGGCTGGTATTCGCTGTGTTGTACTGAGGGTCTGATAGCTATCTGTTGCTTTGTCCTTTGAAAACTGTTCAGTTGTAGAATAAAGATCTGTGTATCTTTTGAACCCGCGTTTGGTGTATTTCCTTTTGGGGTACTCAGCCTCGATATTCAGTTATTGCTTTCACACCAAAAGCCCCACTCATCTCCACCCTCAACCACAGACAGCCCCCTCAAGTCCTGACACCTCGCACCACCAACACTCTCCTCTACCATCAACCACAGGCAGCCCCATCAAGTCCTAACACCTCACACCACCCCCACTCACCTCTGCCATCAACCCCGGGCAGGCCCTGCTAGTCTGCCCTGCTCCCACTACCCCGACTCACTTCTGCCACCAACCCCAGGCAGCTCCCTCAAGACCTGACATCATACACCGGCCCCACTCACCCCAGCCCCAGTCCCAGGGAGCCCCTTCCAGTCCTGACACCTCCCATCACCCCCACTCACCTCTGCCCCAACCCCAAGCAGCCACCTCAAGTCCTGAGCCCTCCCACCACCCCCACTGATCCCCGGCCCGAACCCCAGGCATCCCCTTCAAGTCCTGACACCTCCCAGTACCTCCACTCACTGATGCCACAAACCCCAGGCAGCCCCCTCAAGTCCTGATGCCTCCTACCAGCTCCACCCACCACCATCACCAACCCCAGGCAAGCCTTGATAGTCTGCCCTCCTCCCTCCCACCATCCTCATTCATCCCCAGCCCTGACCCCAGGAAGCCTCCTCAGGTTCCAACACCTCCCACCACTCCCACTCACCTCTGCCACCAACCCCAGGTAGGCCCTGTTAGTATGCCCTCCTCCCACCACCCCCACTCACCTCTACCACCAACCCCAGACCGCCCCTCAAGTCCTCACACCTCCCACCACCCCCACTCAACCACGGCCCCGAACACGAGGTAGCCCACTCAAGTCCAGTCCTGACACCTTCCACCACCCCCACACAACTCCGTCCCCAAACCCAGCCAACCTCCTCCTGTCCCATCCCCACTCACTACAGCCCGAACTCCAGGTCCTGAATCCTCCCACCACCCCACTCACCTCCACCCCAGCACCAGGCAAGCCCCCTCAAGTCCTGTCACCTCCCACAACCCCTGCTCACCTCCGCCACCAACCCCAGGCAGGCCCTGATAGTCTGCCCTCCTCCAACCACCCCCTCTCACCTCTGCCACCAACCCCAGGCAGTCCCTTCAAGTCCTGACACCTCCCACCAACCCCACTCACCTCCGTCCCCTGACTGTCCACTCCCCTACCAGTCCAATATGGAGCAACAGCCTACCTCAACACCTCTGGCCTTCCTCCACCATTAAGTACACCTGCCACATATCCACCTCCAACATGAACAACTGGGAGCAATGCTTTTGATTCCCGGTCCGTTGCTTCTTCCATGACTCCCTGGTGGAGCACACTTAGCTGAACATCAACAGGACACTATACTGTTGCACCAGCTACACAATGACCACTCCATGTGCATGTGGCATACTTATGGAATGGAATGCAATGTGACATTTTGTTTGAGCCTTTGTCCAGTTGCAATGGCCTCAAAGGACTGTAGGTGATTGCCCTTGCAGGACCAAACTATGTCGAATCACAGATTGGTCTGAGTCATTCAGAATGTGTGTGTGCATTGTGGCCTGTACAAAGGTAGGATGGCAGGTAGGTCAGTAGGGGTGGCAAATTCCCTGCCAGTGACCCAAGCGGATCAGGTTTGTGGTTGGGTGATGTGAAGGCTGTCAGAGAATATGCGACTCAAGGAGACTGATAATGTGTCCAGATACACTGTGCGATCAATCATAGGACTGCCTATGTATAACTACCCAAGCAGCAGTGCACAAATTTCTAGATTTGAATACCTATAATGATCCGGAACTGGCACAGAAATTGGAGGATAACCTTAACACTGGGTCTAAGGTGATGATGGAACTCCTAGTAGAACATTCACCACGAGAGCACATATGAATCGTTCACCAGATTGAAAACCTCAAAAAAGAGATTACAGAAATAGACTCTTTGGAATCTACCAAGTAAAATAATTATCAACCTATGTATGATATTTTGAAGGAATATGAAGTTGACGTGAAACGGAGAAAATACAAGGGAGTATTTTCGTGATGACAAGGACTACAGAGAGGACTGTGTTAACACGTTCCAAGATAAATACAATGATAACGTCAAAGGACATTATAGAGAGAGTAAACCAGCATCGTTACCAGGTAATACAGATGTAGACTCAGAACCAGATGGTGAGATTAGCGGCGCTGGTAGCACTAACACTAGTGACAATCAATCAGCAGGGCCTTCCCTTATAAAGAAAGTATTTTTAGAACCAAACAAGAGTTTCGGAGGGGCAACCAAAGAACCAATGTCAAACAAGTAAGGTTTCAGGACTCTATAACTCTATGATCAGTAAAAAAAACTTTGTTAAAGGGACGTTATGGTTACATTGCGCTACTAAGAACCTATCAGATTCAGTAAAAAACTTTGTTAAAGGGACTTTATGGTTCCAAGTAAAATCGAAAAACCCCTCAAATTCGCCAGTTATGGTAAGCAAAGCAACCACTATTGCCACTTGGTGCTACATCTGCTTCAGCACCACCCCCACCCCCTCCACCACCACCATCTCCCCAAGGGCCTGAAGAGGGGAACATGAGTGAGGATACAGAGGACGAAGAAGAGGATGATGAGAATCAGGTAGAGGAAATCCCTGCTACCCGCCCTCGGCGTGATTCTTGGGTGTGGTGGTTGTTTACCGTTCATGGGAATGGTCCTAAGGCTCGTCCGAACCGTGTCACCTGCAATGAGTGCAAAATGGTACTCAGTCGCGGGAGGCATGGTTCGTACAACTTTGGGACCACTACCATTAAGCGACACCTCAACTCATTCCACACTGGGGTCATTCGCCAGGTTGTACCTTGCAAAGAGCGTAGTAGGTTGATTGCCTCTATGTCATCCTCCGTTTCCGATCCTGTCACCACAAGGAACACCTCTGTGGGACAGCGTCTTCCTCAAGCTGCCACACAGGCCATACAGAATTCTGATGACCCTTACCTTTCGAGGGTCACAGTTGTATGTATGACTGTGACACAGTACTCTGCAGGGGGGAGCGACTTCGGAGTGCTTTTGAGACTATCGTCTCACAGCACAAAAAGACCTGCTCACTACCCAAATAAAACCCACTCTACATCTTCCTCTCTCAGCTCGCACTTTCTTATCCCTGTGGTTGGTGTCCCCCCTTTACCCTCCTTTCCCCTTCTCTCCTAGTGTGTCGTGTATAAAAAACCAAAAAAAATACAAAATAACAAAAATCTAAAAAATAAGGCTCTTTTCAGAGCCGCCTTTCACAGTTAAAAAATAGAAGTGAAGATAAATCAGGGCCCTTTGTATTTCTTGAAAGTCCGCGGACAGTTTGCGAACATACAAAAAATTGGGGTACTACCCTATTGTTACCATTGCATTTTTCTCTGGGAGGAAGTGGTGGCTCTGAAAAGAGCCTTTGGGAGGTGTTTGTATGTCAAAAATTATAAATACTTAACACCTACTTCAAAATGGATGCTGTATTTCTAAAAAAGGTTGCAATGCATTTTGTACATTTCTCAGAAAAATCTGATTGCCAGCATAAGTAAGATGGACTCCATCTCTGCGAGAAATGTATGTACTACGAAACATAATATTTTCATTGTGAAAAGAGGACATGCCAAAATCTCTTAGGAAGGCACAAACAGCCTTATTAACATTACACCTTGCTTTCTCCATTTGTGGACCACATGAGAAAGAACGAAGCCACAATTGTCTCTGAGCAATCCGTGAAAAAATTACTTTGGAGTTTGGAAACATGTCCATGATCTTCTGAAGTCCTTCTTTCATTGGAAATTGCAAAGAAATTCCAGACACATGTCCTAAACTGTTCCCTCCACAATGAATTACAATTATGTCTGGATGTTCCTCTTCAAAGTTGCACAGAGAGGTAGCAAGTCCAACCATTTCATTCCACGCACTCCATGCCAGTGCACTTCCACATGTGCGAATCCAAGATCTATAGATACTCCACAGCTTTCTGCATGCACCTTGAACCAATGTATCCACGAGTCTCCCAAAATCCACACAATCTGTTTTTTAAACACTCAGCCATATCTATCTGTTCTTCTCTCAGCAAAAAGAATATCTGAGAACACCTCTCCTAGCACAACACACTCACTAAACTTTACTGACCAATCCCTTTCTACATTCAATCTCATTTGCATGCCTCCACACCCCAAATTTCCCGGATGTAATACTACCGCCATGTCCGCGAACATATCATAACATGGACAGCCCTTCTACCATTTCCACTTCACTCTCTGTGCCATTCCCTCATTGGATGTAGCTAAGATATCACATGACCATCCACCAATCAAATCCAAGGCCTCTACATGTAACTAAATCATCATAGATCAGCACTGCAAATGTACAGTGAATCTCTCGGAGTACAAGTCTCATACCATTGGCAAGCACGATCTATGAGAAATACTATACAAGTCTCCAAGATTTCTACTTGCAGCTTCGTCCTAGTAAAGATATTTTCTTTCCTACAGTTAGTCATAAGATAGTTTTAATAGTTTTGAGGCAGGCGCTGAGCATTTCAATTTACAAAATCTATGTCTAAATTGAAAACAGTGCTATATACAAACCAAATTACTAATTTCTTTCTTTTAAAATTGCAGTGAAGACCATTCTCCTGAAAAGAAGCAGCCGAATTTGAAGTACAAAGAACAACTAAGAAGCAAACTGCTCATTTTAGAAAAAAGTAAGTAGAATGTTACCATAATATTCGAATTATTACTCAAACACACTGTAATGTTAATTCATGCTATTTCTGTGCCCAAAAATAGAGATTCTGCACCATTCTGACCAAAAATCCCCCCGTCTTAATCAGTGATTTACTGGCAAAATGGCCCACAAATTCCTATTTTTCGACACAAATTACCCAACTCAGCTGCTGGAATTTAGATGTTGTAGAACAAACAACTGTTTTAATTGTATAGCTTTAGATATACTATTTATACTTCTCCACACCACTGGCTTACTTTTTTCTGTCATCTGAACCCCAGTTTAGTAACATATTAATTCAAGAATACCCATCCCTAGTAGTTGTACTTCCCAATGCACAATCACACACCATAACATACATCTTTATCATCTTACTCAAACACTCATGCACGCAACACACATGCATTGCAGAACACCCCAACCCATACCTTCTGTATTTTTTTCAACAGACCCTAAAGAATGCCTACCACAAAGTAACTCTGTAGAAAGGAACGCAGAAGTAGAGCAAATGAAAAGAAAAGTCTCCAACATAAACATCCATCTATAGCAGAATTTGTAAAAAAAAGTTGAAACACAACAGCTAATACAGTCATGTAGTGAAACAGAAGAGGTTTCTAGTACAAAAACTTTGCCTCCTCTATCAAAAAGTAAAACAACCCAAAAAACAATTAACAGAAAATCAACTATCACTACAAATAAAACTTCTTCTATAAATTTTGATATAGTACAAAGTAAGCATACCAAGAAAAGTATTTAGCCAAAATGTTCTGTCACAAAGTCCTTCAAAATCTTATAAAAACAGGAGAGAAACCAGGTTCAACACTTCAAACCTATCGTAGGAAAGTAATCTTAGAAGCGTTGATAGACAGTGCAATTTTTCTCAAAAGTAATTTTTTTATTTTAGTGTTAAACAGTATGAAACCACTAACAAAACTAATAACTAAATTACAAAAAAGACTTCTCAATAAACTAAATGTCAACAGAAATAACTTCTTAAATATCTGTGGAGGTGAATGGAGTCACACTACGAGCACAGAACCATACGTTAATGAAGAAGCGTACAAACAAAAGGAAACAAATACAATTTCCATACATAGCAGTGGTTGAGGTTATGAAAAAGTTAATAATACCATAATGGAACAAGAAGTACTCCTTACAAAAATATGCCCTGAAAACGTAGATTTACCCCTCCATTCAACTGAATAAGAACATCTAGTGTACAAATGGCCATGCATGTCAATGTGTAACATTCCCAAAGAAATGTTCAAGTCTTTACGCCAATTCCTCAATCAATATGTGAAAAGCAAAGACAAAATCAAAATTAAACCACTGCAAAATGTGGATGCTTGTCCAGTACGCAAGTACACAGGACTACAAGGACATTCATTGGCCTGCATTACAGGACCTACTTGCAAAACAACCTTCCATGATATCAAAAGGATATAAACACATCATGCAAGTATAAGAAATGTGTTTATAAACTGTACTATGCTAAAAGTCCTGCTTTAGCACTAGCCAATTTAAATAACATTCTTCTACATGGTACAGCAAAAGACCTACTAGAAGAAATCGACTATATCCAGACAAAATATTTTGGAAGTGAAACTCACTTACAAGATGAATTAGCTGTAAACCAACTTCGTAACAATTCTGCACATGGCAACCTTTCACTACACACATACAAAAAAGAAATACTAAAATTTGAAAGTACTTCAGCTGAAGTACCAAACCACGTGTGTGTATGTTGCCGCAGAACTTTTTATAAAAGTAACACAAAAACTGTAGACCTACATACAAAATAGAAGACAATGAAGATTCTAAATGGTATGAATTAGCTCTCTACCTTATAGCAGAAAACAAATACGAAATAACTGACCCCATAGTACTTTGCAGTTACTGCACTACAAAACTTGACAACAACCAAACTCCTTCACGTGCTATCACAAATAACTTGGAATTATATCCACTACCAAAACCCCTTCAACAATTTAATTTATATGACAGCATCATAATTCAAACAGTGCACCCATTTCAAGCAATAATACGTCTTCAACCAAAAACTGCTAAATTACCTCCCTCTGAATTAGTGAAAGGTATTCGTGGAAAAGTAGTGTATTTGCCATTAGATCTAAAAGAAAATGTGCACACTCCAGGAGTGCAACGTCCAATGCAACAATCTTTAATTATCTTGGTAAATGGAGTACCTACAAAAGACAAAAATATTTGGCAACAACTGGTAGATTTACATAAAGTTAGAGAAGCCATCCAATATTTTAAAGAGAATAATGAATATTACAAAGAAATTAATATTGAAGAAAACTTGAAAGATACAACTGAAATAATTCAAGAGACACAAGAAGCTGGTCATTTTGAGCTCCTAGATCCTGCTACAATATCAAACACTTTAGACCATTATACAATTCATCCAGTGCACTCTAATGACACCATAGAAGATGCACTGGAAACGTACCAAATGCGTCAAACAAAAGGATCACCAATCAGCATATGGGAAAAAAGTATAGAAGCACATGCTTTTCCTCTACTCTTTCCTACAGGCAAAGGAGGAAGATACAATAATAGACCTATTATCAGCATCAGAATATCGCTCATTACGAATGTATTCTGAAGATCCCAGATTTCGACAAAATGTGGAATACATATTCCACCTACTCTTTGAAAGTGAACTAGCAACTTTATGTTACGGAGTTGCACACATATTAAAATCAGGATCACACTTTCAAAATATGACAGCTACACAATTATTACAAAAAGTTCAACAAAAAGATGAGGTTTTTACAAGCAAATCTTACAAATCTATTAGCAAATATGCATGGTACTAAAGAGTACTGGTTTCAACGTCATGGAGATGTACGTTGTATGATCAGAAACCTTGGCCCACCCACTTGATTTGTTACATTAAGTTGTGCAGAATATGCATGGAAAGATTTGCATGCTTTCCTACGCATATCAAACGAAAACAAAACAAACATAGATATACTAACACCTGGAGAACTTTGTTCTCAGGATCCTGTTAATGTTTCAAGATATTTTCACCATCGCTTCATTGCTATGCTACATTTTATTTGTAATAAAACTGTTCCTCCCCTTGGAGAAGTGCAACACTTCTTTTGGAGAAAAGAATACCAAGCCAGAGGAGCACCACATGTCCACATGCTTTTATGGATTAAAGATGCTCCTAAATTTGGTCAAGACAGTGATGCCACTTTTTTACAGTTTATTGAAAAATATGTCACTTGTGAAATTCCATCAGAATCCACAAATAGTGATCTTCATGTAAAAATGTTACAATTCCAAAGACACAAATGTGGCAAATACTGTCGTCGCAAATACAAAAACAAAGGGAAATACTACACCAAATGCCGATTTAGTTTCCCTAGACCAGTTACAAATACAGGTCAAGTGAACAACCTCATGTCTTCAGTTAGACATAGTGTTAAAGGTAAGTCACCTAAAAATACATATTGCATAAAAAGAAAAGAAGAAGAAACATATATCAATGATTACAATGCAATCATTGCCCACTTATGGAATGCAAACATAGATGTGCAGTATATTGCAGACAATTCTACTGCAGTTGTACAATATGTCACAGCATACTTAACCAAATCAGAAAAGACATAGCTCCAAGACCTCTGGAATGACCTGTCATCAGATAAAACAGTGTCTCAAAAATTATACAGCTTGGGCATAAAAATTCTGTCCCATAGAGAATGTGGATCCTATGAAGCAGCTGATCGATTAACTGGTACTGCATTGTATGGTAAATCTGAAAATATAGTATGGCTAAGTCTTGGTCCAGCTAAATCTAGAAAAAGAGTTCTAAAATCATACCAAGATATAGAAACAATAGCCAAACATGATCCCAACAGCCAAGACATTTTAAAAAACAATTTATTGGACACATACTACCCAAACAGGAGTACCACTTTGGAAACCATGGGCCTCATTCCGAGTATGGCGGTAAGGGATAGCGGCCACCGCTAACGAGAGCGGTGGCGGTAATCCCTTACCGCCATACTCCGAGTTCCCTTTGCGCCATGGGGGTTTTAACACCTGCTTTTAGCAGGTGTTAAAATCCATGGCGCTAAGGTACCTTGATGTTAATTACGCCACCGTAATTTACGGTGGCGTAATTAACGCCTTCCCCACTCCCATTATGCCCTATGGGGCAAGAATGGGAATGGGGAAGGGTAAATGGGGATTGGGGAATTACCGCCCCGCCAACCTTGGAATGGGGCGGTAATTCCGCCATCCACCAAGGCGCTGCCGGTCCGGGTACGGCGTCAACCAAGGCGTTAATAGCGCCATTGGTTAGCGCCGTACTCGGAATGAGGCCCCATGTGTCTATACCATATAGCCCAAAACTACACATACAAAAATAATATAAAAGCTGATGAACAAAACCGTAAATACAAAGTGACAAACTGTGAAGGCAGCTTAGTAAAACTCACCAAACCAAATTTAATTAATCAAATCAAATTGTCATTAAAGACATCTCAACATAAAGAAGTATATTACATGTCCCTGCTACAACTCTTTAAACCATGGAGAAAAGAAGAAGAAATACTAGATAACTATGACTCATATGAAGACGCTTTCAAAGCAAATGAAAGCAGTATAACTGATGGAACTTTGCACAGTACAAAACAATGTTGACAATAAACAGCAACACGAAGAAGAACTCCAGGCTCAACTAGATAAGGACACTCCTGACAGTAGTCAACCTTCTGTCACAGGAAGCCAAGAACCACTGGGAGACCCACCAACAAATGAGGCAGAATCAGCTATGATAGAAGTAGAAAACACCATGTGTCAGTATGAAGATAAAGAAGATTTAACTATACTACAATCAAAGCTAAACAATGAGCAACGTAGCATTTTTCAAGAAGTAACAAAAGAAATTGCACATGGTGTACAACATGAAAACAGGGAATGCACCTGTCAAAATTACAAACCTATACTATTGTATGTCAGTGGTGAAGCTGGTTCTGGCAAAACATTCCTAATCAAAATCATAAGTAAGTTCCTTCAACAATTGACAAACAGCAAAGTCAGCTGTTGTCACTGCCCCACAGGTTTAGCTGCCTACAACATAGGTGGTGTCACTTTACACCGATTACTACTCCTGCCAGTAGAACACCAAAACAAATTAGATTATTACAAACTTTCTGCAGAAGCTACAATGGAACTACGCAGAGTATTGAAACAAATGAAAATGCTACTAATAGATGAAGTGAGCATGGTCTCCAACCTAATGTTGGCTTTGATTCACCTTAGATTACAAGAAGTACTCAAAACAAACTATGAGGGGCAGGAAAACACATTATTGTTTTCGGAGATCTTCTTCAATTGACACCAGTAAAAGGTGAGCCTATTTTTAAAACATTAGGACACAAGCTCTGCCGTAAAAATGTTGGCAGCATTGGAAATGTCAACCTTTGGCAACATTTCCAATACAGAGAATTAACAGAAAACATGCACCAATCTACAGATCTCACTTATGCCAACATCTTTAAAAGTATCAGAGTTGGTATACTTTCTAAAGAAGCAGAAGCAATATTGAAAACCCGGCACATTCATGCACTTTATGGTGATAATGCATGTGCTACAGATGTTATGGAACAATTAGCCCACAAAAATGTCAATTGTATGGCCTTAATGCTAACTCTTGCAAGCTGTTTCAAATTCAATGAAATAATGTTAAGTAAAGAAATGCAACCAATAATGGAAATGAGCGCCACATACAAACTAGATGTACGTGGAATGACACTATCCATGTGTGACCAAGCCACAACAAGACTAAATAGTTTAGAAAAATCAATCTCAAACACAGCAGGCTTGGAAAAGATATTAAAATTATTCTTAAATTGCAGAGTAATGCTGAAACGTAACCTTGATGTGGACCAAGGACTAGTTAATGGAGCACTGGCTACAGTTGTTGGCTTTCAAACATACCCACGTGACAACAAAATTCAGTTTGTCAATATTCTCTTTGACAAACTTTCAGAAGTAAAAAGAATAGAATGCTCAACAGCTCGATTCCTTCTCTTCAAAGACATGTATGTACGCAGAGAACAATTTTCTCTAACTCTTGCATACGCAGTCACCATTCATAAATCACAAGGTCTTACCCTAGACAAAGCAATGATAGACATTGGTAACAAAGTCTTTAAAGAAGGCATGAGCTACGTAGCACCATCACGCTTACATACACTTGACGGTCTATTTCTAATTAACTTTGATGCAAGTAAAATAAACTCTGATATTCCTTGCATTCTAAAATACAATAGACTTCATTCACTATACACTCCCCATCTAAACACATATTCTGTTCCACAAAAAGTAAAACATTATAAAAGAAAAATAAATCAAACAGAAAAGCAACAGGATGTCACTGCAAATCCTCCAAAGAGAGTAAAAGAAAGTAATGCTTCATCAAGTGCCACAAGCAAAAAAGAATCCATTAGGGAAAGTAAACCAGATACTTCTTCAAAGAAGGAAGACAAACTCCAAAAAAAGCAATCAGATACAGAACTACCTGGTCCATTTAAACTCTCAAATATAGTTGGTGTAAGTTGCTACGCAAATGTAGCAATGAATATTCTATTTCAATTACCACCAATTGTTGAGAACATTTACTTACACAGTACAGACCCATTGTGTTTGCAAATGTTAGTACTTCACAGAAATGCAGCAAACAATCCTGACAACACGTATAGTGTTTATGGAACAAGACAACAATTGGACTACTGTGCTGGAATGGTGAAATTCACTATAAACTCACAGGAAGATCCACAAGAATTTCAAATGTACTTGCTATTAGTACTGGAAAACAAAAACATACCTATAAATGAAATCTTCCAGATTTCATACACGTGGAAACATACATGCACTCTTTGCAACAATGTGACACAAGAACAAATCCCCAATGAACGCTTTGTGTATATATCAATACCTAATTGTGAATGCGTTCCATTTCAGCAACTTGTACAAAATGCAAACCATGGTAGATTATGTTCGATCTGCAATTCAGATAATCGCTCCACGTTTGTAATACAGACACATAGTAAATACGTAATACTAATGCTTTTACGTTACAATGCAGATGGTACCAAAAACAACTGCAAGCTGACTGGATTCACACATGGTCAAATATCACTTGGTAGGAAAACCTTCACAACAATAGGTATAATCTACCACGCAGGAGCCACAACCAATTCAGGGCACTACACTGCATATATAAAAAAGAAATGTGGATGGTTTGAATGTAATGATAGTTCCATTACTCTAAAGCAGAGATTACCAGCAAATCTTACAAACGCTTATTTAATGTTCTTAAAACCAAAATTTGATAACTAAACTGTACTTAAACCTTAAGTACACTTGTAGTAAAAAAATATAAACTGTCACAATATTCCAAAAGCTATCTAACTGCCCAAAGATGCTACAACAACTAATCAGATAAATTAATACCACTCAAATAGAGAAAAAAAATAGACAGTTAGAATACGCCAATTGGTATCTAACTGTCCCAAAATTTAGAAATATCCAAACAGATAAATCAATACCACGAAATGATATAAAAAAATAAACAGTTAGAATACGCCTACTGGTATCTAACTGCTCCAAAATTTTACAATATCCAAACAAATACCTAATATCTTACTGCTCCCAAAAACTAGAACAATCCAATGTATAAAGCATTAGCCAGAAACAACAAGTAAACACTGAAAACAAACAAACAAATAAACTGTAGCATAACAGAAAAGGGTTTTTTTTAATCCACCATGGATTTTTTTTCTCCCACAGACCCAATGATTTTAGCAACAAACACAGAAACTGAGCAAATTGCACAGTACTCTGGTTTGTCATCTACTAAATATGAGGGTCAAAAAAAAGAAGAAAATGTTTATTGTACAATGTAATAGGTCTTTATAAAATACTAATACTAACATGCTATTTTCTTTTATCACAGAAATGAACAAGAAAACCATGGACTCCCGTTACTAAACCAAATAGTAAGTAGAAGATGATAAATACAACCATCGCAGCATATCACAGCCATACTGGCTTATAACATTGTTCCTTATAAATTTGTTTTTGACCCAAAGTTATAAGCCACTATGAGTGTGATATGCTGCGGTGCTTGTGGTCAGGGCATAGACTCTTGGGTGCATAGGATATGAGTGTGATATGCTGCGGTGGTTGTGACCAGGGCGTAGAGTCTTCGGTGCATGGCCAAATGGCCATGCACCCAACATTCTATACCCTGGCCACAACCACCGCAGCATATCACACCCCGTCACGCCGCCTGTCCTGGGGTCTCCTTACCCGCTACGGCGCTCCCCGTCCTGGAGGTTGTATCCCCGCTTTCGGCTTCGGGGTCCGGGGCTGTCCTGGGTCTCGGTCGCTTCCGGGTCTTCTGTGCGCACTGCTCTGCGCATGCGCGGGCGTCCGCTCTCCGCTCTCCGCGCATGCGCGGTGCGCAGGATGCTCGATTCGGGGAGATCTGGGGCTCAAGCCTCTTTGTGGGTTATCCAATGCCCGGGAGGCGGCACGGCTTGCATTGCAAGCCTCCCAGGTGCTGGTGGGCCTTGTCCTGCCTGGGGCACTCCTGACTCCTTACCTGTTCTGCCTTGCTCCCTTCTTCCTGCTCCATTCTGGTTCTGGGTTCCCATTGGTTCTCCTTGGTTCTGGTCCCTGTCATTCCTTTCCTGCCTGTCTGGCTCAGTCCTCCCTGTTTCCATCTGGTTCAAAGTTCCCACTGCTCCTTCTGGTTCTCGTCGCTCTCCTCGCCTGCCAGCCAACTCCTCTTGCTGCCTAGTTGTCGCTCCTGGAGGAACTGTTCTGCTTCTGGACTCCTGATCCTCATCTGCATCCGTCGGGATCACACTGCCTCCTTTGGACCTTGAACCTTTCTATCCAGAGGCTCCCCCTGTCAATGCTTGCACTGTCCTGACACCACGCAAATCAGGGGTGTGCCAACCCGTGACGTTGGGAGCCGGTTCACCTCCAATCCGGTTCCATTAGGGCTGGTGTTGGGCTGGTTCCCCGCGCCATCAGTCACGTCTCCACGGATCATCTGACAGCCTGGCCCCATCACCAAGGAACCCAACTGGACGAACAGGTACGCAGCGTTCTCGTGACGCTATTTATAACAGATTGAGACGCCTGTCTTCAGACACCTCGGACTCTGCGATGCAAGAGGATCCGGGTCTTCGTAATGAACTTCAAGCGCTTCGTGCTGAGATGGCTGCACTCCGTCAGGAGAACGTAACATTATGCCAAATGGTGACACAGAACGTTGGTGCCATTCCACAGCCCGAAAGTCCCATGGCTCACACTGCTCCCATCAAGTTTGATGGAGATCCCCGCCGTGTGGGTGAATTCTGCAACCATTGCCGCATACACTTTCTCTTCCGTTCGACTCACTTTACCAATGACAAGGCCAAGATCGGATACATATTGGGCAACTTGTCTGGAAACGCGCTTGCCTGGGCAACTCCTTTGGTCATTACCAATAACCCAATCCTGAATGATTTTGTAGCCTTTGAGAAGACATTCTTGGATGTGTTTCAATCTCCCAATCTGGCTTCAGCAGCACAGAACCAATTGATGGACCTACAACAAGCCAATACTGACATCATCTCTTACATCAGCCGTTTCCGTCAATTAGCAACTGACTCCCTATGGCCAGAGGTAACGCAAAAGACCTTGTTTCACCGGGGATTAAGAGAGGAATACAAGGATGAATTGTTACACATTCCTGAACCTGACAATCTGCAGAAACTTATTGATCAAGTTTTGAGGATAGACCAGAGATTGACCGAGAGAAAAGGAGAGAGACGACGGTTTGAGAAGGGAAACCCCAGACCACTGACTCTACCTACTGGGATGTCAGCACCTCCGGATTCTGCCCCAGAGCCAATGCAACTGGGAGCTGTAAGAGGTCCTTTATCGGAAGAGGAGAAGAAGCGCAGGAGAAGTCAGCGACTGTGTTTGTACTGCGGAGGTGCTGGTCATTTTCTGGGTACCTGCCCTCTGCGTCCTATCAAGAAAGGGGGAAACTAGAAGACCTGTTGTCTAAGGGAAAGGCTATGACAGGTCCTTTCTTGCTTTCAGACCTTTCCAGTCCTGGTTTACAACTGCCCCCCATGCAGCCCGCCAGCTGGATGAGTCTAGAGATCACTTTGAAGTGGCTTGATAAAACGATTGATGTCCATGGTCTATTAGATTGCGGGGCCTCCGGAAACTACATAGACGAGGTATTCTCCATCAACATTGGTATGCCTTTACTTACCAGAAGAACTGCGATACCGGTAGAGGTCATCGATGGTACACCTTTGGCTTCCGGTCCCATCTGGTTGAATACAGTCGGCAAGCTATTGCAAATCAAGGGGCATGAAGAAAGGATAGCCCTCGACGTCATCAAGTCACCTTCGTATCCAGTGGTTTTGGGACTACCTTGGCTTTTACGACACAATCCTACAATTACTTGGGAGTCCCGCACTTTGATGTTTGTTTCTGCCTTTTGCCTCCGTGAATGTTGCTGCCACAACACATCCTTAAAGTCTACAGCCTCGATCCCTCTAGTCCCGGGAGGGGACTCATCTGCTTTATGTTCCTTGTCCCAGATTCCGAATGTTTATGCCAACCTTTGTACGGTGTTTTATGAGCCCGGAGAAATACCTCTTCCTCCTCACAGGACATTTGACTGTCCCATAGACCTGATTCCTGGTGCTGTGATTCCTCATGGGAAGATATACTCTCTAACTCAGTCTGAAAGACAGGTGCTCCGGGATTATCTGGATGATTGTTCTAAGAAGGGTTACATCGTACCTTCCAAATCCTCCGCCGGTTTCCCGCTGCTCTTTGTCAAAAAGAAGGAGGGAACCCTGCGGCCCTGTATCGATTACCGCCAATTGAATGACATAACACTCAAGGACAGGTACCCATTACCTTTGATTCGGAACATCATGGAGTCCTTACGTTCCGCCAATGTCTTCACTAAGTTGGATCTCCGGGGAGCCTACCACCTGGTTAGAATAAAAGAGGGCGACGAGTGGAAGACGGCATTCAAGACACCCTTTGGGCACTATGAATACAGGGTAATGCCCTTCGGGTTGTGTAATGCCCCAGCCGTCTTCCAACGGTTTATGGACAACGTCTTTGGCGACTTGATTGGCATCTCGGTCTGGGTTTACCTGGACGACATCCTGATCTTCTCGGACAATCTGAAGGAACATGTCTCGCATGTCCGAGAAGTACTTCTGCGACTGTCACATAATCATCTGTACGCCAAAGCCGAAAAGTGTTCGTTTCATCGGAATAGCATGGAGTTCCTGGGATACGTAATCAGCAATGCAGGTATACACATGGATTCGGGCAAAGTGAAGGCTATCCAGAACTGGAAACAACCACATGGTCTGAAGTCCCTTCAGCGGTTCTTGGGGTTCACCAACTTTTATCGGCGTTTTATTCCACAGTTTTCACAGGTCACGGCTCCATTGACACGTCTGACTAGTGTTAAGATACCTTTCCTTTGGGATAAAGAGGCATCAACAGCTTTTGATTGCTTAAAAACAGCATTCAGTACAGCTCCTGTTTTGCGTCATCCTAACGATGAGATGCCCTATGTCATCGAAGCGGATGCTTCCAACTTCGCTGTTGGAGCGGTCCTCTTGCAAAAGCATCCTACGTCCGGCGACGAGGACCCTGTGGCCTATTACTCACAGAAACTCACCTCCAGTGAGCTGAACTACGCAGTCATTGAAAAAGAACTTTTGGCCATCAAGACGGCATTCGAAGAGTGGAGGCATCATTTGCTTGGTGGTCGGTTCCCTGTAGAAGTCCGTACTGACCATCGCAATTTGCAGTTCCTACGATCATTGCAGTGTCTCACCGCTCGCCAAGCCCGATGGGCCTTCTTCTTCTCCCACTATGACTTTAATATCACATACATTCCTAGCTCCCAGAACCAGAAGGCTGATGCCTTATCCCGATCCTTGGAGAAAGAAGAAATGGGAGTCGGTTTGAACACGCCTTTGATATCTCCCAAACACTTTCTACTGACCATAACTCCGCATCTCCAGAGGATCATTCAAGAGACCTTGAGGGATCCGGAACGTGTCAATCTGCTGAAGAAACCCCAGATCTGTGAACGCAATGGTTTTCTGTTCTTTCTGAACCGGTTATACATACCGATGACTGCCCTTCGCTTGGACAATCTACATGGCTTTCACGATTCTCATATAGCTGGTCATCGTGGTATCAAGGCTACCCAGGAGTTGATCTCCAGACAATTCTGGTGGCCTGGATGGTCCAAAGAAGTAAAATCGTATGTGGAAAGTTGTCCAATCTGTGCCCAGACGAAGGCGCCCAGAAGAAAGCCTTTGGGGCTACTTAAGCCTACTGAAACACCACCATACCCTTGGCATACTATCGTGACGGACTTCATTGTTGAACTTCCGCCCTCTGAGGGCCACACTTGTGTCATGGTGGTTGTGGATTGTTTCACTAAATACGCACACTTCATTCCTTTCATGAAGATCCCAACTTCCTCCCAGATGGCTTTGGCATTTCTACACAACATTTATCAGTTACATGGACTCCCAGAGAAGATCATCTCTGATCGTGGTTCACAATTTCTTTCTTCTTTCTGGCATCAGTTGTGTAATCATCTAGGCATCCACAGAGCCTTGAGCTCAGGCTATCATCCGCACACCAATGGTCAGACCGAAAGGACAAACCAAACCCTGGAGCAATACTTACGTTGCTATGCCAATGCCACTCAGTGAAACTGGCTAAGGTACTTGGATCTGGCAGAAGTTTCCTATAATAATGCGGCCCATGCTGCCACCGGTATCAGTCCTTTTTTTTGTTCAGCCGGACGACATCCCAAGCTGGTTCCCATCTCACCCCTGGTGCCCAGCACTGTTCCGTCTGCGGATCAATTGGTCTTCAATATTCAGAAACAGCATGACCTGGCCCGGAGTACCCTTACAGAGACACGAGAGCGCATGAAGGAGCAGGCTGATAAGGACCGAACCACAGAACCCGATTTCCAGGTGGGCAATCTGGTTTGGTTGTCTTCCAAGAACCTGCCTGTTTGCAATTTACCCACTAAGTTGGCACCCCGGTTCTATGGGCCTTTCAGGATTGCCAAACGTTTGTCTTCAGTGGCTTTTCGATTAGTGCTGCCCCTCACTTGGAGAATACACCCTGTATTTCATGTCTCCCTTTTGAAGCCCTATGTGAAGGATGTCTTTAGGCGCTCTGGTCCACGACCCTCCTCTGTTCTGGTGCAGGGGGTTCCTGAGTTTGAGGTTCAGGAGATCTGTGATTCACGGATTCGTCGGGGTGTACTCCAATTCTTAATCGATTGGAAGGTTTATCCTGCTTGTGATCGCACTTGGGAGCCGCGCTGTAATGTGCAGGCTCCCCGGCTTATCCGTGAATTCTTTCTTCGTTTTCCCTGGAAACCTGGGGCCCCGGGTCTTTCTGGGAGTGGGCATTGTGTCACGCCGCCTGTCCTGGGGTCTCCTTACCCGCTATGGTGCTCCCCATCCTGGAGGTTGTATCCCCGCTTCCGGCTTCGGGGTCCGGGGCTGTCCTGGGTCTCGGGCGCTTCCGGGTCTTCTGTGCGCACTGCTCTGCGCATGCGCGGGCGTCCGCTCTCCGCTCTCCGCGCATGCGCGGTGCGCAGGATGCTCGATTCGGGGAGATCTGCGGCTTAAGCCTCGTTGTGGGTTATCCAATGCCCGGGAGGCGGCAAGGCTTGCGTTGCAAGCCTCCCAGGTGCTGGTGGGCCTAATTAAGGAGCCCTGATCCTTTTCCAAACCGCGTCTCAACGCGGTTTGTACGGATCGTGTCTTCGCTGCCCCTTGTGTTGCCTTCCCGTTTTCCTGTTGTCTTCCTCCTGCCCTTGTCCTGCCTGGGGCACTCCTGACTCCTTACCTGTTCTGCCTTGCTCCCTTCTTCCTGCTCCATTCTGGTTCTGGGTTCCCGTTGGTTCTCCTTGGTTCTGGTCCCTGTCATTCCTTTCCTGCCTGTCTGGCTCAGTCCTCCCTGTTTCCATCTGGTTCCCACTGCTCCTTCTGGTTCTCGTAGCTCTCCTCGCCTGCCAGCCAACTCCTCTTGCTGCCTAGTTGTCGCTCCTGGAGGAACTGTTCTGCTTCTGGACTCCTGATCCTCATCTGCATCCGTCGGGATCACACTGCCTCCTGTGGACCTTGAACCTTCTACCCAGAGGCTCCCCCTGTCAGAGCTTGCACTGTCCCGACGCCACGCAAATCAGGGGTGAGCCAACCCGTGGCGTTGGGAGCCGGTTCACCTCCAATCCGGTTCCATTCGGGCTGGTGTTGGGCTGGTTCCCCGTGCCATCAGTCACGTCTCCACGGATCATCTGACAGCCTGGCCTCATCACCAAGGAACCCAACCGGACGAACAGGTACACAGCGTTCTCGTGACGCTATTTATAACACACCCATAGATTCAAGCATTGCAACCATTTTAATGTCCATGGACACAAAGAAGTTCCTAGAACACGTTCAACTTACCAGAGGACGATACGGACAGCGTCCTCAGGACACCCCCATTTTCTTTATGTACGAACATTTCAGGACACTGCAAGTGTTCTTAGAACACTTTCAGCTTGCTAACGAACAATACAGACAACGTCTTCAGGACACCCCCTGCGAATATTCCAGGACCCCACGAGTGATCTTAGAACACTTTCAACTTGACACCGAATCCATTCTGTTTATTTACGAACATTTCAGAACAGCCGTGTTGTCTGCAGACAAATTGAACACAACAAAAGCCTCTAGCACATAAAAAAATACAACATTGCACCTATCTCATACTCCCCCACCCTCCCCAAACACTCTTACACACCAACACACTCCACTAAATACAATTTTTAAACCAAGTTTCACCTCGCTGTCCGCGGTCGTCCGCGAATTTAAGATGGCGGGCGCCACAGAAAATCTGACGCGCTTCACGCCCCACGCCGTCCAATCAGCGAACACATTGCATGTCCGCGGACATCACGCAAGCTGCTCGGCCAATCAGGGCACTGTCCGCAGAGCGAACCGGGAAGTCCGTTCGCGGAGCGAACAGAGATATCACTAATTTTTTTCCTTACATTTTGGTAATTTTAAAAAAAACTACTACTGGATGGATTTACACCAAATTTGCAAAGGCACGCTTTTGGGACCAAGCCCCCGTTCCTGCCGCAAATTTGGTGTAAATCCGTCCAGCGGTTTGGGCTATAGGCATGCGCAAATTTTTTTCCCATTATGTCTATGGGAAAAAACAAAAGTTTTGGGACCTCCCCAATAACTTTGCCCCCTCCTGGACCAAACCTCTCCAAACTTTGCAAGAGTGGGCCATATACTCTCTTTGCAAAGTTTGGTGAGGATTCGTCCAGAGGGAGCGAAGTTATAAGCCACCCAAAAAATGCTCTTCCTATGGAAACAGCAACTTAACCAAAGCTATCGCGTCCATGAAATATACCAACACCTGGCAGAGTGAAGAGGGAAGAGAGGAGTGCAGAGACAACACAGACATAGAAGAACAGTCCAGAAGAAAAACACAAGCACGTTCTAGGGAGCAACTAGGAAAGGGAAATAAATAATCTAGTTATTAACCTATCAGACAGACTATTAACCTCAGTATAAATGGCAGTACTAAATGATAGATTATCATTCGCACTATCTACAGCTGGTGACCTAATCAACCTCCAGAATGACTTGTTTAAATTTACCAGAAAACTTAAGCTTAAGAGGTTTGCTTAACAAGAGTAGACTCGCTGAGATATCAGGGGATTTTGTTCCCACTAGCAAACTTACTTTTCAAGACATAGAAAACACTAACTTGCTTCTATCTACTGAAGATGAAAGTGACAAAAAGTATGTTGGACATATTACAAGACCTAGATATCATATATAAAATCCTAGAAATGCAGGAACTCAAACCGAAATCCAAATTTATTTCACCCACACCAACAGATAGTGTCATTGAGACGTTTGGTTGTGATAGATATTAAAACATTAATTGATAACCGGGGACGAAGGCAGACATGCTCTTTTAATAACCTTAAACCTGTGGAGTATACAGCCTTACAGAATTTGGCCAGAGACCCCAATATTGTTATTAAAGAAGCAGACAAAGGGGGAACATTGTTATCATGAATGTCAGAGATTACATAGAGATGGCAAATTCCAGCCTTAATTCCCTGGGTGCGATCACAAACTAAGAACCAATCCTAATAATTAAGTTAAACTCAAAATGTCAGAACTAATTTTGAAGTGGTATAGGAAGGTCCATTGACAGACTCAGAAAAAGAATTTCTAATTGTTACTGAAACCACCATGCCCACAATTTACTTCTTGCCTAAAATACATAGACACTATGATAGGTTTCCTGAAGTTGGGCCTATTATGAGCACCATTGGGTGGGCGATCAAAACCGTTTTGGAATATCTGGTCACCATTATCACACCCTATGTTATAGCATTACCATCTTATCTAAAAGACTCAACACAGGTAATGATGACCATCAAATACATTAAGTGGTATTCTGACTACTTCCTAGTAGCACTGGATGTGAAGGCTCTTTATATTTCTATACAGCACAAGTTAGCCATTCAGGACATAGAGTATACATTCAGGAGGCACTTGGGCACTTGTTACTTCTCAACTCACACATATTTTTTGGAATATCGAATAAATGGTTCAAAGCAATCTAGAAATTGACATAACATAATTTACGAAAGAAGAAATACAACTACCAAGATGGTTAACTCACATCTGTAATCAATTATAATTAGTAGCTAGTGGGATATTAGCAGACAGGGACATGTGCATGGATTGAGGTGTAGCGTTTTTTCTTTCATGCCACTCAGCGGCATTCAAGTGGCAGAGGTGATGTGTGTGTTTGAGAGCAGGCAGTGGATGGTTGCAGATGTGTGAGGATGGGTGGCCGCACCTTGGGAGGGATACAGCAATCTACCATTGAGTGCACACGTGATGAGTGTAGCCCACTGTAACCTAAACATCAGTGGACCAGAAAAGACCTCAAGGTACATTAAACTCAACCTCCAGTAGCCAATATACAGAGGTGAATGAGCTGCCACCAGATACAACACATAACTAAACCATGTGGAACATGTGGCAATACATACACATTCACACAAAAATAAGAGGAAGGGTAAAAATGTCCATGGATCAAAACATCAAAAGTACAAAATGAAACCTAACACTATTAAACTATTTACACTGGCAATGGGCTGGTCTGATGGGATGTTGGCTAGGGCTGTGACCAGGCCCTGACTGTCCAACCACTTCCTCAGCCCATAGGCAAGCCTTTGTTCTTTCCTAGAGGGCTTGCAGGGTGTCCAAGAAACCCAACTCTTCCTCCTCCGCCACCCTTAAAGACACCCCCAGGATGGAAGCCCGCCTCCTTGCCACTTTCTACCCTGTGTCAGCCCTGGCACTTCTGACAGCAGCATCCATTGCCCACCGCCTCTCCAGCTCCTGCTGCCTTCCATATCGCATCCTGGCTGACACCAGACTCTCCAGCTGCAGACGTTCCCCCTGCCTCAATTGATATTGATATTGATATTTTATTTCTATCGCGCTCGTACACAAGTGTTTCAGAGTGCGACAAGGCAAGGGAAGGGAACAGGGGAGAACAAAACAGAGATCTTACTAGGCCCAGTGACATTGAGAACGTGCAAGTGCATGGGAGAAGGGGAGGGGAAAAGTGCATGGAAGGGGGGGAAGTGGAAAGTGTGAAGCAGAGGAGAAACATATAAATAATAATAAATAAATAAATAAATAAATAATAAAGGCAAGTGGTAGTGCAGCCAGCAATTTGCAAGTATTAGGTTTAAGGCATCAGACAGGGTAGGTCTGATAAGTGCAGGAAGAAAAAGGGGGGCTGTATGGGCACAAATACAGACCCCAGTGCAAGGGGTGGCCCGTAGGCAGGGTGAGCAGGTACCTGGGCCCGGAGGACAGAGGGTGGCCAGGTGCACGGTGCCAAGAGAGAACATATCAGCAGGGGAGAGGGGGAGCGAAGGCAGAAGAAAAGAGGAAGGTCTTGAGGTGCTTCCGGAACCAGAGATGGTTCTCCTCAGGTTTTAGAGTGGCAGGGAGGCTGTTCCAGAGGGAGGCCCCAGCCGAAGACAAAGATCTACCCCCAGCTCGTTTCTTTGAAAAACGACTGACCCTGAGGGAGTTAGAGGTAGAGTAGCGAAGAGCTCGAGAAGGGAGGTATTTCCAAAGGGATAGCTGAAGGTATTTTGGACCCAGGCCCCAGAAAGCATTAAGGACAATGCAGAGGGTTTTGAATTTAATCCTTGCATCCACTGGGAGCCAATGGAGAGATTTCAGAGCTGGAGAGATACGATCCCAGGTCTTGAGGCCAAGGACAAGTCTCCCAGTCCTGTTCTGGATTAGTTGCAGAGGACGGATGTTAAGACGGATTTCTGAACTCTGTCCTGGTGGCGCAGAAGTTCAGAAGGCCAACCTAATTACTTGGAACAGGGTAACCTCTGGACGAGCCAGACCAATCAAGGTAGCGATCGGGGCGGTCAAGACTAGGTCTCAAGAGGGGTGAGGGTGACTGAAAGCCCGCACTGAGCACACAAAGCAAGAGCGCTTACAAACTACTCCAAACAGTTGTTATATCAAAAATATATACACATTTATTTTAAGGCCTTTAAAACAACGACCGTAGCGAGAAAATCACAATATCACAATATTAAGCCAACACATACCATATCAACACAATATATATACAAACACGACAGTCTCAAGCATTAGAGGCACGAAATGTGTAGTCCACCTGCAAGGGAAGGAAAACAGGCAGTGCGATAATGCTTTAGACTCAGTTCGCCTTCAGAGGCACCTAACTAGATGGAAGTCCGAGCCCTGCGAAGAGTGGAGCCTTGTGCTCAAAGTACCTGCCACGCCGGTGCCAACGGGCAAAAGGAGAAGCTCTTCGGAGGAAGTCAGGCAGTTCGGGTTAGTGCACAGCAGAAGGAGAACAGGTTCCGCAACTCAAGCGCAGCCTCCACAGCGGGCAGAAGCAGAGCGCGAGTACGGCCAAAAGGGTGCTGATTTTACACAGCAGGGAAAAGCAATGGGATACTGCAGGAGGGCGACCAGATCCTAGCTAAACTACTCACAGGTCCCCGAAGCAAGCAGACCCAGGCTTCTCCACGTTAGTTTCAGCAGCTGGCAGGTTCAGAAGAGCCGGGAATGCCTCGTCGTCGTGTAGAGCAAAAAGACGTCCGAATCGAAGAAACCTGCACAGTTTTGTCACCACCGCAGGGCAACGGAGCGGCCGTGTGTATTCGAGCCAAATGTACACTCCTCCCTTCAGACTTGGGAACGCCAAGTGTACGAAGCGTGGGAGAGTGACAAGGACTCGAAATACAACACAACCTGGTGGCGGTTACAGAGCAGGACTCCCTTGTAAGCTGGTCAGTCAACTGTATGGCCCAGAGACACTTCCGAAGGCTTACTTGGCAGGAGATGATGAAGTCGCCGGGAATAGCTGTTCCTGCTATTCCAAAGGTCGAAGCACCAGTACAGGCCTTCTGGTTCGATCAAAGGAGGAAAGGGTTTCACAGGACGACAGCAGTGCAAAGGAGGATTCCTTCAGCGGGTCACCAGCGATTCCTCGGTCCAGCCTCTTGGTTGCAGGATACTTGGCTCCTGTATTCCTTCGTTCGTGAGAACTCAGGAGATCGACATGGTAGTGGTGTTTCCAGCCCCCTCTTATCCACGGTTCCCTTCGCGCCAAAACGGAGGGGAGCCAATGGGAGATCCGCTCATCAACACACACACCATTTGTGGACCAATCACGGACCACAGTGGTCCCAGGCATTCACACTACCCTAGACTCTCTGGCACCCAGGATGTGTATTGGGACCAGACATCCCAGCCCACACCCTGGAGGCACACAAAAGACATGTAGAAGCCCGCGAAAGCAACCACGTTTCGCGGGAAAGTACATGCCCAAATAAGGAAGGCCCCGGGTCAGCTCGACCCGGGGAAGGTGAATGGAGCAAGACGGTCAGCGGACAGGACAAAGGAGCCTCGTGGTCTGGCTATTTTGGGAGCCAGGCCACCATTTTGGGTTCAGTGCGAAAAACGCGCTCAGAACGCCAAAAGGAGCTCAAAATACACAAAACGATCGCTGCCACCGTTCCAGTCCCTGAATGACTTGCACCGATCAAATACAATCCTAAACGAGTATCTAGGGCCTGTAGAAGGCTAGAGACCCAAGAGAGCTGTAACTTAGCTTACAGTGCCCTCTTGTGTCATGTTGCACTAAAGCCGCAACATGATAAAAGAAACTACGGGAAACAGCGTTCCCCGGTACTGACTGTCTTAAGGGCATGTCAGTTTCCCCGTAAGAAAAGAGCGAAAGCCCAGAGGAGTGCGGCAGAAGGCTGCACTTCTCTGGCAAAGTCAAGAACAAGGTGAAAAACAACAGCAAAAAGTTTAGGGGTTGCCACATGGAAGGAAAATTACCTACAATTACGAAATATTTCCTAACACTCGCCCCTCCCAGACTATGGACAGGGGGAACTAATCCACCCCTGGATGAGTCTCTTGTTCAGGTCGGTTAAACATTCTGGACAACCCATCAGCATTGCTATGTTGAACACCTGGCCTATGCTCAATAGTGAAGTCGAAGCCTTGTAGACTTATGGACCACCAAAGCAACTTTGGATTCTCCCCCTTCATGTTCATTAGCCACTTTAACGGCTTATGGTCAGTTTGCACAGTGAAGTGGGTCCCATAGAGGTAGGGCCTCAGCTTCCTTAGGGCCCACACAACAGAGAAACATTCTTTCTCTAACGTGGACCATCTGAGCTCTCTGTCCTTAAGCTGGCGACTAATAAAACCGATAGGGTGTTCCTTACCCTTCTCATCTACTTGTGATAGTACAGCTCCTATCCCAGTGTCAGAGGAGTCCGTCTCCACGATAAAAGGTCTTTGATAATCAGGGGCCCTGAGGACAGGGGCCTGGCACAAGGAGTCTTTTAAGCCATTGAAGGCCTTCTCACACTCGTCGGTCCAAGTTACCTTCTTGGGTTTCTTCGGAGTTGTGAGGGCAGTCAGAGGAGCAGCTATGGTGCCATAGTCTGCCACAAAAATTGCGGTAATAACCCCGTGAGTCCTAAAAAGGCTCTCACTTGGGTTTGCGTAGTGGGGGTAGGCCAGTCTTGTACTGCTTGTACCTGACTGAGTAGAGGCTGTCTCCTCCCTCCACCTACTTCATGTCCAAGGTAAACCACTGAGCCTTGTCCATTTTGGTGAGGGGCCACTCGGACACCCTCAAAAGAGCTATCTGAAGGACTGCTTGGAACAGGTCGGGAGAGGTTCAGACTCCTCTTCCTCAACGTCTGAAGCCAGTAGCAGTGCTGCGATTTCGACTCTTGGGACGAAAGCCTTCAGCCTATTCACGTGAAACACTTTTGGAGCCTGTCCAGGCCTTCCAAGGTCCACTAAATAGTTAACCTCACCCAGGGCTCCACCACTGTGTAAGGGCCTGACCATTTGTCCTGTAAAGCTCGAGGCCTTATGGGATTCATGATCAGGACTTGCTGACCAGGTGTAAAGTTGATGAGGGAAGCTTTCTGGTCGTACCAATGTTTCACCAGCGCTTGTCCTGCCTTCAATTTATCACTAGCCAAGCCCATCAGAAGTACCATCCGTTTTCTGAGCCCTAGCACATAATCAACTACATTGGTAGTAACAGGGGGAGTGGGCATCTCCCATCCCTCTTTGACGATGGCTAAGGGTCCCCGTACGGGATGACCGAACAGAAGTTCGAAGGGGCTGAAGCCAACACCTCCTGTGGTACCTCTCGGTAGGCAAACAGTAAGCATGGTAAAAGAAGATCCCATTTTCTTCTCTGAGGCTCCTCCAGAGCCCCAATCATGCTCTTTAACGTCCTGTTGAAACGCCCCCCAGACCATTGGTCTGGGGGTGGTATGCAGAAGAGAACCTGTAGGTGACCCCACATTCTTTCCACATAGCCTGCCTATACTTCGACATAAAGTTGCTGCCATCGTCCGACACAACTTCTTTAGGGAAGCCAACCCTAGTAAACATGCCGAGTAAACTCGCAAGCTGCCTTGGTAGTTACAGTTTTAAATGGGACGGCCTCAGGATAACCGGTTGCATGGTGACGCACCAGGATAACCTATTGCTGAGGATGTTTGCGGGTCAATGGGGACCAACGATGGTGATCCCTACTCTTTCTAATGGTTACGGCCCACAACTGGGGCGGTACCAACCGGAGCTTTGATTGTCGCGCCAACCTTACGAGACAACATGGGAGGGGGCACAACTCCTGCCGTGACTTTACCTTGCTCCCCCATCTGGCCAGTAGAATGCATGATAACCTTGCTTGGCCTTGCTCATACCGAGGTGACCACAAGGGGAACTTCATGCGCCAACGGAGGAGGACGGGCCTAACAGAAGTGGTAAACCACCGACCTGGCTATGTCTCCTCTGTAGACTCTGTGGCTCACTATACAAGTCGTGCACCTTCCAATAAATCCTATGCTTCCCAGGAGGTTCACCTCACTCTGGAGCAGGCCTGTCTCCTAGGCCTTCCAGAGATGGCACTCACGTTGGCCTTTTGCTGAATCGTCCTATTCAGGACCTCTTCACAACAAGTCTTTTAGTTCATTGATGATCGTTGGGGTCGAATACTTCAGGCCATCGCACCGTCCTCGTCAGGCCCGGGCGATTGACCAACTTCCTGCACCGCAGTGGTAGGCGAGCTCGGGGCATATTCTCTTTCCCTCGTTTGACTTGTAGACTCCTTTCGCCTTGGTTTTCCCTTTGGCTGGGTCGGCGTATTGGACTTGGCCAATGCTGCCGTGGCTTGAGACCGTATGTAGGGTCTTTCGGCAGTGTCTTCCGTACGAGCCCTAAAGCTCTGAGATCATTTACCCACAAGACGCTTCCGGGACGTTTCTCTGATGCTCACTGAATCCCTGATGCTGTACCATTTAAAGTAAGATTTACAGGAACGGAGCATACGGAGGGGGCCGTCAGCCACCTTGTGGGCATCAGAGTAGCTCTGGCAACTTCCTCTGAGTCTACCAAGGTAGAATCCACTTACAGTGCGGGCTGCACCCACTATCCCTCAGAGCTGGAGTATCCACTCATTGATCAGCACACTGTCTTTTAAAGTAGTGCTTTGTATTATCCGGAATCCTAGCATAAGCCTCTGTGCGACTTTAGGGCCCCAGGAACCCAGGAGTCACTAAAACTACCTTCAGGCCTCTATTCCGCTGGGAAATGAGTCTGAGAGAAGGATGCTCCCTGTAACTCTCTTCTTGCTCGTAGGAGGAGAAGGCGCAGATTAGCGGAGTGGACCGCGCAAAGTCTAACCTTACACCCGGGGATCCCCCTTCACATGGTCAGTTGCTCCACAAGAAAAACAAGCCCCTAGTTGGTCTGTTTACCGTAGGGAGGCTTATTGTAACCAGAGTTCTGTTTCGGAGGCTGACCTTCCACTACCCCTGTGAGTTCTCTTGTGTCTTACGCTTGTTTTTTCTTTTTGTGGCCCTTATGGGAAAGAAGATTTATGCAGATTCCCCACCCTCGCATATCTTTGGACTTTTTCTCTTCCTCCTGCTTACCAGGATGAGTTTTTTTGTTATGGGACACTCGATGTGACAGCCCATAATGTTCTGCTGGCAATGGCCAGCTTCTTAGGATCTATCTCCTTCGAATCGCCAAATGCGTGCTTAAGCTCCGGGGGCAGAGAAGCAAAATATGTTTCCAGGCATCGACAAGATTTATCATGGCCTTCGAAGGTAGAGAACCTTATCAACCTCGACCCAGCCAGGTTAATGTTTTTAAGGATTCAGCCGACATCAGATACCGAAGTACCACGTTCCTTTTTCTTATACTCTCGAAAACGCTTTAATATTGGGCCGCGAGTCTTGCCGCAAACTTTAAAATGAGAGTTTGCTTTAACATTGCGAATCAGCGTCGCTCAGACTTCGACATTTTCCATAAATGGCACTACAGCCAGAATGGGTGCAGTCTATCTGACGCACGACGCAATCTTATCAGCATTGTCAACTTCTTGAACCTCGCATGCATACTGCAAACGCATTCAGCCAGTCCATAATGTCATTCCTTTCTTCATACACACTGAGCAGAATCTTTCGGAAAACCGTGGATGAGAGGAAGCCCCAGACCCATGTCCAGGACCCCTTGGACCCATTTGCAACCTGAAGCTTGGGCCAGTTCCAACTGGTGATTCCTGTCTTTCTGTTTTTTCTGCCTGTTCGAATTTTTAGTTTGGCTATGCTGAATTCAAAGCTCCTGCTGCCTAAACCGCAGCTCTTGCTTCTTGAATTCAAGCATAGCCTCCCCATCAACACTGCGCAGAGAAACATTAGACATCACATCCTCGTCCTGTCCTCGGTGGTCGCGATGGATGCAGTGCAGCGGCAGAACGCGTCGGTTCTACCAGTGAGAGCAGCCCCACCACCTTCTGCACTGTCCTCAGAAGTTATTAGCGTCAAGCTGCGCGTTCCTTGCCACGCCAAGATTCTTTGGATCATTTCAATTTTAGTGCCTTGAGAGGAAACACTCTCTCTCCGCACACATCTTCTTCAATGTTTCTTATTTGGAAGCATTTAAAGTTAACAAGGTATTTGTTTCCATACTGTTTGATAGGACTATGGCCTTTTTAAAGTTATAACTACAACAATTCACTACGTGTCCTGGTTGGAATAACCTGAAATGCCTTAGTTCGTGCGCGTACACTGGATACCTTCAGTCGTATCCCACCGCTGTACACCAATTTGTTAAGAAGGATTTCTGAACTCTGTCCTGGTGGCGCAGAAGTTCAGAAGGCCAACCTAATTACTTGGAAGCAGGGTAACCTTCTGGACGAGCCAGACGCAATCAAGGTAGCGATCTGCGGCGGTAGAACTAGGTCTCAAGAGGGGTGAGGGTGACTGAAAGCCCGCAATGAGCACACAAAGCAAGAGCGCTTACAAACTACTCCAAACAGTTGTTATATCAAAAATATATACACATTTATTTTAAGGCCTTTAAAACAACGACCGTAGCGAGAAAATCACAATATCACAATATTAAGCCAACACATACCATATCAACACAATATATATACAAATACGACAGTCTCAAGCATTAGAGGCACGAAATGTGTAGTCCACCTGCAAGGGAAGGAAAACAGGCAGTGCGATACAATGCTTTAGACTCAGGTTCGCCTTCATGAGGCACTAACTAGATGGAAGTCGCGAGCCGCTGCGAAAGAGTGGAGCCTTGTGCTCAAAGTACCATGCCATGCGGGTGGCAGGTACTTTGAGGAGAAGGAGAAAGCAAAAGGAGAAAGCTCTTCGGAGGAAGTCAGGCAGTTCGGGTTGGTGGCACAGCAAGAAGGAGAACAGGTTTCCGCAACTCAAGCGCAGCCTCCACAGCGGGCAGAAGCAGAGCGCGAGTACGGCCAAAAGGGTGCTGTTTTTTACACAGCAGGGAAAAGCAATGGGAATACTGCAGGAGGGCGACCAGATCCTAGCTAAACTACTCACCGGTCCCCGAAGCAAGGCAGACCCAGGCTTCTCCACGTTAGTTTCAGCAGCTGGCAGGTTCAGAAGAGCCGGGAATGCCTCGTCGTCGTGTAGAGCAAAAAGACGTCCGAATCGAAGAAACCTGCACAGTTTTGTCACCACCGCAGGGCAACGGAGCGGTCCGTGTGTATTCGAGGCCAAATGTACACTCCCTCCCTTCAGACTTGGAAAGCGCCAAGTGTACGAAGCGTGGGAGAGTGACAAGGACTCCGAAATACAACACAACCTGGTGGCGGTTACAGAGGAGGACTCCCTTGTAAACTGGTCAGTCAACTGTATGGCCCAGAGACACTTCCGAAGGGCTTTACTTTGGCAGGAGATGATGAAGTCGCCGGGAATAGCTGTTCCTGCTATTCCAAAGGTCGAAGCACCAGTACAGGCCTTCTGGTTCGATCAAAAGGAGGAAAGGGTTTCACGAGACGACAGCAGTGCAAAGGAGGATTCCTTCAGCGGGTCACCCAGCGATTCCTGCGTCCAGCCTCTTGGTTGCAGGAATACTTGGCTCCTGTATTCCTTGCGTTCGTGAGAACTCAGGAGATCGACATGGTAGTGGTGTTTCGCAGCCCCCTCTTATCCATGTTCCCTTCGCGCGCCAAAACGGAGGGGAGCCAATGGGAGATCCGCTCATCAACACACACACACCATTTGTGGACCAATCACGGACCACAGTGGTCCGCAGGCATTCACACTACCGCTAGACTCTCTGGGCCCCAGGATGTGTATTGGGACCAGACATCCCAGCCCCACACCCTGGAGGCACACAAAAGACATGTAGAAGCCCCGCGAAAGCAACCACATTTCGGCGGGAAAGTACATGCCCAAATAAGGAAGGCCCCGGGTCAGCTCGACCCGGGGAAGGTGAATGGAGCAAGACGGTCAGCTGACAGGACAAAGGAGCCTCGTGGTCTGGCTATTTTGGGAGGCCAGGGCACCATTTTGGGTTCAGTGCGAAAAACGCGCTTCAGAACGCCAAAAGGAGCTCAAAATACACAAAACGATCGCTGCCACCCGTTCCAGTCCCTGAATGACTTGCACCGATCAAATACAATCCTAAACGAGTATCTAGGGCCTGTAGAAGGCTAGAGACGCCAAGAGAGCTGTAACTTAGCTTACAGTGCCGCTCTTGTGTCATGTTGCACTAAAGCCGCACATGTATAAAAGAAACTACGGAAACAGCGTTCCCCGATACTGCCTGTCTTAAGGGCATAGTCAGTTTCCCCCGTAAGAAAAGAGCGAAAGCCCAGAGAGTGCGGCAGAAGCTGCACTTCTCTGGCAAAGTCAAGACAAGGTGAAAAAACAACAGCAAAAAGTTTAGGGTTGCCACATGGAAGGAAAATTAGCCATACAATTACGAAATATTTCCTAACACTCGCCGCCTCCAGACTATGGACAGGGGGAAACTAATCCAGCCCTGGAATGAGTCTCTTGTTCAGGGTCGGTTTAAACATTCTGGACAACCCATCAGCATTGCTATGTTGAACACCTGGCCTATGCTCAATAGTGAAGTCGAAGCCTGTAGACTTATGGACGCACCAAAGCAACTTTGGATTCTCCCCCTTCATGTTCATTAGCCACTTTAAACGGCTTAATGGTCAGTTTGCACAGTGAAGTGGGGTCCCATAGAGGTAGGGCCTCAGCTTCCTTAGGGCCCACACAAACAGAGAAACATTCTTTCTCTAACGTGGACCATCTGAGCTCTCTGTCCTTAAGCTGGCGACTAATAAAACCGATAGGGTGTTCCTTACCCTTCTCATCTACTTGTGATAGTAACAGCTCCTATCCCAGTGTCAGAGGAGTCCCGTCTGCACGATAAAAGGTCTTTGATAATCAGGGGCCCTGAGGACAGGGGCCTGGCACAAAGGAGTCTTTTAAGCCATTGAAGGCCTTCTCACACTCGTCGGTCCAAGTTACCTTCTTGGGTTTCTTCCGAGTTGTGAGGGCAGTCAGGGGGGCAGCTATGGTGCCATAGTCTGCCACAAAATTGCGGTAATACCCTGTGAGTCCTAAGAAGGCTCTCACTTGGGTTTGCGTAGTGGGGGTAGGCCAGTCTTGTACTGCTTGTACTTGACTGAGTAGAGGCTGTCTCCTCCCTCCACCTACTTCATGTCCAAGGTAAACCACTGAGCCTTGTCCATTTGGTGAGGGGCCACTCGGACACCCTCAAAAGAGCTATCTGAAGGACTGCTTTGGAACAGGTCGGGGAGAGGTTCAGACTCCTCTCCCGCAACGTCTGAAGTCAGTAGCAGTGCTGGCGATTTCGACGCTTTGGGCCGAAAGCCTTCAGCCTATTCACCGTGAAGCAACTTTTGGAGCCTGTCCAGGCCTTCCAAGGTCCACTGAATAGGTTATACCTCACCAGGGGCTCCACCACTGGTAAGGGCCTGACCAGTTGTCCTGTAAAGCTCGAGGCCTTAAGGGATTCATGATCAGGACTTGCTGACCAAGTGTAAAGTTTGATGAGGGAAGGCTTTCTGGTCGTACCAAGGTTTCACCAGCGCTTGTCCTGCCTTCAATTTATCACTAGCCAAGCCCATCAGAAGTACCATCCATTTTCTGAGCCCTAGCACATAATCAACTACATTGGTAGTAACAGGGGGAGTGGGCATCTCCCATCCCTCTTTGACGATGGCTAAGGGTCCCCGCACGAGATGATCGAACAGAAGTTCGAAGGGGCTGAAGCCAACACCCTCCTGTGGTACCTCTCGTAGGCAACAGTAAGCATGAAACAAGAAGATCCCATTTTCTTCTCTGAGGCTCCTCCAGAGCCCCAATCATGCTCTTTAACGTCCTGTTAAAACGCCCCCCCAGACCATTGGTCTGGGGGGTGGTATGCAGAAGAGAACCTGTAGGTGACCCTACATTCTATCCACATAGCCTGCCTATACTTCGACATAAAGTTGCTGCCATCATCCGGCACAACTTCTTTAGGGAAGCCAACCCTAGTAAACATGCCGAGTAAAGCTTCTGCAACTGGCTTGGCAGTTACAGTTGTAAATGGGACGGCCTCAGGATACCGGGTTGCATGGTGACCAGCACCAGGATAAACCTATTGCCTGAGGATGTTTTGCGGGTCAAGGGGACCAACAATGTCGATCCTTACCCTTTCAAATGGTACCCACAACTGGGAGCGGTACCACGGAGCTTGGATTGTCGCGCCAACCTTACCAGACAACTGGGAGGCGGCACAACTCCTGCAGTGACTTTCTACTTGCTCCCCCATCTTGGGCCAGTAGAAGTGCATGGATAACCTTTGCTTGGTCTTCCTCATACCGAGGTGACCAGCAAGGGGAACTTCATGCGCCAACTGCAGGAGGAAGGGCCTAACAGCAAGGGGAACCACCAACCTCCTATGGTCTCCTTCTGTAGACTCTGTGGGCTCACTATACAGGAGTCCACCTTCCCAATAAATCCTATGCTTCCCAGGAGGTTCACCCTCAAGCTGGGAGCAGGCCTGTCTCCTTAGGCCTTCCAGAGATGGGCACTCACGTTGGCCTTTACTGAATTCGTCCCTATCAGGACCTCCTTCAACTAACAAGTCTTTTAGTTCAGGATGATCGTTGGGGTCGAATACTTCAGGCATCGCCACCTCCTCGTCAGGCCCGGGCGATTGACCAACTTCCTCCACCGCAGTGGTAGGCGAGCTCGGGGGAATATTCTCTTTCCTCGTTTTGACTTGTAGACTCCTTTCGCCTGGGTTTCCCTTCGGCTGGGGCGGCGTATTGGACTTGGCAATGCTGCCCGTGCTTGAGACCGGTGTGTAGGGTCTTTCGGCAGTGTCTCCTACGAGCCCTAAAGCTCTGAGATCATTACCCAACAAGACCTTTCCGGGACGTTTCTCTGAATGCTCACTGGATCCTGACTGCTGTACCATTTAAAGTAAGATTTACAGGGATTACGGGAAACATACGGAGGGGCCGTCAGCCACCTTAGTGGGCATCAGAGTAGCTCTGGCAACTTCCTCTGAGTCTACCAAGGTAGAATCCACTACAGTGCGGCTGCACCCACTATCCCTCAGAGCTGGAGTATCCACTCCATTGATCAGCACACTGTCTTTAAAGTAGTGCTTGTATTATCCGGAATCCTAGCATAAGCCTCTGCGACTTTAGGCTCCCAGGAACCCAGGGACACTAAACTACCTCAGCCTCTATTCGCTGGGAAATGAGTCTGAGGAGAAGGATGCTCCTGTAACCTCTTCTTCCTCGTAGGAGGAGAAGGCCAGATTAGCGGAGTGGACCCCAAAGGTCTAACCTTACACCGGGGATCCCCTTCACATGGTCAGTTGCTCCACAAGAAAAACAGCCCCAGTGGTCTGTTTACAGTAGGGAGGCTTATTGTAACCAGAGTTCTGTTTCGGAGGCTGACCTCCACTACCTGTGAGTTCTCTTGTGTCTTACCCTTGTTTTTCTTTTTGTGGCCCTTATGGGAGAAGATTTAGCAGATTCCCCACCCTCCATATCTTTGGACTTTTTCCCTTCCTCCTGCTTACCAGGATGAGTTTTGTCCTTATGGGACACTCGATGTGACACCCATAAGTCTGCTGCAATGGCCAGCTTCTTAGGATCTATCTCCTTCGAATCGGCCAAATGCTGCTTAAGCTCCGGGGAAGAAGAAGCAAAAATATGTTCCAGCATGACAAGATTTATCATGCCTTCGAAGGTAGAAACCTTATAACCTTCGACCCAGCCAGTTAAGTTTTTCAAGGATTCAGCGACATAAGATACCGAAGTACCACCTTCCTTTTTCTTATACTCTCGAAAACGCTTTAAATATTGGGCCGGAGTCTTCCCAAACTTTAAAATGAGAGTTTGCTTTAACATTGCGAAATCAGCTCGCTCAGCCTTCGACATTTCCATAATGGCACTACAGCCAAAATGGGGCAGTCTACTGAGCAACCACGCAATCTTATCAGCATTGTCAACTTCTTGAACCTCGCATGCATATTCAAACGCATTCAGCCAGTCCATAATGTCATTCCTTTCTTCATACACACTGAGCAGATCTTTCGGAAACCGTGGATGAGAGGAAGCCCCAGACTCATGTCCAGGACCCTTGGACCCATTTGCAACCTGAAGCTTGGCCAGTTCCAACTGGTGATCCCCGACTTTCTGTTTTTCTGCCTGTTCGATTTTTAGTTTGGCTATGCTGAATTCAAGCTCCTGCTGCCTAAACCGCAGCTCTTGCTTCTTGAATTCAAGCATAGCCTCCCCATCAACACTGGCAGAGGAAACATTAGACATCACATCCTCCCTGTCCTCGTGGTCGCGATGGATCAGTGCAGCGGCAGAACCGTCGGTTCTACCAGTGAGAGCAGCCCCACCACCTTCTGCACTGTCCTCAGAAGTTATAGCGTCAAGCTGCGCTTCTTGCCACGCCAAGATTCTTTGGATCATTTCCAATTTAGTGCCTTGAGAGGAAACACCTCTCTCCGCACACATCTTCTTCAATGTTTCTTATTTGGAAGCATTTAAAGTTAACAAGGTATTTGTTTCCATACTGTTTGATAGGACTATGGCCTTTTTAAAGTTATACTACAACAATTCACTACGTGTCCTGGTTGGAATAACCTGAAATGCCTTAGTTCGTGCGCAACACTGGATACCTTCAGTCGTATCCCACCGCTGTACACCAATTTGTTAAGAAGGATTTCTGAACTCTGTCCTGGTGGCGCAGAAGTTCAGAAGGCCAACCTAATTACTTGGAACAGGGTAACCTCTGGACGAGCCAGACCAATCAAGGTAGCGATCGCGGCGGTCAAGACTAGGTCTCAAGAGGGGTGAGGGTGACTGAAAGCCCGCAATGAGCACACAAAGCAAGAGCGCTTACAAACTACTCCAAACAGTTGTTATATCAAAAATATATACACATTTATTTTAAGGCCTTTAAAACAACGACCGTAGCGAGAAAATCACAATATCACAATATTAAGCCAACACATACCATATCAACACAATATATATACAAATACGACAGTCTCAAGCATTAGAGGCACGAAATGTGTAGTCCACCTGCAAGGGAAGGAAAACAGGCAGTGCGATACAATGCTTTAGACTCAGTTCGCCTTCAGAGGCACCTAACTAGATGGAAGTCCGAGCCCTGCGAAGAGTGGAGCCTTGTGCTCAAAGTACCTGCCATGCCGGTGGCAGGTACTTTGAGGAGAAGGAGAAGCAAAAGGAGAAGCTCTTCGGAGGAAGTCAGGCAGTTCGGGTTGGTGCACAGCAGAAGGAGAACAGGTTCCGCAACTCAAGCGCAGCCTCCACAGCGGGCAGAAGCAGAGCGCGAGTACGGCCAAAAGGGTGCTGTTTTTACACAGCAGGGAAAAGCAATGGGATACTGCAGGAGGGCGACCAGATCCTAGCTAAACTACTCACCGGTCCCCGAAGCAAGCAGACCCAGGCTTCTCCACGTTAGTTTCAGCAGCTGGCAGGTTCAGAAGAGCCGGGAATGCCTCGTCGTCGTGTAGAGCAAAAAGACGTCCGAATCGAAGAAACCTGCACAGTTTTGTCACCACCGCAGGGCAACGGAGCGGCCGTGTGTATTCGAGCCAAATGTACACTCCTCCCTTCAGACTTGGGAACGCCAAGTGTACGAAGCGTGGGAGAGTGACAAGGACTCGAAATACAACACAACCTGGTGGCGGTTACAGAGCAGGACTCCCTTGTAAACTGGTCAGTCAACTGTATGGCCCAGAGACACTTCCGAAGGCTTACTTGGCAGGAGATGATGAAGTCGCCGGGAATAGCTGTTCCTGCTATTCCAAAGGTCGAAGCACCAGTACAGGCCTTCTGGTTCGATCAAAGGAGGAAAGGGTTTCACAGGACGACAGCAGTGCAAAGGAGGATTCCTTCAGCGGGTCACCAGCGATTCCTCGGTCCAGCCTCTTGGTTGCAGGATACTTGGCTCCTGTATTCCTTCGTTCGTGAGAACTCAGGAGATCGACATGGTAGTGGTGTTTCCAGCCCCCTCTTATCCACGGTTCCCTTCGCGCCAAAACGGAGGGGAGCCAATGGGAGATCCGCTCATCAACACACACACCATTTGTGGACCAATCACGGACCACAGTGGTCCCAGGCATTCACACTACCCTAGACTCTCTGGCACCCAGGATGTGTATTGGGACCAGACATCCCAGCCCACACCCTGGAGGCACACAAAAGACATGTAGAAGCCCGCGAAAGCAACCACGTTTCGCGGGAAAGTACATGCCCAAATAAGAAAGGCCCCGGGTCAGCTCGACCCGGGGAAGGTGAATGGAGCAAGACGGTCAGCGGACAGGACAAAGGAGCCTCGTGGTCTGGCCATTTTGGGAGCCAGGCCACCATTTTGGGTTCAGTGCGAAAAACGCGCTCAGAACGCCAAAAGGAGCTCAAAATACACAAAACGATCGCTGCCACCATTCCAGTCCCGGAATGACTTGCACCGATCAAATACAATCCTAAACGAGTATCTAGGGCCTGTAGAAGGATAGAGACCCAAGAGAGCTGTAACTTAGCTTACTTAGCACTAAAGCCGCAACATGATAAAAGAAACTACGGGAAACAGCCTTCCCCGGTACTGACTGTCTTAAGGGCATGTCAGTTTCCCCGTAAGAAAAGAGCGAAAGCCCAGAGGAGTGCGGCAGAAGGCTGCACTTCTCCTGCAAAGTCAAGAACAAGGTGAAAAACAACAGCAAAAAGTTTAGGGGTTGCCACATGGAAGGAAAATTACCTACAATTACGAAATCTTTCCTAACAACGGAGAGTAGCGGCAGGTAGATTTAGAAGGAGGCTGTTACAATAGTCCAACCTAGAGAGAACCAGAGCCACATGTTGGGCACTTTGCCTCCTCCAGGTGGCAATTCCCTGCAGGATGCACCTCCTCACCTCAACCATCTGCTGCTGCCTTGCAGTGGGTTTGCTGAGGACGTACCCCCTCCGACTGGATGACACTCATCATTGGGGGAGTACGGTACCTGCACTGCCCTCAAGTGCCTGCAGTACCTCCATTGCCTGTTCCTGTGTGGGCTCATGGGCATGCTCAGTGACCACCTCTGCTACCGTTGTTGGGACTTCCACCTCGACCAGGGGCATTGGCAAATCAGCACAGGGCAGTAGTGGGACTGGTGCACAATGGGGCATGTTAGGAGGATGCACAAGAGAGACCACCCAAGAGCAGTGCACGCACCAACTGGGCCAGGTAGACTGTCATCTGCTTGTGATGACATTCAAGATCCATGTGACAGTCCTGTATGGCATTACGAACAGCTGCCATCTCACTCGCGATACCTGCCAAAAGGTGCTACACCACAACTTGGATAGCCTCATCGGCTGCTAGGGGCTGCTAGTGGGGGATCGGTCTGGGTAGAGGAATTGCAGAAGGTGGTCACTGCTGCAGCAGATTGTTAGGAGGTTGTGCCGAACCTTTCATGGTGGACTGCACATCCACATGTCTCTGGACATGTGGTGCAGCCTGAAAACCTTCCATGATGCCCCCACCTGATCCCGTGGGGTGGGGTGCAATGGCCCTCCCCTATACCCCCATCAATCCCGATGCCTCTAGAGAGCTCTCTGCCCCAGTCAGCCCCTGGGTGGCAGCACCCTGTCCCACCGCTGCTGAGGTGTCCCCATGACAATCAGTTCAGCAACCTCAGCAGCCTTGCCCCGATGGTACTGGTGGCCCTGTCCTGCTTCTCCGCTATCCAGCACTGCTTCTGCCCTCTACACCAGCTGCAACCACTGTGGGAAAGGGGACAAAGAACATAGGCATCAGTCAACAGTGACAATGCATGTGTGGAATACACAGCATTAACAGTGCCAGGAATTCAGCAGTAGTCAACCAGCAATTGCCACACACACACACCCACACGTCCAAGCAATCAGTATGAATACTGACACGCAGGTGTAGGCCCAACAGTGACTTACAATCATGAGACATGCACATGTCAACCCAGCACATTGACGTATGGCCACATACACATAGCAAGAAATTACCATACCAATGCCAAAGTGACCCAAAGTGTAACCTGCAGGCAGGCCCAATGGGAAGTGCACCTGGGCACATGTCTCAGTACCACCATTGCATGGCACGCAAGATCACCTTATCCACTCACATAGACATGCAGCGTGCAAAAGTGCACAAACAGGTATGGTACAAGGAATCACGCATGGGACAGTGAAACCTGACAGCCATGTAGACAACGGCACACAAGTACCCGGGCTGCTACCTGCCCATCCGGGGCTATGCCTTTGATGCCCTAGAGCAGTGCCCTCCCGAAGGGTCTAGGGACCATAACCGTCTCATGGAGACCCAGTAGTTCTACCATGGGACTCCTATTGGACCCCACCCGGGCCATTCATCTGCTGGGCTTGCATAGTCTCTCCCTCAGCATCTGTGCCCATTGGGCCACACCAGCCCTGGGTACCTGGTCCGAGCACGGAGGAGCCTGTCCAGATCCCGCACCATACGTCTGTCCCACAGGGAGACACTTCTCAAAGACTATGGAGCACCCACAAAGTAGGGGTTTGTGGTGCCTGGATGCAGACAAATGTAGAAGATAGCCCGGCCAGCCACGGCTCAGGCCATCTGGTCTTACAACCCTGACCAGATGGCCAGGTGACCATGAGGTTGTACCTGCCTTAAGGGCACTGTCCAAGATCCAGGGCTCAAACTTCCACCTCTGTGCCCACTGGCAGGGGCTTAAGCTGCAGTCTGTGAACAAAGGCGCAGCCTCTCTTCCCTGCTTCCCATGGGCTGGGTCATGCCACTCTGCCTCTGCTGGCTGGGCCAAGGCCATCTGGTCTACTAGGCTGACTTGAAAGGGGGAAGAGTGCTCCTGGCCCAGCCCACACTCACACTGGTGCACTCAGGGTAGCTGCTCCGCTACTTACAGAATCATGTAGGCTACAAATGAAAGAGCACCAGGTACCCCACAAATATACAGTGCACCATGGGTCAGAAAAGCGGTCCCCAAAGGCCGGCTATCCTAAGACAACTGAGGCTCTACATTGCTAAGCTATTGTTATGGTTTAGGGGGGTTTCTGACTTAGAGGCGTTCAGTCACAATACCACAGATGGTAGCTTTGACCCATTGCCTCCTCAGCCAAGCACATACACCAAAGTCTGAACCTGCGGTTCAACTCGTACTGAACAGGATAACCATTGCAACAACACATCATCAGTAGGTTATAAGTAAAATTTCCCATGACAGTCGAAACCAAGCTCATGTTCCTTATTAGTGGGTGAACATTCCAACGATTGGTGAATTGGGTCTCACAATGATATGGCGAGCTGACATCAAAAGATCAAAAAGCAACGCCACTATGAACGCTTGACTGCCACAAGCAAGTTATCCCTGTGATAACTTTTCTGGCAACTCATGCTTAAACCCAAAAAGTCAGAATGATCATGAGGCCCCTTCTTCACGGTTAGTATTCATACAGAAAAGAGATCATGCAAGCATTTGCCCTTTGCTCCACCAGAGGTTACTGTCCTCCCTGGGTGCACCTTAGGACGCCTGCATTATCGTTTGACAGGTGTACCACCCCTTACAGGGGCACAGAGGTGGCAACTTGAGCCCCAGACCCTGAACAGTGCCCTTAAGGCAGGCACAACCTTATGGTCACATGGCCCTGCTGATTCCACAAAGCCTGTAGCCTTGGCCGTGGTTTAGCTAGATAGTAGGTAGGGGCAGTGGGAATGTCGTTCATCCATTCGTGCGTAACACCAATTAAATGACGAAGCATATGGCCACCTCATGCGACTCTTAGTGACTACCTCTGTTACCCACGCTTAATTGATACACTACACTCTGATATTCAGAGCACAGTTCAGAAATCACATTGCATCAAGGCCTGATGCGTGCCTTTGCAATGCTTTGTTGAAACTAAACAGTTGATTCCCCTGCTCTGCAGTGTTTTAAGTCAGCTGCTGGGAGTCGGCTGAGGTGGAATGTTGGCTCCGAAACCCAGGATGGGAACAGAGAGAGGCCACCACCACAGCTGGGGTGATTAACAGGAGGGGGCTGGCTCGCGTCCAGAGTCGGTGCTGCCCCCGGGGAAGCCATGCCTCCTCCAGTCGTGACACACACCAGGCATGCTCTGCCACCTGCAGGGGTGGGAGGGAGAGGGTGGGACCAGGAACAACTCAAGCAAGAGAGGTGTGCCTGATCCACACACCTCCATCACTGGTGTGGTGAAGGGTGGGGCAACACCCCATGGAACAGTGGTTGCCCTTGAATGCTGGGCAAACACATGCTCAATGGGGATGGGTGAGGACATGGCTCACGTGGGCCTGTGACTGTCACACAGTGGCCTGGGTCTGTAGCCAGACAACCCTCCTTCCACTATGATCTGTCTGCTGGGAAGCTGCTGGGTTGCTCGGCCTTTGCACTCATTGGAGGGGAGAAACACCCATGTAAGGGGGCCCTCCAGAGGGGGCATGCTCTGGTCATTGCCTGTCACAATGGCCAAGATTAGCCAAGCAGTCCAACCCTTGATAGACCAAATGTGCCAAACAATACAGTGGATTTCAGGGAGCCAGATGGACAGGCTGTCCTGCCGTTGAGGTGGAAGTCAGCTGAGCTTCATTTGTCAACCAAATGGGTGTGTTATCTCACTGCGACTAAAGTATAATGCTGATTTCCTAAGGATAAATCCCCTATAATACCTGCCCAGGTCATGGTAACCAAAACCCCTAATTGCAACTTCACGTGCCAAAATATCATGAGGAATCATTTTAGTCTTCTTATCCTTCAATAAAAAGTCCTTAAACAATGTATTAATTTTATTTAATAACATCTTCATAAAAGGGAAGGGCAATTATTGGATTACATAATGAGCCCTAGAAAGCAGTGGCATCTTTATTGCGTTAATTTTACCCCAAATATTTAGGTTCACATTTTTCGACTTATTAATATCCTTACCCATACTAATGGCCACATTGTCAACATTGACCTCTACGACTTTCCTTAAATCCCAAAGCAAACTAATCCCCACATACTTAACACTCTCTTTGGACCTTTTGCAATCACCACCACAAAATTCATCTCTACAACAACTGTCAGATAAGAAGAACATTTTTTTTTTTGACCAGTTTAATTTATGGCCAGACAGCTTGCCAACTTCATCAAATATACCTTTCAAAATAGGACCACAATCCGGCGAGTTAGAAAGCATAAGAACTATATCATATATGCTTGAGCTAACACCTTAAGATCAAGAGTCGCTATTGTGAACCTTTGAAGTTCCACATTTTGACATTTGAGCATTGTCAATGGCTCCAGAGAAACATTGAACAAGAAAGGAGACATTGGACAACCCTGACTTGGGCCTCTGTACAATTTGAATTCATCAGAGATAAATCGTTTTACCCAATTTTAGCAAATCCACCATTATGTAAACAATTCAACATTTTTACCAAATTGTCTCCAAAATCCATTTTACACAAAGTAAATTCCCAGAAATTCCACGTGACTCTGTAAAGTTTTTTTTATACGTCACAAATTGTATTTAGTTCTGACATGCCTTTGCTTAGCCAAATAGGTCTTAAATCAACAAATGGGGACTTGTTAACTGGATCACATATGTTATAACACAATTGAAGTATTTTCCAGGTCTAAATCACTTCAATCGAAACAAGCCCAAGCTCAAATCTAATAACGCTGGAAGGAAGGTTCAATCAACGTCAAATGTAACACTTTCTTCCACATATGCCTTCCCAGATCTTCAAGAAGGAGACCAAATCCTTGTTTAAAAATGTGTCCTGTACAAGAGAATTGAGACTGTTTTCACGTTATAGTATTTTAGAAGGGGAAGAAAGGTACATTTGCAAAATATAAACAAAATGCGCTTTAGTTGGCTTAAAGTGCTTGCTGTTGGCCTGTTTCTTATTTTAAATTGTTTCTTGGAGTGCGTGCTTGAGAGTGCAAAACCCAAATAAGATGTCTTGTACTATTTCCATTTTCTTATTTCCTAGCACCCAAGTCCGATTTTTCAATTTTGAATTCTCTGAGAATATTAAGATCTTTCATTTCTTTAAATTGATTGCGAAGTTGTTAACTTTCGCATTGGCTTGAAAGGCCTTACAGTTCCTTTGTAACCTTACTGGCGTCTGATCAAAAAGATCAGTCTGTCTGCATAAGCAAGCCAATCCAGGGACAAGGACATTCTAATGAGGAAAGAGGTGAAGTTGGAACAAAATCCTTAAGGTCAGAGATGTATACATTGAAAAGGAGGGGAGCTAAGATGCACCGCTGCCTAAGAGCCACATTAGTTTGAATTTCTTTTGAAAGGTTACCCACTTGAGACAATCTAATATGAATTTATGTCTCAGCGTGGAGACATATTAGCATCTTAAGAAGCCCCTCAGGAATGTAAAGATTGTGCAATTTCCACATATAAGATTTCTATTAACACTATCGAAAGCATTTGAGAGGTCAATACTGCACCATGTAAATTGATAATCCCTTTTTACTAATTACATGTACTCTTAGCAGATGTAGGACCAAACGATTAAGGGAAGTGCCCAACTTTCTGTGAAATCCTATATGAAATTTCGGAATAATTGACATAAATTTCTCCCATTGTTCCAGCTGTTTTAGTATACGAGGAGGCAGAATGTCTTGTCCTTAATGATGTTATCAAAGAAGGTTGTTAGAACTATTGCCCATTCCTCAAGCTCCTTTTAATAGGAATGGGGTTATTTCATCTGGTCCCGATGCATGGGAATCTTTCAGATGTTTAATGATGGTTATATTATCTTCTTCATCGAAGTGGACACACCAAGAGGATAGGTTCCCCCAATTCACTCTCTTTTCTTGGTACACAATGAGTTTGGATTTATAGATGGGTTTGAAGTGTTCCACTCAGGTTTTACCATCTATTACAGAAGTTATAGATTTGTCCTGAATATTATTGGGGGATTTATTCAAAATGTCCCAACGTTTGGTAGAATTGCTCACACCTGGCTTACTGAGAATTGACTGGTTGTTGTTTGACTGCCTTCTCCATTCATGCTGTTTCACCCAGTTTTTATGGGTTTGGCGATTTTTTCTCTCCTCATGGTTCACAAAAGGGTTGTGAGGCAAAAGAGTGACGATTTTTAAAATCTTTTTCAAAACCAATGGCTACAACAGACACTTGCTAACAACATAATATTGTTTGAAATCAGCGAACATAGAATGGTGTTTTTATTTTACTTAGAATAATTGCATTTTTTGTACACAGCACTTCCTGGTACTGAACCCTTCATATTACGGCTGCCCTAACAAAACATTGTGAAAACAAAGTTCTAGCACAGCATGTGGTGTAAGACGTAAGGGCTGAACGTATGGTTGCTCACTTCCCCAGGAAAGTGTTCTAACCTCTATTTCGCCAATGATCTATGGCGGGCACTTGGGTGGCTATGTTCTTGAAAATGGTGGTCCTCGTTGTGCTGTCGGTAGGGCATCCATGTGTGGGTTTGATGACCACTGCTGAATTACATGGAGACACCGAATGTTGAAACAACAGGCCGAACTTTAAGCAACAATATTAATTGAATCTCGAGGACATTTTAGTGCAAAGAGCAGAAATATTTGTTGATAAAATGTCCATTTCAAGCGAGAAAAAATAGTTATATTCAACTGTCACAAGAACAGTACACATACGTGAGATCAATGGTATGGCAGGAGCTGAGGTGGTGCACTTACCATCCATTTGAAGTCAATGAAAGGTTGATAAAATGAGTACCACTCAAGTGCCAGAAGGCAACATGTTTGGCAGCATTGAAATCCAAGTCATTATCACTGCACATTGGGTTTTAGTTGAATGCGTTTAGTTATACTGTACATGCACATTTACTTTTCTCCTGTTTATGAATATATAATGTCAACATTAAATGCATAAATGCCCCACACACCCCTGAATAACTCAATTTATATGTGTGATCTTTCTGAAGTGTGTATGCTTCAACAGCTTCATCGGGGGCTTACATCAGCAAAAGCTGAGGATGATGACTTTGCCTTGGTATAGCTGGCTTTTTGATGGTGGTTTAAGGGCACCTGATGCCTCGAAAATGTTTCAGAGTTCGTTTTTTTTAATGCTAAGCAACAGAGACTACCATAAATAATGGTTCTGGTGGATGGCAATCTTGGGGCCTCCACCAGAAAACATTCACTGAAGTGCTCGTCTACCGATTCCCCTAATGATTAAAGAAGTTAAGTGATGCACATCCAAGACTACTGTCTGCCTTTGAGTACCTAGGTGCCCTGGTCTCTAGTTCACATTTGCAGGCCAGCTCCAAGGTCATCCCACAAGTGAGTTTTGGTTTTCAAGGGGATGTTTTCCTTCTCTTCTCCGCCTCTCGCTTGCCCTTTCTCTTCCCTCTATCACACCCACTATGGTGCTCTCGATTTCAGCCATCTTCTCTAACTGCTTTTCTATCTCGTATCCTACTCTTCTCACTAAGACTGGAAGGAAGAAGCTCAAGAAGGACACCCTGGTCTCCAATCCAGGCATTCCCATCGCTGACACCTATGTCAGTGCTTCCTCCAGACAGACTCTCACTAACATCCTCTTGGTAATTTCTTCGCCTGACCTATGGTCCCTTCATATGGTTGCACTTCTCTCTCCTTCCTCCTCTTCTCCCAATAATGGTGGCACCCAGTGAGAGGTCCTCTTGGCCTCCTTCCAGTCCTCCAGAGTCAGCATTAATGGCTATCCAAATGGCACCGTCATGGTCCAGAGCCATCAGCCCAATCTCTTACTATTTGATAGGTGCCTCTGTCACCTCATCACCTTCTCCTGCTATTCCTTCTACCACTTCTATGGCTCCTCTGCCACCTCCTTCTTATACTGCTCTGGCTCCTATGCATCTACTACCGCTCTGGCTCTCGGCTACCTCCGTCCTCCACCTCTCTGGCTCGCTTACTATCCACTACCTCTCGGGCTCCTCTGCCACCTCCTCTTTCCACCTCTCGGGCTCCTCTGCCACTTCCGATGGTTACTCCTCTCCCCTGCACCCAACTGGAAGTCCTTCAAAAGTGGCAACCTGCTCCACGTGGCTACTCTCAGCTCTTGCTCTGTTGTCAAACACTCCTCTGACATCTGCCACCTCTTTGAACTCCTGTATCTGGATGGTCTCACTCCTACGGAGACCTGGTTCAAGGCCAGCTCTGTCATGAGTTTTGACACACTTCTCCCTGAGGGCTACAAGATTCTCTCTGGGCCCTAGCCCAATAAGCCCAGAGGCAGAGTGGCGCTGATCTTTCTTGAGTGGATCCCTGCTTCCATCATCCCCACTCAGACCTATTCCTCATTTGAATGCCTGGTGTGCAGGCTCTCTATCTCTTCTGGCCTCTCTCTGACCTTGGTCACCAACTCCAGGACACCTAGACAGGTCACCCTCTTTCTCTCTGAATGGGCGTACCTCACTTCCTCTCTCCTTTCCTCTACCTCCCAGCGTCTCCTTCCTTGGGGATCTCAATATCCAGCTGGACTCCCCAGACTCCTCTGGGCTTTTTCAAAACCCATGCGACTCTCTTTCTCTCTCCATTCGACCCTTTGGTCTGACTCACTCTGCCGGCCACACCTTGGATGTTCTCATCTCTTCAGACATCCCCCTCTCTAATCCTCTCACTACTCCTCTCTCCTCGACTGACTACTTTCTTCTTTCTTCTCACTCGAAGCTTCCTGCTCCCTTGGCAAAGGACCACCCAGCACTGCCACCTTTCTTTGTGGTCATTTGACCTATGAAGCGAGTGTCAGTGGCCATCTTTGCCTCCACTTTCTCTCCCCCACCTACGCCTGCAGCTGACTCCCATCCTGACACAGCCCTTTCCAACCTTCACCGCTCTCTAACACTATGAATATCCTTGCACCTGTGATGAGGATCCACCTGAAGCCTGCCACCAAGTGTAATTCTAACTATAACTCTGATCTGCCCACTCTGAAATGCAGTGCAGAGTAGCAGAACTGAAGTGGTGAGCTTCGGGTGCACCCTCTGACAAAATGGTCCTGTCTCCGACTCCAAAGGCAATACAGACTCTTGATCTTCTCTAAGAAGAGGATCTATATTCAAGCCTGCATCTCTGTGACATCTAACAACACAGCCGAACTTTTCAAAATCTGCAAGGAGCTGGCCAATCCCACTGCACTATCTACCTCTTCTACACCTACACAGGCCCTCTGCCTGGCTCTGGCTTCTCACTTCACTAATAAAATCCAGGACATCCTGTCCGCACTCTCCTCCTCTTCTCTTCTCTCTCCCTTTACCTCTCTCAGGCACCCCTTGGCCACCCTCCTCATCTCCTCCTCTCCTCCCTCTCTCATGTAACACCTGAAGATGTTTCTAGACAAGTCTGGTCTATGAAAGTCTCATCTAAACAGGTGACCCCCTGCTCCTCCAGAACCATTAAGGACAACTTTGGTTTTCTCACTCCAGCCTTGGCCGATTTCTGTAATCACTCCTTCACAACTGGATCTTTGCCCTCTCTTCTGAAGCATTGCCTTGTGCACCCCTACTAAAAAAGCCTTCTGCCGACCCCTCCATTCCAGCAAATTATCACCTGATCTGTATCACTCTTTTCCTGGGCAAACTTCAGAGGCACGGAAACTGCACTCCTGAACACCTGTGAAGATCTGCTCTCTAATCTTGACTCTAGCTCTCCCTCTGTCCTCATTCTCCCCGACCTCTCCTCTGCATTTGACATGGTCAACCACAACATTCTGATTACTCGTCTCCGCGAGACCCTTGGCATCATGGATCGTGCTCTGGTGTGGCTGGCTTCATGGACCAAACTTCCCAGATTCAGCTTGAGTCCTTTCTCTCCACCACCCAACTCCACATGTGGTGTTTCCCAGAGCTCTGTCCTCTTCCCCTGGCTCTTCAATGACTATCTCGCCCCTTAGGCCCTCCTGGTCTCTACCTTTTCCTCTAACTTTCAGTGTTATTCAGATTTACCGCAACTCTCTTTCAAGCAATCCTTGGCCTCCTCCTCGCTCATCTCTAACTGTCTATCCACTATTCAGGCATGGTGCACCTTTAGCGATCTCTGCCTTAATTCCAGTAAGACTGAGATCCTTCTTATTGGGACCCCTGCTGCCACTTTTCCTCTCTTACTCTGGCCACCCTCCTTGGACTCTCTGCCCTAACCCTCTCTCCTTCTCTCCACACATCATGGACCTTGCCAAGAAGGCCCATTTTCCAGCTGATCCTCCATAGAGGTATTCTCCCTTTTCTCACCTTCCCCAAGAAGCTCACTCTCTCCAGACCCCTGGTCCTCTCTAGCCTAGACTACTGCAACAGCCTCTATCTCAATCTGCCTATCTACTCCTAACCCTCTTCAACTCATCCAGAACAGGACCGCCAGACTTCTCCTTGGCCTCAAGCCCAGGGACTGCATTTCTATGACCCCTAAATCCCTCCGCTGGCTCCCGGTGGCTGCAAAGATCAAGTTTAAGACCCTCTGCATCATCCACAAGGCTTTCTGGGGCTGTGGCCTCACTACCTTCAACTCTCTCTTCCTAAATATCTTTCTCCTGGAGCCCTTTGATTGTCTATTTCTCTCTGTGGGTGGGTCGCTTCTCTAAGCAGAGAATGGTGGGTAGATCTCTCTCCTCTGGCCTCCCTGCCTCTCTCCGCCTTGAGCCGAATCTCCTTTTAAGTTCTGGAATCTCCTCAAGACCGCCCCTTTCTCCTCTTCTTTCTCACTCCCTCTCCCCTGCTTACCTCCCCTTGCTCCTGCTCCATCTGCTGACTGGCTGCTCGGTGTCCTCTGAGTCTTACAGGACACCATGCCCCCCTGACCAGTCGCACAATCTAAATGAAACTAGGCCTAGTAACATCTTTTGTCTTATCCTGCCTCTGTTCCCCCTCCTTTGACTTGTGGCGCCTGGAACCACTTGTGTAGCCGCGTAATAAATAACAAATCAATCAATGAATCAATGATGAGGGGAAGATCCACCTCTACCCTCTCTTCATCTATCTTCAGTCCTATGAAAAGAGACTTTGCACTATCAATTCCTTCAACAGGTAAACATCACAGTGCGACTCTCCCAGTCCCTCTTCCGAGTTCATGCCATCTCTTCCTAAGACTGAACTGCCCTTTTTCTGCCTGTTCAAGAACACAGGGCTTGACATCAATTACTTTCCATGGCCTTAATCTCCCTCACTGTCTAGGCTCACATATCAGGTGTTGGGTTCAACCCAAACTTTGAAAGTTCCCTATTGTGGTGTGTATAAAGGGTAATTATTGACCACTTGAACGAACAACAGCTTTTCTGGGCTGTTTACAAGACCACAGGTATCAGTTCTGGAAGAAGGGCCTGGAGGGCGACTCGTCCATGCACCTCCAATTATAGACTGGCCAGTTTCAGTACTTTCAAATCATTAAAACAAGATTGTCAATGTTTTTAACTCAAATATAAAATAACGCATTGCTGGAGGATTTTGTTGTGGTATAAAAAACAGTCTACCCGCGGTTCTATGTGTAGATTTCTAGTGCACTTCCACCAAATATTAAATAATTAACGCAATGCCAATAGAATATAGCTAGGGATCTTCCTTTCTAAAATAAAACCATCTCTACCTATGACATGATATGATATGGCATTTATAACGCGCCTATACACAAGTGTTTCAAGGCGTGACGAGGCAAGGGAGGGGGAACAAGGGAAAAACAGACAACGATCCTACTAGGCCAGGTATCATTCAGAACGCGCAAGTGCATGGGAAGGGGGAAAGGGAAAAGTGCGAGGTGTAAAGGAGAGGGGAAAAGTGCAGTACATGGGATCGTAGAATAAATAATAATAATAAAAACGGCCAGCAGGTGGCAAGTGCAAGGTAAGTGCAGAGATAGGTGCAGGTAGGAGGGCTTCAGGGATACAGAAAACAATCCCCTAGGCATGGTTTTGGCCTCAGAATCATTTGGATTAATATTATTCTGTCTATTAGGCATAACTGCTGTGCTCATAACGTATGAGGTGGCAAATGAGAAGTGTACAATATTGATTTACTTTGCAAATGCTGACGTGAGTTTAAAGGCAAGAAAGCGGAGGCTGCTTTCCAGTATTCCATTTGCACTTTTTCCTCATCTGCGTGTAACCTTAGTTCGGAAAGGTTGTCTGACCTAACAGCTGCTGGTTCGTCAGCGGATATTATACCATGAAGCTTAAATGTAGCACTTATATTTGTGTCAGGCATCCAGTCACACATGTTATGTGGTGGCAGGCCCCCCGAGGCAGGAGCAGCTAACTCGATGCTTCAGGCAAAAAGCATTTCGAAACTGGTTGACACACTTAAAGCTAGAGCTCCTATAATTGAAAAATCAGGCAGGCTTCACCTAGCAGATGGAAATCCGTCACACCGAGACTAATCATCAGATGCGCCTCTGTACCACTCAGGGAGCATATGTCTGTTTGCAGTCTGTATCTGCAGCTAGACTATGCAGTAAGGGTGTTAAACAGTGTTGACATGAACTGATGATTGGTCATTACAGATTAAGGGCCTCATTACACGGATGGCGGTGAACCATGGCGCTATTAGCACCAGGGTTCATGCCGGTAAAATTCCGGCACCGCCTTGTTGGAAAGGGGAATTACCGGCCATTCCAAGGTTGGCGGGGCGGTAATTTCCCCTTCCACCATTGCCCTTCCCCATTCCCATTTTTGCCCCATAGGGCTCAATGGGAATGGGGAAGGCGCTAATTACAGTGCCGCAAATTGCGGTACCGTAATTAGCTCCACTGATCCCTTTGCGGGTTGGTTTTTAACGCCTGCAAAAAGCAGGTGTTAAATTCCCCAACCTGCAAAGGGACCTCGTAGTAAGGCGGTAAGGATTTACCGGTACCGGTAAACCTTACCCCCTACCGTGTAATGAGGCCCTAAGAGTGATTCATTAGAGACATTGTGGATGCACTGAGGCACTAGTTGTTTAAAAAATATTCACACATTGAGCATTCGATATGACATTCATTTATCAGCCATATGGGGAAAACTATACTTAATATAAAAGGCAGGTTCAGACGCCGCTCAGACCAGGGTTTGATACGTTTCTGGCCCATCTTGCTACGTCAGCCTTCTGAGGTAATAAACGGAGTACCACAAAATTAGGACGTAAAATAATGATGGCAAATGACTATCACCTGTTACCAAGCACTCTGAATGTTCGGTATGCAGAGCTATAAAAAAACACCAAATATTACTATTACTCAAGAAAAATTGTATAACTGTGAGACAGGATAAGATTTCGTGCAATAAAGAATCAAGGTATGTAGTGATGTTAGAGGTGTGGTAGGTTATATTTACTCGTTGATTTTAATGAGATATAGCTATTGATAAGAGATGCTATTTATTGTTGAAGGGAAAAAGAAAAATGGAAATATACAGCACACCACTTGAGATGGCACGGTATCTAAAGCCCTCACAAGACAAGGCCGCTGTGTTGAGCTACCAGGTGCGCAGGAGATGCTGCCTGACTACGTAGCACAGTTCGCTACGTCCACGCTCCTGTGCCTATAAGAACCGAGGTACGGACCTTCTGTGGCAAAGCCCTTGCAGGACAAGGCTGCGGTGTTGAAAGATGCAGGTGTGCAGGAGACGCTGCCTGACTATACGTAGCAGGCTTTGCTTCACTACTTCCATGCTTCTGTGCCTATTAGAACCGAGGTACAGACCCTCTGCAGCAAAGCCCTCGCAGGACAAGGCTGCAGTGTTCAGTAACGCAGGTGTTTGGCGGCAAAGGGGTTGCTGCGTAGACAGTGAATGTGGATGACCTCGCCCTCCTGTCTGTGGGAGCCAGGTAAGAATTTATGGGGAGAGTTAACTTACTACACTCCACCCAACCCTCCTGACTGTGCGCCGCTTCTCACTCTTGCACACACATTGTTTCCCCTGCTTACCTGCACTCCATTACATCGTAGGTCACGTGCACTTCTTCCCATTTTAGGCTGCGTGCGCTACCTTGCATCTTAGGCTGCGTGCGCTCCCTTGCAACTCTAGGTCACTCTCTCTCGACAGGCCATATGCACCCCGCATTCCCCAAGGGACCTCTCCTTCCCCTTCCTAGCCACTTTCCCCTTTCCTAACCCATTCTCCTCTCCTAGCCCCCGTCCCTTGACCTATTGTGTACTTTTCTTGAGGTTTTGTTCTCCATGACAACCAGTCTGGCTTCATAGCAGCCAGAAGCACGGAAACCACTCTCCTGAACATCTGCAAAGACCTGCTCTCTAACCGGGACTCTAACCTCCCTCTGTCCTCATCCTCCTCAATCTTTCTTCTGTTTTTGATACGGTCAACAATGCCATCCTGCTCAATCGCCTCGTGATAACCAGGGTATCTTTGATCAGGCCCTGGCCTGGCTGAGCTCCTTTCTCACTGATCGACCCTCTCAGGTTCAGCTGGGGTCCTTCCTCTCTTCTATCTCTCTCTCACTACCTGTGGTGTTCCCCAGGGGTCTAACCTTTCTCCCTGGCTGTTCAACCAATACCTGGCACCTCTTGCCCACAGCATTGCTGCTCTGTGCTCCAACTTTCAGTGTTATGCGGATGACACCCAGCTCTCTTTCAGGCTCCTCTTGGCTGCCTCTACTCCTTCTCTCATTCTAGACTGTCTGTTCACAATTCAGGAATGGTGTGCCGCCAATGATCTCTGCCTTAATGCCAGTAAGATGGAGATCCTCCTCATCAGAACACCAGCTCCCTCCTTTCCCCTCTCTCTCTCTGGCTGCCCACTCTGGGCCCTCTTCCTGCTCCTACCTGTGAGGCTAAGAACCTTGGGACCATCTTCGACTCCACCCTCTCCTTCTCTCCTCACATCTCCGACGTCTCTAAGAAGTCAAACTATCAGCTGCACCTCCTCAGAGGTATTCTTCCTTTCCTCACTTTTCCCCAGAAGCTCACTGTCTCCAGAGCTCTGGTCCTCTCAAGGCTGATCTATTGCAACAGCCTCTTTGTAATTCTTCCTGCCTCTACTCTCCATCCTCTACAACTTATCCAGAACAGGATTCCAAGACTTGTCCTTGGCCTCAAACCCAGGGATCGTATCTCTCCGGCTCTGAAATCTTTTCATTGGCTAACACTGTCGGCAAGGATCAAGTTCAAGACCCTCTGCATCATCCACAAGGCTTTCTGGGGCCTGGGCCCACACTACCTTCAACTCTCTCTTCCTAATCATCTCCCTCCTCGAGCTCTCCACTCATCCACCTGCAACTCTTTGAGGGTCAGTTGCATTTCCAAGCAGAGAGTTGGGGGAAGATTCTATCGTCGGCTAGGGCATCCCTCTGCAACAGCCTCCTTGCCTCTCTCAGACTTGAGCAGAACCCCCTCCGGATCCGGAAGCAACTCAAGACCTTCCTCTTAACTTCTGCTTTCTCTCTTCCTCTCCCCTGCTGATGACCCGTCTGCTGCATGTACTGGTCACCTGGCCCCTCTCTTAACTTTGATCCAGGTCCCTGCATGTCCAGTTGTACCTTGCACTGCCTCTTGTCTCCCCCAGCACTTGTGGTCTGTATCTACAACCATGCAGTCCCTTCTCTGCACTCATGAGCCACCCGCCGGCTGCACTTTTTGATTACCTGCACTATCCCCCTTGACACTTCTCCCCTTCCACTTACCTGAACTTACATGATCTGACTGACATAAGGCCTAGTAAGATCGTTGTTGTGTCCTCCCTCTGTTTCCCCCTCCTTGTTTTGTCACGCCTAGAAACACTTGTGTACAGGTGCATTATAAATGCCATATCATATCATATCAATCAGATATTTGAAAACTGAGATTAACATTCAGCCCTGAACAAGCCACATAACTATCCTTTAGTGCCTAAACAGACTGTGGATCTGTCTGAAACCTTTGAGAAGGCTAAAAGAGGCTTCATATATTGTGAACCAGTGCTCATGGACTGCTGATTATCAGGGTCATCTTCCTAGAATAGTGGAAACTAGGTGCATCATTTGAGCACCTGATTTCATGCTGAACTATTCCTAGTGTTTTCTTTTACTCTGAGACCTTGAATTTTGAATGACAACAATTATTTGTATATGACTGAAACATTTGCACATTTAAAAATCCAATATGGGCTTGATTTAACTGTTCACTGAGTACATTGATTTTAAGTGTACACTTTGTTCAAAATAATAGAGCTGAACCGGGTAAAACACAGGCTATCCTCTTTAAACAATTGTTTGAATTTTCAAAAAACACTTACAAAGTATACCTTAATTAATAGCAAGTTCAACAAGGACAATACACAGAAGAGTACCTGTCTGTGCCAGATCCAATCTTCTAGGAAAATGTTCTGTGCTTGAAATGTGCAGCACTATGGTTGTCACAGTTTCCCCGAGTTGCAGCTCTTGAAACAAATAAATCCTGTTATCCTGGGGTTTTGATTACTTAGTTGAACAAAGACAAAGCTCGCAATCAGATGACAAACAGTGCTGATGGTATGGTTTCTGACCAGTGACTTTGTCCCTGATTCATGGAATTAATTGCATGGAAAATCAGTACTTTGTGGCCAATTCTGCGCACAAAACCCTATTAGTAAATTTATGGAACCAACTTTACAGGACTTTTCCTGGCTTTGCAGGGACTCTGAGCAGGCTTGGGAAGTCTCTGTCAGCGGTCGAGCGCCTGGCGCAAGACTCCTCGCAGAGTGTGGGCCGGCCTACACAGAGACCCAAATAGGGGGCAAAACATGCAGAATGAAGAAGAACAAATCATAGTGGCAGCATGTGTACTGCACAATGTCGCCACACGGTATGGCGTACCTGTGGAAATGCAGGTGGGACCATGCCCTCACCCACAGGCACCACCCCTGTGCCAAAGGGCACATGGAGAGCCTGCACACACGTAGCTGGTGAAAATCTACTTCACCTGAAAACCTGCCCCTGTGGAGCACACACAGCACGGCCACAACCTAGGTGCCATTCAATGATGAATTAGGGCCTAACCTCCGTGCCCAAAACGCCACCCTGAGAATGTGTGTCTGGGAGTGGCAACATGTGAGCGCCCATTAGACATAAATTAACATGTGCAAACAGTGCACCAAACAAGATGTGCAAGTGGGAGTATTGTACTCACAATTTCAAAGGTAGGGAGCAAAATGATTACATAGGGGCTACAAATTAAGTCCAATTCCCAATGAGATTAATGCAGAAGCGAGTAAAAACATGTCACAACTGAAAAGCTATAATTTCTTGGGAATGATACATTCATCTGCACCTAGTCATATATGCACATCAAAAGATACCTGTTTACCTCTCCCATTCTGGCAATTGAAATGGTAATGGACACCTGTGGTACTACGTGCACTACTGGGCAGAACATATCAATGTTGTTATGAGGGTGAAAGCAGGGGTGCAAGATTCCACATGCCTTGTTCCATAAATATATTTTTGGGGAGGATTTCCACTCACTATTATCATTTGACGTGAGTATGTGCCATTTTCGATGGTGTTAAAGTGGCTGATACACCACTAATCTGTAGGGCTGTGCACAAAACACCAACAGAGCAACTGGACACAGCAGTGTCAATGTATTACACCCAACAGAACACAATACAAGCAACAAAGTCCCTGACCACTGTCACATGGACACCAACCACACGGGAACACAAGTAGGAAGACACAGTACAAAATGGACATGAGCAAAAAACACCTGTGAGGTGTGCCCTGGACCGCCTATGCATGTTCTACAACAGTATACAGGTCAAGTGGCCAACCCATTCCCTGACAACAAGTATGCACACAATGCACACAACAAAATAGTCATGCAGACTTTGAGAAATACAACAGCACTGCAATACAGATGCACATTTCTCTTCACACTTTTTACCTTGTGCGCCTGCACCAGCTGCACCCTGGAATGCATGAATGTCCCCCTCTGTACACCTGCACACCACCCAACTCTGATGATGCATTCCACGGCAATGTCCCCTTCAATTGCAGAAACCATGTTTCCCCAGCAGAATGACTCTGTAGAGAAAAACAAAACAAGGTAAGAGTAGGAAACACATCCATGCATCCAATTACACAGCACTATCTGCCCCTCCGAGTACCATGCAGCAAATGCAAACAAGAACTCACCAGCCACCCATCACTATGTGTCTCTGCACCAATGCAGCCAGATCTGCCCACCTCATGCTAATACAATGAAAACAACCCATACACAGTGGCACCTTACCCACCCACAATACCTGACCAGCCTGCCCCCCAGAGAGCCATGCAGTGAAGGACCAGGTGAACACTCAGATCCGGCCACAGTCAGTATGATACTGAGAGGACTCCCAAAAAGAGATCACTGAGAGGTTGAAAACCCAGGATCTCCTTGGAAGTACTCCCAGTGCCACAAGATGGCTTACCCAGATTAATGTGGCAGTGGGACCGTGCAGTAAACACTAGCAGGGGAGCAGATGATGTAAAGCGCAAGACAATGGGATGCTAACAGATCAGCAATTGCATTGAAGACAAGATCCAACTGTTCACATTGGCAGAAGTCATACAGAAAGGCAGGGCACACAGGCAACTGGCATGAAAGAGACCAGCAGACATGAGAAAGTAATGAGAAACAGAGGCCAAGGACTCTGCCACACAAAAGGGAGCATGAAACATGCAAGAGAAAGGGAAGGCAGACTTCACAGAGAGTGAATGGTGTCCAATGTGCTCTTAACTGAAGGGAGCGTGGAGGTGCATTGAGCAGCTGTCAACATGCTGCTAAATATCTGCCGGTATACCCTGCATGGTACATGTTTATCATGGCAAACAAAAACACCTGGCCAATGGCATGTGCCTGGTGTCTTGGGTGAACATGGCATCCCCCAAGTGGCCATCAATGTTGTGCTGTGTGTGGATATTTCTCGGGACAGCACCCCGAGAAGGGACAAAAGAACCAAAATTGGAACGCCTGCGTGGGTAGACATGACTAGAAAAGCTCAGTGAACATGATGCCACGCGGCAGGCAAGACACATGCAAAAACTGCAAGGAAACACTCGCCATCACTCCATCACCATGTGTCCCAGCACACATACAGTCAGACCTGCCACCCTCATGACAACTCACCAATAAACACCCTACAGTGACGGCTTTCTTCCCAACAATCCCCCCTGCAATCAGTGCCACCCTGATTGTCTTGATAAAACAGCATGCATATACACCCCAGCCTATCATCACCATGTGTCACATGCACCCATGAAGCTGGCCCTGCTCACCTCATTACAAGGAAAAGATAACTAGTCCCACACAGTGGCAGACTCCCTGCCCCCTATGACAACGACAATAAATTCCACCCTGAGTGCCTTTGACTTACCTGCGGCCCGTTATTAGCTCCCACCCCATTCCCATTGAGCCCTATGGGGGCTCGAATGGGAATCGGGATGGGTATTTTGAATGAGGAATTACTAGGTCCTCCAAGGTTGGAATGGCCCGGTAATTCCTCATTCAAGGAACCCGGACCCGGTATGCGGTATGGGGGTAGCCATGGCGCTATTAGCACCATGGCTAGCTCCATACTCGTAATAACCCCCTAAGTATGTCACCTGGCTTACTTAATACAGATCCTAACGTGACCCAAGCCATGACTGCTTCAGAGCAAGATGATGAGTTGGACAACTTGAGCAGGGTCGATTGTAGCTCCATTCTATTTCAGAGCACCGATTGTAGATCTGTACAAATCCACCGATATCAGTTTTACATCTCTATAAACCCTAAACATTGTGCTCCAATCATTTATTTGTTTATTTGACACTGTTGTGCACAAGGTTCGGGCAAATTCCGCCTCCCTGAATGAAATTCGTGCTCTCCTTTTGGCATCAAGAACACAGGGCCTCGGATCCCTTAACAACTTGTCCTTGGGCCTAGGTGGAAAGGAGGTGGCCCAGGTGCCAATCCTAGTGCTCAATTCCTCTCAAAGAAGCTCTAAGTCACCCCATCCTGGTGATGAACCCTCCATTATCAGCATAGATTGTTAATGAACTATCACAGCAAAACAACAGCCTTTGGGTTTTAAGAAAAAAAAAACATCAAGTGGTTCACCTGCCATAGGAACCAAGGGTCGAGAATATAACTTTGAACCCTGTTTTGGCTGTGAGCCTCAGAGCCAAGGCTAGAGACCATTATTCCTATCTCTGGGACCTTGAAATCTTCATTAAACCAGGTGGGCGCACTCACTCGATCCTTCATTCTATTGCAAACAGCAATAAGAAAGAAGAACCCGTGAGAACTTCAGAGGCCTGGAAATCTACATCTCATCTGAACACTGTGGTATTCTCTTTCAAGGATGGTCTTTCTTCAGCTACATTCATAACTGGCCAAGCCACAAACCACTTTGATTCCACGCAAGGGAGGAACGAGAACTTGGCAACTAGACAAACAGATCCTGGTAAAGTAGAATCCTTAGCTGGCCCCTTGAATCCACTGTACTTTAATTCAGTTCTTGAAGATGACTTGTCCATTCCACACAACCTAATGAGACTCCTTTCCCTCCTCTCTTCTAATCCAGAATTTGTCTTCGATATCATCGGCAGATACTAGATGTCTTAATATTTTTGACAGAAGACAACCGGTTTGATGTGCAACCTACTTCTATTGAAAGCTGATAGCAACTCTGGTATTCCAACATCAAGAGGACTTTCTGCTTAATGGTTTTGAACGCTATTACAATAACATCTTCACTGTCCAGGAGGGAGCCCGTAAACACAATCTGTCAATAACATGTCACTTTGAATATGATCGTCAGTGGTGCTCACTTAGATACTGACCTGATGGTGGTTGGGGATGGCTCACAGATACCATACCACCCATCCCAGCTGTTAGACCGAGATTTTAGGGCTTCCATCTTATGCTGGAACACTCAGGGACATAACTCATTTTTACATTCCCATCATTCTTCTTCCTGGGTTGACTTTGACATCCTTATGTTCCAAGAAACCTGTCTCCTAGAAGAGCCGGGTATTGATGGCCGAATGGTTAATTACAAATCAGCTAGGAAAGGGAAAAGAAGCCACCGTAAAGGAGTGTTAGTTGTGGTTGCTCGCTCAAGACTTGGTGCTGTAAATCAGAGGCTCTATTAGCAATGGAACTAATTGACAAATCTGGTCTAACTAAAATACATTTGTTAATCGTTAACATCTACTTTAACTCCATTTGCTCTCCAATTGAGGGGGTGTTAGAGGACTTAGACAATCAACTCATAAAATGGGGGGAATCCGATCCTCTGGCACCAGTTCTGGTAGGTGGGGATTTAAACTGCTACTGGGAAGTCAATGTCAAAGATGCTGATCTTGAGGCTGACTTGAACTCCAGGATTGTACCAGCTTTACACCTTAGTGGTACGAGCTCTAGAGATATACAAGGTAGGGCCTGGTCCTCTCAGTTTTCAAGATGGGGAGCCAGTCAAATGAGCTTACATTGTGATGGTTGCTAGGCAAAAACACCTACTTGGCACAACATTGGGGCTGACTCGATTATTGACTATCTATTCCTGTCCAATATAGACAACTATAGAATTTGTTTCTTCAAGATAATTAATTCACCTGACAGTGATCACTCGATGCTTTCACTAACCATATCATGGGTACCTCTCCATAAGTGAACAGGCCAGGGCCTGTCAACTTGACATTAACTGTAGCTGGGCCTAAGATTAGGACAGCGAGAGATGTGGCCAATGATAACAGCCAACTAAAAACTTGGAGGGCCTGACTTTCTGAAATGGAAAAAGATGCCACTACCTGCCCTAGCATCTTTAATCACTTGATTGATAACTTAGGCACGACAGGACGGGACATTAGTTTTCGGTCTTATACCCTCGTACCTATGCACAAACGACCATTTGACGCCATTGTTAACCAGAAGAAAAGGGCCAAAAGAAGGGAACTAAAAATGTTATCCTGTTCCGAGATTTCATTAGATGGCCTTGACAAGGGAAAAAAAACAATCAGACTGGCTTACTCCAAATGGCTGAGGAACTATAAACTTCAGCTTTACATTGGCGAAAACCAGAAACTGTTCAAGAAACTCATTGACAAAGATGTTAGAGCAATATGGAGAATCCTTAATGGCACTGCTTCTAAGCAAGCAACTCTCCAGGTACGTTGTGTGTCAGAAAGAACGTGGTCAGAGTACCACTTTAAAAAACGTAATCCTGGAATAGGGGTGAACATTAGAACGTGTTGGCTGGGCTTTTAACTTCAATAGAGAAGACATAATCATGGTGATCCAGAAGTTAAATAACTCAAGAGCCTGTGGTCCAGATGGGGTCTCGAACAAGTTCTTTAAAGACAATGGCCCTCATTAGGACCCTGGCGGAGGACCATGGTGCAATTTGCACCATGGTCCATGGCGCTAAGCTGCCAACTCCGCCAAGGTGGTTGGCGGACTTACCGCCCCATGCCGACCTTGGCGGGGCGGTAAGTCCCCAATCCCCATTTTACCCTTCCCCATTCCCATTCTTGCCCCATAGGGTATAATGGGAGTGGGGAAGGCATTAATTACGCCACCGTAAATTACGGTGGCGTAATTAACAACAAGTCCCGTAGCGCCATGGATTTTTCTGCCTGCAAAAAGCAGGCGTAAAAATCATCCATGGCGCTACGGGAACTCGTAGTCTGGCGGAGAGGTTCGCCATGCACTACGCCGGCGTAAAACCCTCTCCGCCAGGGTCCTAATGAGGGCCAATGCCCCTTTGTTGGCTGACATACTGTTTAGATTATTCTCCCACATTGCTGCTGATGCTAATTGAAATAAACAAGTGAAAGGATTTAAGTGCTCGAGCCTCTCACTGCCTATTTCCCAATTATAAATTTCATCAGTACAGACAGCACCACTACTCAATCTGAAGTGCTTCTAATAGATAAGAATAATCAATTCCTGGTGATTTGAACATCATTTGTTTATAACGTAAAGCAAAACTATTTGCACAAAAAAATGAAGAGAAAAAAGTGCACATCTTTGCACATACAGCTATACATATTACACAATACTTTATTGTGTAATATGTATAACTGTAGTAGTGGTGCTGTCTGTATTGGTGAAATTTATAAATGGGAAATAGGCAGTGAGAGGCTCGAGCACTTAAACCCTTTCACTTTGTTTATTTTGATTAAGCCCTCCTGGGCAGAATAGGGTTTTTTCCAGGAACCCTTTTATATAATTGCTGATGCTAATTGTCTAAAGTCTAATTGTCCAGCTTCACCGGGCAAAACAATGGTCCAGTGGTTGCAGCAGCCATCCTTTGTCAGTTTGTCTTTGCTTCTTTCATTCCAGTGGTCGACTCTGCCTTCCAGTCCTGGAGACTTGCCTTTTAAACAGTTTTCTCCCATTCATTCCAGTCTAGCTGTCACTCAACCAGCAGGGTGGCTGTCCTTGCTGGACAGTCAGCCAGCCAATCACGCCAGAGTGCATTTGGATCTCCTAGGAGACCGAGCACAGGGAGTTTCGGGCACCTCCCTCACTTCAGGCCCACCCCAGACACTCAGATGCCAAGGGCGGACTTCAGTCCTGAAGCCCGCCAAAGGCTCATGAACAAAGGGAAAAAACCTGGTTTGGTGCCCATAGTTAAACACCAGAAGGACCTTTCCACAAAGGAACAGTGAAAAAAGATGACCGGAGTATGTTTTTACACAGCGGTCTTGAGTCCCATATTGAAAGACATGGCGTCCCCGATTTTTAGCTACCGGTGTTCGCAGTTGGGAAAAATTGTGGTAGTTTGTTATAAAAGCACTGCCACCAGCCATTTCAATAGGAAAGGGTAGCTTTTTACAGCTACAAGAGTGTTTAGACCTAGGGGATACTAAGTAACCCCTCCAGCACGCTATAGGAAGATAGTGTGTGCTGGGTCTACGAATTTAAAAAGACTAGTATAGTCAATTTAACTTTACACTCTCTGGGGAACAGTAGTTCATCCCAGAGAAGGCATTTAAACCTTGGGAAGTCCAAAGGACATCCCTGTGCCACTGCACTAAAGGTGCTGTGTGACACAGCAATGAAAAGATGATGCCTATGGAGTTATCTAAAACTCCATAATCAAAGAACAGTAAAAACATATATCAAAATGCATGAGAGATTGGGAAAAAAAGGCTCACACTCTCTCCAGGAAAAAAATAAAGTCCTCAAAATCCAGCAAAGTTGCTGAGGGTCTGTAAGGTGAAGGGAATAAGCACATTTCTGAGAATTCTCCCTAACACTCGTCCCCCACAGACTAGGGGACAGGAGGATTTAATCCACCCCTGGATGAATCTCCTCACTCCAGTCAAAAATTCTGGAGAGACCACCAGCATTTTCGGGATTACACCCTGACCTGTGTTCAATGGTAAAATCAAACCCTTGAAGGCTGATTGACCATCTCAACAATTTTCGGTTCTCCCATTTCATCTAAATTAACCATCTCAAGGGTTGGTGGTCAGTCTGAATCACAAAAGTAGATCCATACAAGTATGGCCTAAACTTCTTCAGTGACCACACAATAGCAAAACATTATCTTTCACTGGTTGCCCACCTTGTTTGTGGTTCCTTCAGCTTCCTGCTGATGAAGCAGATGGGGTGCTCCGTACCTTTCTCATCCATGTGACTCAGAACTGCACCTGTACCTGTATCGGAGGCATTTGTCTGCACAATGAAGGTTTGGCTATTGTGGTGGCATGTTGTGGGCTTTCCTCGCACAGTTCGGTTTTCTTAGCGAGTCAGGTTGGAATGCGCCTTGGAATCCCTGAATACGTGGCGCGCTCAGAGGGAGGTTTGTGCGCAGGGCCGCGCAGTCTTTTTCTGTGTGGGGGGGCTTTGCGAGATTTATGCAGGATTGCATGAATCTGGCCCTTTGTAGGTGCCAAGCAGAAAGCCAGGTAACCATTTTAATTGTAAAATATTAGGTCTTTGGAGAAAAGGACATCAGCATTTTCAGTCTACAGTAAATGAAATCGGCCTTACTGAGGATCAGAACACTGCAAATCCGAGTTACAGGCCTCAAGGCATTTCTTTACAGTTATGCTGGTCTTCTGCCCTTCACTGGCGTGCTGCAGTTCCAGTGAGGAGAAATCCCACAACAAAGTCACTGAGCAGTACAACTGAATATCCTCCGGTGGGGTGATTTGGGCCACAGAAAATATTTTCTCCTGCAGTGAATAGGCTGGGTGGCCTGGAACTGCTTGTGTATTTCAGGTCATTCAAGAGAGAAATGGACACACATAGCTTCAAGTTCTAGTCATGACAGGGAAAGGAACTGAAGAGGGAGCACCTAGTGCTGCCCCTCTTTTATAAGCTACCGATGAAGCTAGTTTAAACTGACTTGAAATGGCAACATGGTGTTGACTATTACTCTAGGAAGTACAGGCCTTCTGAGGTTAGTCCTATTATGATGTCTTCCACCTTTATAGTCTTTAATGGAACAGACTCAAGTCCACATAAAAAACTGTATTCCCGGTAGGGAGAAAGGAATACGCACATTTTAGGTCATGGACAAATATTAATTTACCTGCGAGATGACAGTTCAGCAATCTAAGTGTCCCACAAATATGTACTTGATCCAGTTTGTGAAAGAACACCGTCTTTCTGCCCATTCATTATCGTGGCATTTCATTACTAGCAAGCAGAGGGGGGTGGGGGGAGTGGCTCAGGGGTAACCCCCTGTTCTTTTGGTTGTAGCCTGATAGAAGCTCAGGGGCTGCAACCAAAAGGCCAGCTAGCCCCGAGTGCCGTCAGTCCCGGCATTAGCATAGCCACGAATCTTTTCCAGACCAAGCAACACCCCTGCCAGCCAGGCAAGGGGGGGGGGGGGAGCTTCACGAGTAAATAGATGTGTCTTGAAGGTCCGTGATAGTTCTTCCCTCAGCAAATCCTTGCTCCACAAAGCGTCTCTTGGAGAATGTGTGGCTGGGAAGGAGAGCAGAGTTAGAAGATACGAGAGGTATATTTATCTGATAGGTTTCAATATAATTTCGAATTAGTTTGGGCTTTTAGGCGTCTACGAATTTGGTGCGAGGGATAGTTGCAAAGTTCATCCCCTTGTTTATTAAAGTGCAAATGTTTGCGAATCGAGCGCATTGTGTCTATAAAGTTAGATGCAAACCCTTTGTTGATCCAAAATGTATTCATATATTTATAAGCAAAACACATCTGGGATCTGGAAAATTAATGCTAATGTGTACTACTTTCACCAGATGAGGGTCTGACAGTACGGTGCGGTTTCATTTGCTTTATGCTTTTTTCAGTAATTACTAACCGCTGCCTTTGACATTGGATCAATGTTCCTGTGTTAACGAAAGAGTAGCACTTTACACTTTACACATTCGGCGCTGTTGTGCATTATTGATCATAGTGCAGCATGCAGTGGACACTTTTCCATGCAGGCAGCGTGCTGTCCTAGACACCGAGCGAAACCTTTCACTCACGCAGAGGGAGCCTTGTTTCAAAAACAGTCACTAGCCATCTGTCAGCTTTCCCAAAACTGCTGAGCAAAAACCATCACTCTGGGGAAATAAAAATTGTTCAAATTCACCACATGAATAAAAATGAAATTGCGTGCGGGCAGATTGCCCTGCGAGTCACGCAGTTTGAATGTTTTGCTACTGGCTGGTTCGGGAGACCGCGAATTAAATGACACGTTTCTAAGGGCGGCTGGGCAATCCTATTAAAGGAGGCAACACCGTGTGCATTTCTATGTCGCTCTGTATCGTGCATGTTGAAACCTACAAGCAAATAGCACGCGCCTCTGTCCTTGGTGCTGAACTGACTTTGATAGATGCAGATGGATCACAGAAGGAAGAAAGGCCTCGACATGTCGTGCATCCACCTAGTTGAAAGATTACATTGAGATCGCGATTTGCAGATGAAAAACAATATTTGGATGTGATTTTTCTTTTAGCCTTACTGGTTACAGATACAGAGGATCTTCTGTTGGTTCAGTTTTGCTGAGGGCATTTTTTGCCGGTAGGGCGCCTCGAGGTGCCCCACCAGCAAACCCGGAGTCGGCTGGTCCGGTAAAGTGCCAGTATCCATGAACACTGGCACTTATTTACTGAATCGTCCGACTCAGAATGAGGCTCTTTATACCTGCCTGCAAAGATCTCACTAATATACAGAATGCACACAATAATTAAAAATCAAATAAACTATATTACTATATACCATTTCCTCTTGTTGGCAAGTGTGTTATCAACATTTTCCTCAAAGTATACACATTTCAACTCACTTTATTTTCTCCAACAATAAGGATGTGAGGAATGTTTGACAGAGAAAATCAACATCGCTTGTATATTGCATTCCCATGTCCACGTGCAGTGATGTTGGCTTTTCGTGTGTGCAGGTATATAACATACAATCCATGGTATGTTGCATCAAGAACTACAGGCTTGGGTTTAGAGAAGCTGTGCTTTCATTTGAATGCACTCAAAATATTGGTTCGTTTACACAACATCGGAACTTCATTTTGTAATTTTCTGAAAGCATAATAAGTGCCCCCGCTCCCCACTTCACTTGGTAGATTCGGTCTAGCTAATAGAGGTTCCACCCTTATTGATACAGTGTCATTGGCAATGTTTGAATGTTCATTTAAAATTGCATCATTTTCTAGGGAATGGAAGTGGCACGGTAAAGCTCCCTTTCACCCCACTTGAATGATTTGAGATGTCTCAATATATCGCTTTTCAAATGACTATAGCCTTCACAGGTTATGATTCATTAGTCCACTGCAAGTCTATGGAGCGTTGCAGAGCAGTTCATACCTTCAGTCTCTGACTACACCTGTGATAAAACTGGGTTGAATTTACTTGGTTATGGTTAAAAAACACTACATGCTTTGCGCAAAAACATTATTAACCACTTGGCTTTGAATATAGTGAAAAAGCAATATACATTTCACATTATAATGTCTTCAGAATTCTGTTTAGAATCAATCCCCACTGTGGCTGCCCTCCCAGCTCAACACTTTCTGTGAACTTGCCAATAAAGGGTTCGTCAGGACACATATCTAAGTGCATGGGGACTGTTATACCCACTTCTACATGTTAATTTTATGGCACAAAATCAGCATGGACCCTCACTGCTTACAGTTAATTCTCCCCAGTCAGCTAGACCCCCTGGTCATTGATTTGCCCATCTCAGTGAAATATGACAACCTCAGGTAAAGTTTGCTTCAGGCTTTCTTTTGGACAAGGCCCATGGTCTCTCCCATCTTTTAAAGTATTAATCCCCTTCAACACCGATCCATTTAGGTGACGATTCCTTGTCTGCAGATCTTCAGAATCTCCTTATTTTTGTGGGCTTTTATATAAATAGGCTGTAAACGTTCCAGCTGAGAGTAATTTTGGGGCCTATTCATGGAACTAATGTGCGCTGTAAATCGTGACCCAAGCTGGAGCAAGCGTGCGAATCATGGAAGGCCCTGGGCATGTTTTCCCCGGAATGTGCGCCAAATCCTTGCGTGGCGCACATGGGTGCACACGTCATTGCAACATCCAGAACGCTGTGTGCGATGTGCACAGCAAAAGCGCACAAAGTCAGCGCACACACCAAAAAGGGGGCAGAACACGGGGCGGAACACACGGAATGGGGAACAATGCATGAAAAAGAAGGCGTAACTGGGGAAGTACTGCAGGGAAATACACAGAATGGCCACACGCACGCGAACTACACGTATTCATGGAATCGAATAGGGGAAACTCGGGCTTGGCCAAAGACATGCACAGGCAACACGTCCGCCACACAAAGGTAGGTGGTAGCGTCCCTGCGCATTACAAAAGTGTGCGCAAACAACAAACACGTATATACAGCTATGATGAATGTCCCATTCTGTGGCCCCTAGGAGAAATGACAGGCATCCCAAAAAAGGAAGAAAAAGAGATAAGCCACCCCTACAGCCCACTTGCATGTAAAAAAAACACAAGCATTACGCTGTAGCCAGGAACACAAAAAACACCTATGTGATCAACACGCAGGCTAGTGTGCCCTGAAACAAAGGGGTACGTGACTAACAGGGACACCAGCATTATTAAAAATAGCACATGGGACTCACCGTCTGCTTTGCGTGTAGATGAAGAAGGCGTAGCCAACACCCATGCCAAAAGAAGAAGTATGCACTGTAGCCGCTGTGAAGTAATCGCGAGTGAACCCCAACGCCTGGAAAACACACGCACCGCTTTCCACGAAAAGCACATACAGAGAGATGGAAACCCACGTGGGACCTTCAACCCGTGCCAGGGAAACGCCTGCGTGCACGTTACGTCACATACGCGCTTACACGCTAAGGGCTTTTCCTCGAATTACACGCTGACATGCAGTTTTTTCATGTGCCAAATCACTCCGTATTAAGCTGGCCACACTACAACACACGGAAGACCACGCTCCTGCCCAGAAGGCCATTTTCCTGCCCCCTAGAGCCCCAAGCCTGCTCCCACCTGCCATCTGCTGCTGCCTGCCTGCCTGCTGGCCACATGCCCTGCTATTTGGTGCCTGCATGTCAGCCATCTGCAAGGGTCGAGTTGCTGTGACCACCCCTGCTGGAACCGAAGACTCCCAACTGAAGTTCCATCGCTCCACAGCCCAGCACCAGGACCCAGTTGCCTTCACACAACTGCCTCGGGGGTTGCCATGTCGGGGGAAACACCATCGGCAACCACTGGCAACCCCCAGCCAGAGAGGCAGAGGGCTACCAGCTTCAGTGCCGCAGAAGTTGGTATCCTGGTGCAGCAAGTCCTGGTGCATTATGATGCCCTCTTCAGAAGACCACGCACCGACAATGAAGGAAGGAAGAGGATCTGAAGGACATCGTGGCTGCCATCAACATGGAGAGGGTGGCAGCCCATGACATGGCACATGTCCGGAAGCACTGGTAGGACTTCAGGTCCAGGACACTCAGCAAGGCCCAGTGCCTCTTGGAGGCAGCGCATGCAGAGGGGTGCCGGGTCCGCCTTACCAACAACCAGATGAGGGTCCTGGAACATAAACGCCCAGCGCTCCACATCCAGGTCCTTCAGAGGCAGACCCATCTGGAGTCGAGCGGTAAGTGTACATGGGTACTGATTTGACGCAGTGCATGTTGTGGTGTGCCAGGAGTGTGCAGCTTAGACATATGTCTGGAAAGCCCCATGTATGGATGTGTATGTACTGTGGCATGGTTGTGGTGTGACACATGGATGCTGGTTCCACCTTCATGTACGTGCACGGCATACATGTGCGTGTGTGTGTTTGACATGCTTGTGAATGTAATACGCCATGGATGCATGTGACACAGACATGTAGGATGCTGATTGGCAGATGTGACATAGTTGCCGATGATTTCACTGTGACAGGTGGTGGAGATGTACAGATGCATGTATGTCTGGTGGCATGTGTGCATGTGTTCGGCACTCCCCGTGTTGCATGTGACGGCAGGCTAACCTTCGAATGCTCATGCTGTTGTATGTGCATGGATGTTGCTGCCTGCTGCAACATTCCTGTTAATGTGTGCATATGTGTGAGTTCAAATGATATGTGTATTGGATAGTGTGATGCCATCTGTGAAGTTTGACACTGCCACTCATGTGCAACTGTCATGTGTGTATCAGACCATTGTACAGTGCCCTGATGCCTGTGTTCTGTCTCTCCCTGTCTGCAGCATCAGCTGATGGAGAGGGCAGAGATGGTGCTGTGGAGCACAGTGACAGGGATCCCACCGCCAGCCGGAGATGCAAGGCCCAGCTCCCCTCCCAGGTTGTCATCTCTTCGGGGAGTGAGGACGCTCGGCCTCATCCACGGCCACAGCTGTCGAGGGTAGGTCCAAGAGGCGGAGGTCGGAGGTGGACTCCTTGGCAGCAGAAGGGGCAGCTGAGCCTCCACAGGGGCCTATGGAGGAAGATGGCACGGAGTCATCCAGGTTTGTGGGGGGTTTGGTTGAGGAGGAGGCCATGGAAGGCCCACGCATGAGGCCTGGAGGGGGGCATTCCACTGGTGCTAGTGGTCTAGTACAGGGGCAGGGACAGGAGGCAGCACAGTCCGCCGCGGAGGTGCCTGTGTGTAATCCTGTCTCCGATCCTGTGACTGCATCATCCCGCACCAGCAGGGATACCTTCGTCCAGACCCGTTTTCAGGAACGGGATGTGCGAACAACAACTGGCCTTCCTCTCCCTGTGGACGTGGCTCTCCGGAACCGGGTTGAGCCTGTCCTGGCTGGGGTGGTGTTGCGTCAATGTGGCATTCAGAATGACGTGCAGGGTTCTCGTGTGAACAATGCATGTCATTTTGAATGCCTCATTGACCGCGTCGACCTACTAGGACGGGTCAGCAGTGCTGGGTTCCTCTTTGAGCTGGAACTTCTATCAACCCCCTCCTCAACTGAACCCCCTATGCGCCAGTCGTCCTCCGTGCCATCTTCCTGCCCACGTATCACCTGGGCACCCTGTGGAGCTGCCCCTGACCCAGCGGCCAGGCTGGTGGAGGACAAATCCATGCCACAGTCGAGAGTTGGAGGTCCAGCAGGGGGGGCCACCCCAACAACTGGACCCCAGCAGGAGGAGGACGTGCGGGCATCGACAGGCAGGGCACATGCACGGCAGCAGCAGGCTCAACGTGGGAGCGATGATGGCTTGGGGCCATCAACATCACAGGGGCAGGCATCGGCCAGAGGGCACGAGGACCCTGAATTGGGAGTGTCTTCCGTGTGGCAGTGGTTGGGCCGGCAAATAGATGCGGAGCAGTGGCGGGCAGAAGAGGCACAAGTAACTATGGTCAGGGCGCAGAACTCCATGTGCAGGGCATTGAGGTGGGCTGAGCGCCTCGAGGCAACTCACAGGGAGTTGGAGGAGGCCATGGCTGCATTCTTGCGAGACCTCGGGGCCAGGGAAGAGGCTTGCCTCCAAGACGTTGAGGAGGAGTTCGATGATGCCCTGGCCCGGGACATCAACAAGTGAGCCGTTGGACTTGCCCGCCACCTTTGTACATAGTTCTTTAGGGTTAGGTTTCCATTTTTTTTCTTTATTTGGAGTCATGGACTTTGCTCCACTTCATGCATATAGTTATTTTTGTAGGAGTTTTGGAAGGTTTCCTTTTGTTTGGGCATCATGGACCCTTCGGGCTTGCAGTATATATAATTCCAGACTTGTACATACTTTAGTTATTTTAACATCCCATGGATCAATGGTATTTTTTATTTTTTTCATGTACTTTATTTGGACATTGGAAATGGACCACTTCCCTTTTTTCCTCTTGTGGATTTCTGTTTAACATTGGACTTTTTTTTTTCATTATCTCTTAATTTACAAGTTTGAATTTTCAATATGTTTTTTTCATTACGTTTTTTAATACATATTATATATCTTCATTATTGGTGTGGTCTACTCTCATTGGTTTTGTGCATGTCTCTATGACATTGCCTCAGTCATGTGTTGCCGCTGTGTGGCTCTTTTGTACATTTATGCATATGGCTATGGTGGTTCTTTTGAGACTCTCATGGCATGGGTAATTTGGTTGCATGCGTGTACTGGGGGAAAGGGGGAATAGGGTTGGAATTAGGGACATGGGTCTGTTTTGTTAGGACATGAGTTGGGGCCTGCTGGCAGGTGCCTATCACTGCTGGGTGGGTGGGGGACATGTGTTGGGGCTCACAAGTGCATGGTGCCATGTGGGCTGCCTGCGGGGCATGGCCAGGGGTGTAGGGTAGTCCCCTGTGATGTGGCATGCCTGCGGGGCATGGTCAGGGATGTAGGGTAGTCCCCTGTGGTGTGGGCTGCCTGCAGGGCATGGGGAGGGGGGAAAGGGCACACCTGGGAGTGCCCACACTGCCAAATTGCATGTAAAACTCCCTGCGCACCCCTCAGAATACACGTACCCCACTCGCACTATCGAAAACAACTGGAAAACACCCCGCGCGACCCTTGGAATGAACATACCCCACTCGCGCTATCGAAAACGCGTATTCATGGATTTGCGCCATGTTTTTGGCACACGGGGCGGGTTTGGGGAACGTTACTGGCGCTGCTCCATATTTTAGACATGTGACAGGGCTGGTTCTGTACAATTTGGACTCAAATTAGTATGGTCTGACATAATTCTTTTTAGGAATTTTTATCATTATTGACATATAGGTTTTCAAACTCGCAGAGCGATACTGCATTTGTCATGATGATGACATTCAAAGTGCAGATAAGCTTAATTTCTGCGCAGTACATAGAGGTTTTATTTTCAGTTTTGATTCATGTGACCAACTGACTGGGCCTCTTAAGCTGAAGTCATGCATCAATAATGCACAGATGCATTAAATAGCCAAGCTAGAAGTTGAAAGTCAAAAACCTAATAGAAGCAAGTTCCTCTGATGTATTCTTCTTGAAATCAGGCCTTTCCACCATGTGACTACATCCCAGAATTAACTGGCTAATTAATTGAATTTCCTCAAAATTGCTATATATGTATTTGTTGGGTAATTGTTTCTTGAGATTAACAGTATGTTCGTGGTTGCAGCCCATGTATAACATACCTTGATTTTCTGGTCTATGCCTTGTGACTACCTGGAATTCCCTAGTTCTTAATTTTTCAGTGCAATGTTACTCACAGTTACCTTGTTATGGGACTTCACTGAAACACAATCATCGGCAAAGCCACATTTGGTACATGCTATCTGTAACACAGCTAATGCATTGTGTATAATTCCTAACATGCTAAATACACTTACTTATTTCTAACGTGTTCAAAGTATGCAGGCTTTCATTTACAGTTGCATTACAGGAACTTCTCCCCCCGTATATTTACGTGTAAAATTACAGTGCACTTGGCAAATCTATTGCTGCTAGAAATTTCATTCACATTCAATCTTGAGTCACATATTTTGAATGAGATGCACATTACAAAATTGAGAACAGTGTACATTTCCCAGTTATCTATCTTTGTACGAAGAGGGTAAGGGTTCTAATAGTTTCACAGCAGATTTTCTTTATGGTTATGTTCAATGTTGTGCTTTGACTGAAACTGCATTGCAAAATTTAGCAGATGATGGGCAGAACAAAACATCATGCCTCTGTTGGACTTTTCCTTTTGTGTTTCATACTTGGGCCCTATCAATTTTAAAGAATTCTAATATGGGTCACACATCATTTTGCATTGAATTGCCTATTGTTTAACAAAGTCTCAGTCCGAGCTTCACAGTATCTGCATTTCTTGTTTGTAGTTAGGGAAAAAGTACAATCAATCACTCAAGTACATTAAACATGAATACAGCCAGGCAACATCTTGGCACTTCGACTCAGCTGGTGTCTGTTTTTGTTCAATTTACTCCAACCACCTGAGCAATGCAAATGGAAGCAGTTCCACACTAACAATAAGATGTGATTATGATGATAATATGTTTTGTACATAATCATGTTATGTCAGTCCGCATTCATAAATCACACTTCCTGTCCTTTCTTCTCACCACTGCCCCTTTTTGTAACTCTGTTATACCATGTGTTCTCTCTACCTTCCCATTTAAGGGCCTTTCTCTCACCTTATGATGTCACATGTGCCATCATCAGAGAAGATCAGACTCATTGCGAGTTTGATGGAAATTCTGCAATTTTTCTGTGGAATTTGTATTTTGTAATTCCAATTGTAATTGTTTATTTGTAAAGCGCTTATACACAAGTGAAGTGCTTCAAAGTGTTATATAGCGGAACACAGCTCAAGAGCAACAAAGCACTCTACAAGAATTCAAGGAAGCAGAGGGCAGATTACAATGGCTCCGGAGAGGTGGTGGAACTGTGTACAGAGTTACCCAAGGCACTCCTAGGAATTCCCTCAAGAGCAGGGTTTCTTTCCTGAACAGCAGGAGCATTGGAGTAGTCTTGATTGTCACTGGGATGGTGCTCCAGTATTTTAGGATATAACAGGAGAAGGACTGTTTCCTGGTCTTTTCCCTACAGACTAGTTTGGTTTCTGGCATAGCAATCATCTGATTTCTCAACTTATGCATACTTCTCTAGTTGCTAAATGTGTCTGCAAGGTAGGTTGGTACCTGGGCCATGGTTGTGTCATGCGCCCCTTTTTCATCAGACATTGGGACAGATGGAAAATGAGCCACCATTTATGTGCCGTCACGTTTGATACGCTCGAAAGCAGCTGTCTAGTCTTTTTCCAATATGGCTGCCCACTGTTTATCTGTGCACAGTAGCCGACGGCTCCTCGCGTTTCAACTGTGAGTTTTGCGCTCTCCCTTTGTAGCTATGCTTCAGTTATTTCCCTTGGCTTTGCTAAGCCCTGCTTTCTTCCGTCTCTTTCCCCCTTTCGTCCCTGCTTTCTTGTCTTCCGCTCTGCCTCCTGTCCATATCATTGATCCCTGGTCCACCTACCTCTCCTCTCTTGGCTCTCCATTGGCTTCTTTACTTGTTCGGAGCCCCGTCGGATACCTTCCAGGATTCTCTGCTCCGATCGACTTTCCATCTGGATCTTCAGTGTCCGTTCCGAGGATCCTCCCGTGGCCGGAGGATTCAGGGTTTTTTGCCAGGGTGGCTTTTTCCCCTTTTTTGGCTGTCACGGTCCTGGGGCCCTTGGTTCCCGGAATACTTCCACAACCAGGGTTGCATCATTCCGTGGCAGACCATATCTACTAAAAAAGAAATTGTTAATCAAGCAAAGAAGAAAGAAGTCCTCCAGGATATTATCTTCAGGTGAGGAGGAGGGGAAGGATACTGAAGTCGAAAGTGATTTGGTCATTTCTGACAAACCAGCAATTTGTGACAGGTTGCCTTGTAGATAATACAAGCAATTTTGAAAAGGATCATGGAAGGTACAGGTAGCAGGGGAAGGTAATGCAGGGGTAATATGGTAAAATATTTTAGAACCAGTGATTAGGCAGGCTGTGGTGTGATGGACTGCTTGGAAGAGAACCAGGTGTACTGTGGGGAGCCCGGCAAGAAGGGCTTTACTCCCATCAATGTGTGCAACCGCAAGAGCCTGTACCACTGCCTAGAAGTTCTGGGTGGGTGGAAGGGCTTAATCTTGCGGAACAGCTTGATATAGTTGGAATTACCAATTCATTTATTTTAATGTCCTCCAAACTCGATTAAGTTACCTCCATTAGATCTGGTGCTTTTACAACCAGATACCAGTTGGCTGTCAGCAGTCTTAGTCCTCATTTCTTAGTCCTTAGGACTCCATTTGGATATTGTCAAAATTATAAAGGGCATAATTCCACCACCAGTATTTTCACCAATTTATGATAATAAACACCTTGCAGTAACCTGGCCTTGTCAAGAGGGTATTGGAATCCCCTCAGCCAGAGGTGGGCGTCTAACCAGGGAGAAACCCAGAACCAGTACTACCCCTGAGGTGGACAGTGGCAGACGAAAGGGTCTCAATTCCTGCCCCCACCAGAGCCAGTTTTTTTCTTAGCAGTCCAACTGTATCTCAAGTCATGCGTCTTTTACAAGATCCTTGTCAGTGTTTTGCTATTTTTTGTAGAGACACATCATTCTGGTCAGAAATCAAGAAGAATAATCCAAGTGTGAATCCAAACCTAGTGTCCTACATCTGGGAAGAAAAGGCAGAAATTCACCCAGATTGAGCAGTGATCTGCCATGCAGGAACCCACAAAAAGAAAGAGCAGCAGCAGCTCCAAAGAAAAAGCCATGTACAGCCACAGGCAGCAGAAGGACCGCATTGCAACTGGGGTACACTGACCAGCATCTACAAAGACTCAAACAATCCCTGGACCATCAGAAACAAAGAAACACAAAGGGGAGCCCTTCCCCCATTGTACCTACCTCAGGGGCACACGGAATCAGACCACGGAACATGAACATGATCGATTGTCTTCCCAGGTTGGCAATATTGTTCAACAGCAGATCCATATGAAAAAACTTGGTGGGGCTTAGCCCAATACTAATGGATTTTCTTTTGCCTTTCATTCCCGGGGTGGGGAGGACAGGGCCATATTGGATAGTGATAGAAGGCATATACAAGCAGAGGAGATTGGATATAACTGGATAGCTAGAAGAAGGAAATTTGGGTTATTGAGGTTGGATCACAATTAGAGAAGGTGGACGAGCAGCGGGCGAGAGGAAGGAGTGGCCAAGTGTAAAGGTGATTTCTGGAAAAGGTGAGGCATTGGCTAAGGAGTGGAAGTGGTATTGCTGTATTGGAGCATGTGGTAGTGTGGTGAGTGTGGTTAGGTGAGGTAAGAGTTGGGAGTGATTGTGAAGCGCTTGTTATCGAGTGAGAGAAAGGTGAGTGAGAAGAAGTAGTGTGGAAGAGGAAGTAGGAGTGTGAAGGTTGGAGGAGCAGTATGTGAGAGGGAGTGGTAGCAAGGAGTAAGGAGGAGTAACATCAAAAGTTGGCGTTGAGAGGGAGAATGAGTAAGTGGCATCGGAGGGCGAGTAGAGTAGAGGAAGGAGGGAAGGCAATGTGGGGTAAGTTAGCAGAGGAGAGAAGGCAAAGGTACAGAGAGGAGAAAGGGAAAGGAGATCATATGCATGATAGACTCGAGAGTGAATCAAGCAGGATATCTGCAGGGCACATTCCCCACCCTCATAGAACATTAACCACTGCATAGAATAGGAACAGTCTGAGAAAGTCTGTGAGCAGGTCTTTTAAAAAAAGTAACCTTGCCTTTAGGTCCTCTCTCCCAGTATAAGGTAGAGATTCTACAGTAGGGGTTAACATTCTTTATCTACTAACCCCAGGTTAGGGGGGCTTGATTTAGGGCGCATGTGCTTTTGAAGATGAGAGAGAGGGATAGCCATATTGCCCACTGAAAAATCAATACAAATATTTGAACCTTCTCTGAGTCCTGAGCTGATTCCTGTGCCATCTGTGCCATTGGGAACTAAAAAAAAACGTCTACTTATTCAGAGGATGACGTCCAACCACTTTTCTACCAATGCTGGAACCATCAAGCCAGTGGAGGTGTAGATGAGCATTTCCACATCCTCATACAACACCATGCTATATAGGCTTGGACAAAACCTTTTAGATGGTCAACAACATAACCAGCTACCATCACACTGTGTAATTAGTGGAGGGGTGTCATTAGTTTCTCTTTAGGCTTTTTGGTGATAGGAGAAAATAAATCAATCCATTAGAGATCACTAACTGGGACAAACATTCTGTTATTGGTGCATCAGGTTTTGACCGAAAGCTAATATGTCAATGACAAGTAGACTCATGGGTATGCCAATATTTTCTTGTGGTAAAAAAGAACTGCAATGGACTTCACATTTGGTTACCCTAAGCATTTGCTTTCCTAATGTCCTGAGCTGGGGGCCAAATATCGAAAAACAATGGCTCTTTATGGCTAAGTTGGTTGTGACCATCTTTTGATTTGCAAGGAACATGGATTGTTACCATGTGCATGGTATGACAAAGTGTTGATCAACAGTTCTATGTTGCTTCATAGACTATCGATCTACAGTTGGTCGACTATTTTTGTTCTACCTCAATTCGATCTTTTTTGTTGTGAGATCCCCGCCAGGCCCACTTCCCCCAGCCCTCTCCAACCTCTGTAGCCCCTTACCCCCTTACAGACATCTACATTAATATTCATATATGTTTAAGGATTTGGTCAAATCGACCAAAAGTAGTCAACCAAATTGCAGACTATTAAATGAAAGTCTGTGAATCAGGGCCATACCTGATCAATAGTCATTCATGGCAATTTCCTCTGGAGGTCACAAACTGGAATGGGCTTCACATTTTGATTTCCACATGCATTTACTCTGCTAATAACCTGAGCTGGGGGCCAAATGTTGGTTTCAAGTAGATTCAAATTTCTTGGCTTAGGCTTCTCACTCGTTGAGTCGGTCTTTGTCTTCTTTTTCTGTCGTCCGCGCCTTCATGCCTAAAGTGGCTAAAAAAAAAAAAGCGCTTTGAAATCACCTTTGTTTCTCTGAAATGCAAGCTAAAAATGCCTATTTTAAACATTGCAAGATATTCAAAAATCTCAATGAACACCAGCAGACATTTGGCAGAATGTATTCTTGTGTGCATACTAAATCTGGGAAAAGAAAGAGACCAAAACAATGTTTATAACAAAACTGGCTGAGCTGTGGATGTCAGCAGCTGAAGTGAAATTGGACTGAAAAACACTAAAATCTAAATGTTTAAAATAAATGAGTGACCTACTGTTGAGTGTCACATAGTTTGCAACTGTTGAAATGTCATAGTTTGAACTTAGAATCAGCGTTCTAGCTGCATGTGTAAAAATTGTCAGTTTGATTTGAATGTAGAAAACTGGGAACTAAAGTGACATTTAGCTGAAGCCTGGCTTGAAGAGAGTGAATTCTACCCGGCAACTACCCCCAACAGGAGTGAAACTTGCTCAGCCACTCTTCCCAGGATTGGCTGCATTCTGCTGCCCCTGCCAAAAGGAGATGACACCCTTCTGATTGAATTAGGGGAGGAGCAAATGGGGACTACAGGAAACGAAACAAAGCACTGTCCTTGGCCCAGGCAAATGTTAAATTAGGGGGGTCGTAAATGGCTTCCTCTTGGAAGGAATCAGAGAGGGGCACTGCATCTGTGAGCCAGCTGAGCTTGGGGGAAGTGGATAAACCAGAAATGCCACCATGTGCTTTGGTAAACCACACCCCTTTGGGGCCAGAGCATAATTTTAAAAAGATGAATAATTCATAGTGCGGACTTGTAAAAATTATATAAATAAAATCATCATTCTTGTGATTTTTCTGTGCACATTTTAAGAGGTGTTAGGACCCTGTGGTATGTTCTTGGGGATAGTAGCGGGAAAAAGGTTGTTACTCCAAATGCATGCATGTTAAAAGTCTGACACTGTATCATCTGAAACCCATATCCCTGGTGCACATTTGTGTAAAATCTGGAAAGGTTTAGAGGTTGTTATCTGGATGAAAAGGGCAGAATTCTGTCATAAGTGGACACGACATCTTACAAAGACAGGGATCGGATGGTTTGGTGCTACAGAAAATATGTTAACTGGATGTGTAATATTAGAAAAATGGTACATAGATAAATATGTATTTGGACCAGAAATAGATTTGTGTGCAATTTGACAAGGGGAGGATCCTCTGACCATAAACCTACCTCATCACTCTGACTCACAACCCAGTTCCCCCAATCAAGGAAGAGAGGAGGAACTGACCAATGATAAGTTGAGAGGGTTGGGCATAGAAGATGAGCCGACCCTCCCACTTTCTAAACACATAAAAGGAGATTGTGCAGGACAGGTAGGGACATTCACTTCCCACTTCAAGCTGATTTCTTGTGGAGCGTTTTGCCAGAAGACGCCAGATCCAGCACTTAGACTTCAAATCCAGACAGTGACCAGAACTTTGAATTCAGACTTCAGAATTTGTCAGCAGGCCTCAAAATCTTTTGCAAACTGATTCACCCCAGACTTCCAAGGGGCACATCAGAGTAAAACAGCCGGGCTGAGCTGTTTGATTCTGGCCTAAAACCCTGTGCCAGAAACACCCAGAAAGCAGAGCTGTACCCGGAACCAGAGACCAGACCGCCGTGCAGTGCCAAGAACTTTTTCCAGAACCAGAGATGCAGATCGCTGTGCAGTGCCACTAGCAGAGCTGACCCAGATCGCTGTGAGCAGAACCAGGCAGAGACCGTCCGTGGCGAGGGAACCACAGTCCAATCCTGACCCGATCCGTGGCGAAGTCGCATTCCTGTCCAAAATATAGTGTGAGTACCACCAGAACTGTGCAAAACCCAATCTCTTAGTTTAAAATAATCTAATTCAACTATTTTAACCTATTGAAAACTGCATCCTAGAAATCTTGTGTTCCTTCTGTGATCTCAAACCTGAAAACTGTCATCTGTCATTCTGAGCTTGACTTTTCTTTTGAGAATCTACCTTCACGAAATTGTCCGTATCTCGGGAACCGTTTTTCCTAGGAACGAAATTTTACTTTCATCTTAAAGCTAAGATTCTAAGCTTTCGAACGAGCCCCTGCCCCTCATTGTGCCTCTGTAATTGCGCTCGACACACGCGACTAAAGTGCTGCGATTTGACATTTTGCTTCATTTCAGCCACGTGTAAAAATATTTGTCTTTTGTTTCCTTTGCTGAAATTCGTTTGCAACCTGACAATCATTCATAGAGCATTGCTAAAGTGATCCTGAACTAACTTAAAGTAGCTGTCACTCACCCTGAACCTCTAGAGGGAGTTAAAATAATTTTTAGCATATTTTTCCCTTTTTTGCATACCACCTTTAAAGTACTTTGCCTGTGTTTAAAATCATCCCTGTTGATCTAAGCTTGCTAGGGGGAAACTGAATTGGGATTGTACTGTGATTGTATTCCTGAAGAACTGTGTGTGTCACTTCCACCTCCTTACATTGCATAGAGGGGGGGGGTGAATTGCCAAAAGGGGAAAAGTGATTATATTATGTTTTGCTGAAATCATATCAAGTTTATTCCTGTGTTGCTTCTTTTCCACCTTGCATTTCCTTGTACCATACAAAGCATTCTCAGCTACCTTCTCCTCTATACTACTCCTAAGTAATTACCCAGTGTGCTAGTATCACATCATCCATTGTTGATCACTCACTGTCATATGTCTAAGTGTGATATCAATTATTAATTTATTATAAAAGTGTGATATATATACATATTGTTTAATTCTCAAATAAACCTTTTAAATTTGCAAAACAAACTTACTTCTTGGCTCAGTGGGATCAAGGGGATTCTAAGAAAGGGGTGTTATATAAGGGTTGTCATCCAGAGTACACGAACTGGACATAAAAATATATAAATAAGGGCTTCCCTTGAGCAATCCCAGACAAGGCACTGACTTAGTGGGACTGCTTGATTGGAGTCTTTAACAAAGGTCAGGAATGATGGAGAGAGGAGAGGAGTCTGAAGGGAGTCTGAAGGAAAGCTGAGTGTCATCCGCATACTGAAAGTTTGAGAAGAAGGTTCTAATATGGCCGTGCAATATTGTGGGCCTGTAATGTACTTTAATCAGGGAGATGTTTTGACTGATCCTAAGATGGATGCCTGGTTTCAGAAGAGCCAGTGACTCTTGCTTTGTTCCACCTCTGTGTGCTGTAGTGATATTCCCATCCTTTGCAACAGCATCACTTTTTACCGCACATCTCTACTGCAAATCCTACATGCACGCCTTTCAATGTGCTCTTGGAGTGCAGGCAAATCCACCACACAGAGCATTGGACCATGTTGCCTTCACCCTGTTCCACTGGGTGTGGCGACCAACCCACATCCACTATGGCGGGTTGCACGGAATACCGGGCTCACCAGGTAATACAGCATAACTGCGATCACGCAGGGGATGGATCGCAGGGGGCAACCTACATCGTCCGGAGCACCGGAATTGCCCATAGCAGCTGGGAGCACCCAGCGAACAGCAGCCTCGATTCTGGGGACACCCAGGCCGGGGATTCTTCACAGGCCATGGTCACACGGCAGGACAAGGACAATAACCACACGGACACAGAATTGCCACCTCCTGGGGCTCTGCTGCAGTGCCCCTCACGGGCCACCAGAGCCCCTTTTATTGAGAACAGTCATGACGAGGTCATGACTCACTTTCTTAAAGAGGCAATGTGCCCACCATTAAATGGGCCATACACAACACTGGACAACCAAGTGCCTGTTGCTGGATTTGTACCGAGGAGCACTGAAGCAGGCACATTTTCCTTGCAGAATTCCAACTAAGAGACAAGCATAACATGTCCAAACCTTTGCACAAAAACGCAACAGTCACCGCTGTCGTATTACAAAAATTCGCCACTGATGTGCAGAAAAGATAACAGGTAAGAAACAAAGGTTTAACTCCTGGATGTGGTCGATGTGTAGAGCGGGGAGGCAACCAGCGGAGCAAGAATGTGATCCCACTAGAGTGCATTGCATCCCAAGGCACTTCAACTTCTCAGTGACATCACGAATTAGCTCTCTAGACCACGGGTCTTCCCCATATATGCTAATCGAGCCAATTAAACAAGCATCTTGACAAGGAATGTTTTTTTCCCATGCACAGTGCGTTTGTATATTAGCAAAACATCATCCTATGCAACAGCTTCAAAAAGCCCAAGAATGTGCTCTTCAATAAGGTGCCCTCTCTGCATTCGATCACCCCACTCTGTCACCAAATGCTCACGGATGTGTCCAGTGCTTTAATTAGGGTGAGAAAACGAGGGAGGGCTGCAATGAGGTTGGTGGCCTATAGAGTACATGGTGTGGCCTAAGGGGGAAGCATCTTGGGAAAGGGCCAGGTGCCCCAATCAAAGCAATATGTTACTCAGCCAGAAAATGGCTGAATAATGTCTGTCGCACCCCCAGATTATTGCAGTCTCCCAGTTATGTATGTTGTACATAAGAACTCCCCACAAAGTGAAAGGAAAATGGAGAAAAAACACTTTAAAATGGTTACTTTTGAATGAGATTAAAAACTACACTTGCAACAAAATAATGGTTTAATTCCAAAACGTTTTATTCAGTTGTAATAAATGTGAAATTGACTGTTCACCTATACATTGCAATCTTATCACTCTCCTGTATAGTTCTTTTTAATCAGATATGACGGGACAGTCACTTTTAACACTGATTGAAGAGGTCTGCTATTGAAACTGATTTTTCTTAATTGCAATCCCGTCCTGTCAGAGTGCAGCTTTTCAGCTCCAACCAAGCCACAGTCGCAGAGGCTGGCTAGCCCCTGCCGGCAGTGATAGAGAGACAGCCCACATAGCGGACGTCCCTCTGTCCATCCCTTTCGGGGATACCCAACACCTCAACTCCTCATCCCACCTGGAGGCGGAAGTAGGCGCCCTGGGTCCGACACATCCGGTCTCGGGCCGGGGTCGGAGAGTGCAAGTACGGAGTGGGTTAGGGTATCGGCAGGTCACGTCGGATTGGCCAGCACTGGTGTTCCACGGTGGGGTGTTTATTTTCAAAAATGCAGCTTCCCATTGCGCAGATTTACCACTCATAGCCGCAGCGGCGTATTTACATTAAGCTGCGTGTTGTGTTGAGCTATGCCTGCATATGGTGCAAGTAAGTGGAATGTTGAGATGGAATGCAGAGCAGAGAATGTTTACCTATGAGAGTGTTCCAGGGTTGGCAGTTGCAAAGATGTAAGCCCTGAGAGAGGATGCCGGTGGGTGTCCTGTGTCCCCATAACTTACCTGACTCTAAGAACTGTATTTGATGTACCGTAAACCAAGTAAAGAGTTAACAGTTCGCTTGGAGTGTCAGAGTCATTTGTGGTCAGAGACAGAACTCACCATTGGCGACAAGGATAAAGCTGGCTGTGCTGGGGGGACAACACCAAGGAGGGACACCCACCGCCCCCCTAAGAGAAGTGATCCTCTCTCAGGTAAGGGTGCTGAATGGCAGTGAGGCGCTGCAGGTGTAGTGAGGGTAAGCGTGGCTCAGACAGAGGTGCTGCAGGGACAGTGGGGGCAGTGAAGTGCAGCTATAGAAGTGGCACTACAGAGGTAGTGAAAGAAGAGATCAAGACAGAGGTATTGCAGAGGCAGTGGGAAAGAGGTCCAGTCTGAGGTGCTCTAGAGGCAGTGGGACAAAGGTCCAGCCAGAGGTGCTGTGGAGGCAGTAGCCAGTAGGTACTTAATGGGGTTCCATTGTTTTCTAGGATGTGGGATTGTTATATTGCAAAGCATGCATGGGGAGGAATAACTTTTCTTTTCAGGTCCGGTATGAATAACTTTTCGGTTTCTGGTCCTGCAGTGTAAGTTGGAATATTGATGGTACTCGTGTAATATGTAGAAATGTTTTACTAATTCAATTCTGTATGTATTGCTGAGATCTTTTTTCTGTTGCAGGCGGAGTTGGGGGTGGTCGGAGAGGAGAATTTTGATGCTGTGCTTGCGGCCACAAGCGGTTCCAGAATGGCCGCACTCGAGCCAAAGCTGGTCGACGGGCACTGACTCCCCCTTAGGGACAGCTGAGACGCCATCACCTGAAGTCAGTGGTTCTGAGAATGACTGACTGGCAGTTCTGAAAATCAGAAGCAGATGGCCCCTCTTAAGACTGACTTGCAGTCATGGAAACCAGAAGCGATGGCTGCTCTTTCCAAATGGCAAACGGGGAGTGGCATCAGTCACCCTTTGGATTATAATCTTGTTTACTGATGTGGCTGGGATCGCCTGCTTTCTGTGCTCCAATAAGCTGCGATCTTTGTGTTTCCAAACTTGCAATTGTTTCTGTGTGGATTATTATGAGCTGATTAGACCCTGGTCTATTGCTTTACATTTATGTGCAGGGGGGGGGCAGAGTGGGGGGATCACCCTGCTGTGGTTTAAAGACGATTCAGGGAGATCTTCTTGAGAGGCAGCGATTTTGAGCCTTCCTTTTGTTCACCTGCCACTCCTTTTTTTCCCTGTGGTGCTGCTCTCCCTCACCTCCTCCCCCATAAGCAGTCTTTTCACATGCTGCTGAGCCGTGATGAACTCCCTTTCTGCCCCTCCCCTGCAGGCAGATGACAAAGGCAAGAGTTATGTTTGTGTAAATCCACAGAAGTGTCGTACGTACACAGGGGACTTCAGGCCTGCTCTATTTTAGCCCGGGAGAAGCGGGGGACTTATGACAGCCCCAGCAGAGTCCTGTTTTGGAAGACGTTTTGGGAGAGCCGGTGCGCTCTGCCCGGTAAAACCCAGCCAATTTAAAGCGCCAGAAGTTTCCCCAGTCCACTGCACACATGCTAGTTCTTCTTCCAGTTGCTGGCTTCGAGTACTGACCAGATATAAAAGGAATACCTGCACTGGCGTGGTGCATCAGGGATTTGGAATAACGGAGGTGGTGGTGACATTAACCATTTCAGATTATCCTTGAGTATCTTGTTTGTCCACACAAATCTATATGTTATGTTAAAGGATATTGGTACTGCGCACTATCCCTACATGAGTGATCCCCTGGTGCTGTGGCCAATCTGAAAAGCAAGAGGGTATAGGGTAATTTAGTAGGACTGCACAGGAAAAAAGCGCAAGAGAGCTGTGAAGTGCTGTTGGCAGCTTCAGTTCGGTTTACAACGCTCGCTGAACGTGGTGTGATTGTTCGGTCATTAATTGTCATGTGCTGGTGGTTTGGTTTGGTTTGTTGTTGTGGTGTAGTGAAGTGTGTGCGGTATGTTGTGCTGTATAGGAATGGTTGTGTTTTGTTTAGAAGGGATGTCTAGTTCGCCATTGATTATATCCCCCAGACCACTCTATTTACAGAATGATGGCATGCTGCATCTCACGCCAGACTCCTCTGACATTCTCCTATAGATACCATCTGATCTCTTGATCACGAGTTGTTAATAATCTGTTGATTTCTTTAGTGCATCACCCTATCAAATGCAAAAAGTTACAGTTTTTGGGCGCAACGTTGTTCTCTGTTTTACTGCAAACAGCAAAAAAACAACTTCTCTCAATGTTGAGCACGTTGTTACACGAACTGGCAAGTGGCCCTATATTATGCACGGCACCTTCATCCAATGAAAGCTTTTCAGACAACAGTGCATTCTGGAACATGTGGTTTTGCTTTACCATTTAAATTATTGTCCTGCACATCTGAAATACAATGACAGATGTGGATTACATACTGGTATTCTTCACAACATTGGGCCTCATTCCGAGATTGGAGGTTGTCATGGCGCTATTTCCCTATATGGTTCAATGGGGATTTACCGGTGTAGTCCGACCTTTGCGGGACCGGTAAGTCCCCATTGAAAAAGTCATTCCCCATTCCCATTTCAGCCCCCATATGGCTCAGTGGGAAGGGGGAAGGCGCTAATAACAGTACCGCAAATTGCGGTACCGTTATTGGCTCTGAATTCCCTTAACGGGTCCCATCCATAACGCCTGGTCAGACCAGGCGTTAAAGGAGGGACCCGCTAAGGGAACTCATAGTAGGGCGGTAAGGGATTACCGGCAGTGGTCTCCTTACCAGTGCCCGGTATCCCTTACCGCCCCACTCGGAATGAGGCCCATTGACTCCAACTCTTCTTCGTCACAGTTGTTCATGCATGAGGCACTTTTGCCTCGGCAAACCACACGTTTCTTGACCAAAAGCTTTCTTTCTCCACTGTAAGGAAGTACCAGCACTCCTGGCCCTCACTAAGAATATCCTACATTTTCCCCAAGCAACATAGCGTCAAAGTCTGTCAGGAAAAGTAGGACTCACTGTAATAAAGACTACCAGTGAGCAATTCATATGTACAGTCTTCCTAATCTCAGTCCTTCATGCCTGAGAATGATTTAGACAGTGGCAGCCGCTTAATTCGGCCATCCCCCGACCGCAACCCAGAGAGTGTGCAGAGAACAGTGTTCGCTTCTGTTCTGCATCATTTGTTTTTTTTATAAGCAGCACGGCATGACGGAAAATCAAATGTGTACAACATAAATAAATGGTCTGTGTAACGTTGCATCTTCGTGGATGGGCCTGCAACACAGAGGGGTGCGTCCTATTTTACGCAGTTTTTTCTAGTCTAAAATGTGGAGCTTGTAGCTCCACGCACTTTACGTAACCCATTATCTAGTAAATAATCTAGGAGGCTGGCCTGACGCTAAAGGGGTGGCCCTGCCAGTATTACTCTGTGCACAAACAGCACAGTGTCACTGCAGGGTCTGATGTTTTACAGTAAGTTAGCATAGCAACACAATGTACTGAATGTTCTTTGGCTGTTTGCCAGCCAATGACATTCATGAGTGAGGGTGGGGTAATGGGCACATGCGTGTGGTGACGATGCCCCCTTCTAACTTCGTGTTGGACAGTTGAGTAGTTGACTTCAGTAGAAGAGCCAGCGTGTGGTCGGCCGCCCCAAAAACAGCACAGGGTCCACGTGCACAGACCTGCGTTGCCAACTCCGGTAAGTAAGTGTGTGAAGAAGACTTAAGTTAGTGTGCGCAACCCAGCCATCATTCCCCAGGGCAGGCCTCCAGGACGGTCCCCTGCCCTGGAGAATACAGTGCCTAGTTGTCAATGCCGTTGAAAACTAGACTGGGTAGGCCCTACATCAACGCTTAGCTCTCGAAAGTGCTACATTCCTCCTTGCCCACCTGTGTAGAGCGGGGCTCCAGGACCGTCCTGGAGCCCTGCCCTGGGGAATGCAGGGCCTAGTTGTTGACGCTGTTGTAAACTAGGCCGGATAGGCCCTGTAGCGATGCTCGGCTCCCCGTAGCTTAACAATACTCCTCCCTCATACCCACAATGCCAGCCTAGGGCCACCCTTGCCATTTTTTTTAAAATGTACACCGTTTTTATATTTGTGATGGATTTTTTAAAGTATATTTTCTTCCTGGATCAGAATCATTATGCCACTGTTTCTACGTTGCTATGTTCTTCATAAATTCAGGAACCCATACAGTACGTGTGCGCCTATCAGACATTCTGTTTTCATGGTCAACAAATGTATTCCATTCCAAGTTTGACCTTTAGCTGCACCCTAATGTCACTTTGGCGTGGTCTACTTGTTTCACGTTTCCCTTGCACAACCATCAATCCCAGATCCTAAAAAAGGGGGACACAGTGTCTCTGCGATAGGACTCATATGAGGTAATTTACAGATCCTAAAAAAGGGGGTCACAGTGTCTCTGTCATAGGACTCATATGAGGTAATTTAGAGATCCTAAAAAAGTGGGGCAGTATGTCTATGCGATACGACTCATATGAGGTAATTTACAGAGCAATGAAGATCTGGTTGAAATGGGAAGAAGCAAAAGCGTGCTCTTTCGGAAGGGATATAACGTGACGGCTGTTGTGTTGAGGGGTATTAGTGAGAGGGGGCAGTTCTGGGCAAAACCGCTGTTGAACGTGTACAACCAAAAAAACGAGCACATTATTTGACGCTGCATTCCCTTTTATTTCCCCCCATGCTTGTCATAAGACGTTCGGGTGCTTGAGTGCACGGCTGCAGCATGGGCAGAGGAGCAGGGCTCTGTTAAAGGCACAGAGGCCGCATATATGTTCCATTATCTTGCATTTGTATAGCGCCTAATGCCATAGTTTATGGCATCAAAGCGCTTTCTCTACAGATAAACAAAGGAGGTGTGTAGAAGAGTGAAAGACGTGACTTTGTTGGCAAGTCTGTGTTGTGGGTAGGGGTGAGGCGGGGAATGGGGAAGGGATGGACGCACGCAACATCTATAAAACATGAATGTTACACATGTAACGTCCCACTTAGAGCCCTTCGCATAGTTTACCCTCACAGGTGTGTAAAACACTGGTAAACGTAGAAACGGATGGTGAAGTTCCTTCTGACCCAGGTGATGCACGAAGTTTGACTACTTCATTACTTCGGGCTGCCTACTACAGAACGCTTCTCATTGGTTTAAATTGTTTGTTAAATTCTCCATGCTCCACAACAGGCCGCACCTGATGACATCTGCAGAGAAAAAAAAAAGAAAATCAAGTTTTATACATCACATTCAAATCGCCCAGGTTTAGTGCTTTATCGAAACAAAGGGCCTCATTACACGGACGGCGGTAAGGGTTAACGGTCACCGTTAATGGCAACGGTGACCGTTAACCCTTACCGCCGTACTACGAGGTCCCTTAGCGGGTTGGTGCTTTAACGCCTGCTTTTTGCAGGCGTTAAAAACCAACCCGCTAAGGGACCTCAGAGCTAATTGCGGTGCCGTAAATTAGCGCCTTCCCCATTCCCATAGAGCCCTATGGGGCAGAAATGGGAATGGGGAAGGGCAATGGCGGAAGGGGGATTTACCGCCCCACCGACCTTGGAATGGGGCGGTAAATCCCCTTACCGCCAAGGCGGTGCCGGTAATTTACCGGCATGGTCCAGGGTGCTAATAGCACCCTGGATCACCGCCTTCCGTGTAATGAGGCCCAAAGTATTGCGAAGGGTTTGTCCATCTCTGGTTGGAGGCAATCTCCCAAAAAGCACCACAGCAACGTTTTTCCTGTTGGCCTTTGATGGGAAGCCTACCTGTAATGTCTGCAATAAACCAAGTACCTTGTGGAAACCTATATTCCAGACTGCTCTGAGGGATCCAACCAATGGTGAATGGGCACTAATCAAGTACTGATAAGAATTCATAAGTAGCATCCCCCACCAGCCGCTCAGTGAAAATGGCCTGTAAGGAAAAGTCTAGAGTTCCCAAGGAGTCAATGGCATGCTCCTGACTGACTGACACACCGGCCACTCACTGAACCTCACATTTCCCAATCAAGCCATTCAACAACTTATAGGTAATTATATACACATTTGCGCCAGCCTGCAGTGCACCGTGCGCACGATATAAATAGCAATTGTTGTTGTGGCTCCTTGTGGTGGGACGCGGCCGGCTTTGGTTTCCTTGTCTGCTCGGGCCTTGTTTCCACATCAGCATTGCTAGTTCTGCCAACCTTATGCTATGCTTCCTGATGGCCCAGGTGAGAGATTATTCTGCTCCTGCGCCCAGGGCTATTGGAATCATTTGTTGCTAGGCCCTGCAGGGAGTGGGGTCTTGCCGTTAACATGTGGGGGAAGGCTTCTTTTAACATCCTCGTTCATCATACTGCCCTCTGAACTGCCATCTCACCACCAAATGCTTCATTTTGGTGGAATGTGTAATGTTTGTCTAGTGATAGAGGGAGAGAATGTGATGTGAGTGTCTCCTCGCCAAGCCCCGAGCCTCTCAACCAGGACATGCGGCTGTCCAGGGTTGGACAGGGGCATATGGTAGGCCAGGGCACCAAGAAGGAAGTGGTCCACCATTGCTATTATCTTTAATGGTAGGATCCGTACGAAAAGAGGGGTGTGGGGGGGGGGGGTACCCAGGCCTCTTTAATGTTCTTCGCTTCATTCTGGGATCATTACGAAGGTCTTACTTCAGTTCATTCATATCATTTTCTCATTAAAAGAAAATGCTAATGTAACCGCAGTAGATAAAGGAACCCCTGGTTTGAGGGCACACAACAATTGGCACGTTTTCAAACATTTCCTTTCATGCCATGTGAATCTGCGAACAACACTAATTTCAAAACTGACTCCCTAAATGAATTATGAAGTCGCACGTGAAGCTGCTTTAATTCAAAATGAGCGCTGTTGAAACCAATTATCTGCCTTGAATCTATTTGAATTCTTTCAAAGAAAGAAAATAAGCCATTTGCCTACTGCTATTAGTGTTCACTGGGAAGCATCTGAAGTGACAGTCATATTACAGCTGTCATCTGCAGATACAATTATATATATATGGGATGTATTTAAAGTCTCAGTGGGTAGCTTCAAATAACAGTTAAATCTCCCAACAACATCCAAATTGTTCCAGCACTGTATACCTTTCTATCACATGAGATAATCAGTCTGAGCAGCAGTCCAGTTTTAACTCAATGAACAATAGAAGGTTACAAAAAATAACCCCGACAGCTTTTAGCATGTCACCTGGTATGTGATTGGCCTGCTCATTTCTACCATTAGAAAAGCCATCATTGTTTGACAGACTATTTCAGCCTCAAATATTCACCTTCACCTCAAATGGCTGTTCCTGCTGCATCGAGTAAATAGTTCATTCTTCTGGTGCTACATTATTTTCAATGTATCCACTTGTCCACATTAGTATTTCAGTCAGCGGATCCAGCAGCTACACTGAAAACGAACCGATGGTTCTGTTAACAGAACGTAGCATGTGTGATGGCTTGCAGTGATGTTCCTGCGTGAGGGCGTCACTGCATGAAGGCCAAATGTGACCTCATAATTCAATATTCAGTAGTAGTGCATACAAAAATATTACAGCAAAAGCTGCAAAATGGATACAGGTAGAATGGCAGATGGTAAGGAGTTTTGGATAACATTTAAGTTGTTCTGGGTGTTTACTTAATCTTTTTTGTACATAAGGCAGGACATTTCGGTGAGAAGGGAGGCTAACCCTTCAAATGTTGGGAGAGGAGGTAACATCAGAGACTTTGGGGGAATGGCAAATGTTCTTATGTGAGGGCATCTAAGTTGTTTACACATTCTAATGAGACTATTCTGGTGCAGCTTCAATGTTACACGCATTTAACTCTCTCCTTAATGTCTGACATAGACACTTAAGGACTGCTGTGAGAATGAATTGCTGTTCCCCAAGATTTCAAGGGGGCGGGGGGGAATAAGTCCAATCTGCCCACTGTGTAGGGGGCATTCGCTGTGACTTAGTATGTAACTGGTGAAAACGCTGTGTTCTAAATTTCAATATAAGAGATTACAGGATTAAGTTTGGCCAGCACAGCTGATCAGTACAAAGGTCTCTTTAAGCAAGGTCATTTTCAGTTGCATTTTGAAAACTGTGAAGCTGTGCATCTTCCTACCGACTGGAACCAGTGTGCCGCAGAGAGTTGATTTTCCTGTGTTCAGTGCAGATTAATTTGATTTAATCTGGAAAGCCTAAAGTAGCAGAATGTACGTCAGAGCGATCTTCATGAGATGCACTGATTAGTTACCCACCTCGGTCTTGTACGTCACATAAACAAAATGTAACCGCTGTCCATCAAAGAAGTTCAGAGAAGTGGAATCTCAAATTGTTCGTATTTCTGGACTTATAAAGCTCTGCAGCACCAACCTCTAACTTTCATGAGGAGTGTCCTTCACAGTGTTTCTTTCTTTGTGATCTCATGCACGCTTTCAGGACGCCGGGTTACAAATTTGTAAACAATCATTCATCCAATCTCACCATTTCAATCATTAACCTCGCCAAACACCTTCCCTAGAGTCTCTCCACCTTTACTAGAGTCTCTCCTGGGGGATAGGATTAGTAATCCTGTCTGTTTTAGCGTTTTCGATGCCTCATTGCCCATTCTTGAAATGCAAGCTATTCACACTTCATGCAGACGAGAACAATGTAATGCTGTTCTGATAAATTTCATTTAATTCATTTGTGTTATCCTTTCTCAGATCAATCTCTCTCACTTTCTCTTTGCAGACCATTGAAAACACATTGCATGAACAAATACCAGTCCAGGTTAATAATTGTGAACTAAAAACATTGGACTTCAACCTCCATACTGCCCCTTCCAGATATTTGTTTTGCCAGTGCCAGAGAAGGAGTCCATTGGAGTGACCATTCTCCAGAATGACAAGCCAGGTGAGCTACCATGGATCTTTGTAGGGTTGGATGCTCAGGGCACTCCAACTCTGTCTGTTTGGGTTCTTTAGTAAAGAAGGCAAACAGCTACCTTGCTTTATAAACATGTAGAAATAAAGCCCATGTTGTGTGGGCTAAAGTGGACAGTAAATACTAAAAAAATGCTATCTGTGGCTAGCTGAGAGGGTGGCATGTGAAAATGGAAAGTCACAATACATATAATTCTAAAAAAACCTGCATATGGGTGAACAGAAGCAAACTTATTGTCCATTTGGAAACTGGTTCAGAAGGATAGGATTGGGGTGTCTGTTCCCACTTACCTTGTGATGTCCTGGTATCTTACAGTTGAATGGTATACAGTGATTTCAATTTTGAAGCTGGGAACTCTCCCCACCTTTGAAATGCCAGAATGCCTTCTTTCTTTACCATTACTCCAACAGTGCTTGGAAGGGGTAGGGGAGGTGACGCAGGCGGAAAAATCCAAGTGCATTTCTCTCAATTGTAAACAATGTTTCTTTAGAACAGTATTAAGATAACAATCTTGCCTCATTTCTACCATAAACACTAATTTCCCAAACAAGCTCCAATACTTAAGATGTGGCTGGTGTCACAGTTACTAATGGGCATCTATGTTAGTTAACTCATGACAAGTACAGCTGAGTTGTGTGTAATTGCAGATGTTATCTGTGCATAGTACTGACAAACTATACTTCTGTGTTATAAAAGAGCATACCTTTGAACAGTTACTACATGATCCAATAGAACGATTTACATCATATGTTGCTTATTAACAGTTATCACTCTTGCTGAAAATGTATTCAGTGGATAATTGCCCTCAAAACCATTGGGCCAGATTCAATCATTGCAAAGTCCGCAACAAATAGGGGTAAGGCATACACATGCACTTTTTCCATGGGCTGGTATGAAAAGAAGACTTTACTCACTGGTAGCATTGCTAAGCAGTCTTTGTTCTGCTTCCCCTGCCTGCTGTTTAGAGGTGAACCGGTCTAGACGAAAACAGCAGTCACAGACTTAGAGCATATGTCTGAAAAAAGCAAGAGACATGAATCATGCAAAAATCACATTGAGAATATATTACAGCTGTCCATGTTAGGACGTGTTGACATTGCAACACAGTTGGACAATACCTGTTGTTGGAGCGTGATGAAGTATAATGGGCAATGCCGAAGGGCCGGCCAAGGCGAGGCAGAGTAAATGATGTTACCATCCGGCAGGCTAGGAGAGGGGCAGCTCCCGCCCCCATGCCTGCCCCTCTCCACCACAAGCACAGAGACACGCAGTCTCTGTCACACAAAGCCGAGGAAGGGTGAGGTGTGAACAAGCGCCTCATCCTTCCTCCAAACAACAAGGTGCTAAGCACCTAGTGAAAACCAACAAGCACGCAGGGCCCAGGTTCAAAGACCTGCCCCCTCCTCCGGGGGCCAGACATGTCGGCTATCCGGCCGGGGGCTGGCGCACAGCCCCCACTACTATACACATCAAAGACCCAGGGCTTCCCTGGGTCTTATAAATAAGAGCAGAATGCTCTAAGAGAACACTATCTGTTTGTGGACCCTGAACGGGGACCCAAACTGACAGGAGGTTCGCTGTTCACTCAGCGTCTTCCACACTTTGCTTCTTTACCACAAAACTCTCCCACCCTACAAATAAGGGAGAAGAACAAACGAAAAGAAGTACAGGGTACTGTATGGTTTCCACAACGAGTCGTGGGACATGAGAAGGCGGCCCGGGCCAGAGGGGGTAACCTCAGGACCCGGTGCCCAAAAGTATGATATTATTATGATATGTGATTATTTGTTTATCTGCATAACCATATCTGTACAAAAAAATCCTACGGCCTTTTATTGCCAACACTTGACAAAATGTTGTGAGACCAATCTTTTCGGGTGAGGGTCGGGGTTCAGCCTACAATGATGCATGCATATGGGTTCATCAGTTATGAGGATGTGGATACAAACCAATACATCTTGTCAAAGTTATTTTACTCTGTGTGCTTTTGTGGTACAATCAAATAAGCTTTAAGTGGTCATGATGAAACTGAAGATTCTTTGAATCCTGATGTATTTAGAGGCCTGGCTGTTTTTGTATCCAGCATAGACAGTGCAATGGAAATGCATTTAAAGAATGCAACAGTATTGAAGGACACTTGCAAAACAATTCAAAATGAGCTGCTGGACTGCATGCTCACAGTCACTAGAGAGATCATTGTAGAACAGTCAAAACGCACAGATGATGTGGCCTTTCAGGAAGTTGATACAACTGATGTTTCCACTAAGACTCAGTCTGTGCAGTCTATCGCTACATTGATAAACAATTAAGAATTGTTGAATGGTTTTATGGATTTACTCATCTGAAAGACCCTAGTGCGGAAACCATTGCTGCTGCCCTAATAGAAAAATTGAACAAAGTTTTCCCAGAACATTGTCACAAAAAGAAAGTAATTGCTTAAACATATGATGGCGCAAGTGTGATGAGTGGGGTGTCTGGTGGAGTCCAAAAGAAATTAACTGAAGTGTATCCAAATGCGTATTATGTACATTGCTATGCATACCAGCTTGCCCTCGTCATGGAACAAGCTTTTTAAAAATAGCACAAGTTAGAATTTTCTTTAGTGATGACTCTGGCTTCTGAATTTTTTTTCCAAGTTCTCCAAAAACAACCGAAGTTCTAGATGAGGTATTGGATAAAAGACTTCCAAGACCATTGCGCACTCGCTGGGGCTGCCATATTCAGATAGTGAGTCCATATATCAGCACATTGACTCACTCCATAGATGCTTTGAGATCATTGAAAAACTGGATGTTTTTGAGGGAGTTATTCAGTGTTAGGCCCGGGGATTAATTAAAACTCTGAAAGAGAGGGAGTTCCTTTTATTCCTTTTTTTGTTCAACAACATAATGCCCCATGTTCGCATTCTATATAATCAGCTTCAGAAGCGAGATATTGATTCTGTGTATGTGCCGAAAGCTGTTGCAACTTTTATCAAGTGTATTGGCAGAGTATGTGAAAGCACTAGGCATTTGGAAGCTAAGGTTCCACCACAGTCAACTTTTGCAAGTCACAATATAAATATAACCACTTCAAATCATTTGGCAAAGGAAGTATGTGACCGCATAGTTACACATGCATAAGAAATTTGGTTAATCAAAAAATGTCTTTTAGGTAATGTAGGGTAGTCTTTAGGACCCAAGGGCATAGGATTGGAGATGAAGGAATTCCTTGGAATGGGTCACATAGTCCATAGGCTCACAGTCTTAGTCTCTTAAGCAGTCTCAAAACACTAAAGCAGGTTTATTGGCACTTCTTACAGCAGATTCTGTCTAAGCGTTTTGATGTTGTAGTCTGTACAGACTCAGAAGATAGCCAGTTGTGTCAAGCAGCAGGTAGCTCAGTCAGATACCTGAATGTGGCTTGCACTCTCAACTTCTTCTGGATGACAAGTTAATACTGACTGAAAAAACACTGTTTACTCTGTACTCAATCCACTGTGGTCTCCCACTGATCAAAATGTTTCTTTTCTAATTGACCCCTTAATGCCTGCCCCCAACGCCCACCTAGCAGTCCCTTTGAAATGCACATGTAGCAGCCGACCCCAGCCATGGAAAGCCATCCGTTCCAATATTGGTGAGGTGATAAGATTCCCACTAGAGAGGGAAAATGCACCATCTGTTTATACGTCAGACTAGAAGGAATAAACGTTCAGTAGATTTCTCTTTTATCTTCTCTGCCAACGAGTGGAAAGAAAAAAAGAGGCGGACAACAGTAACCAATTTTAAATTTGGCAATAACTTCAAAACATATTATCCTACTATAACCCTCTTTTCATAGGATATAGATTACCTTTAATTGCGCTCTGTTAGGTCGAATTGCATGCAGGATCCTCTGGGACCACCAGATACAATTAGGACTACAAGTGCAAGTCAAACCGATCTTTGGTATAAGTGTGTACCACACCATTTTTGGTAGCAAGCTGAGCAGCCAGGCTTATCTCAAGAGTGAACGTGAGCAGTACACAGAGGTCTTTCAATCACAGTGGTTCAAGTAGACACTTATACTCAAGGTTTCTTGGTAAAACATGTATAAATTTATTACACAATCACTTGGAAAACATTTGACTAGAAGGAGGCAACTTAATATTATAAACAAATACACTCCAATGCAAAACTGTAAGATTTTGAGACAGTTTGAGCTCCCCTGGTGTAGGAGCAAAATAGCAGTTCAGTTACTTCGAAGTCAGCAAAAGGGACAAGGTAAGTAGAATAGATCAAATATACTTGTTAAACAGTGCAAATAGTTTCAGTTCACCAGAAGAGTTCAATTCAAGTCAATAGGTCTAGGCCAAAGTCAATAGTCTAGTGTTTTGGATAGGAAAGAGCAGTTCTGGTATCAAACAGTAAAGTCTTTGCAAAAGTTCTTAGAAGTAGTTTAGGTGAAAAAGTATCATTTGTGGAGTCACAAGCTGATTAGGCCTACAAGTTGGGAAGGTTTCACGAACTTTCACTGCAAGAGTGGCGTTCTCTCAATCTGGTTGGCACAGTACCTTTCTATGAAGAAAAAAATGCTGCTGAAGTCGTTGGTTCCTGGCATTTCCTGCAGATCTCGCTGTTCCTGAGCCTCAGTCATGGGGACAAGAGGGAGGATGTCGGGGGACGCCTGCACTGCACAGGATCATTGAAGAAAGAAAACAAGATGGAGTCACTTCAGTTCCAGTAGCTGTATATTCAAGAACACAAACTGGTGTCTCTCTCACTGGTTAATCCTAACCAGCCTTGAGAAAAGTATCCGTGGGTCTTATGAGTTGGTTGGTCCCACCAACTCAAAGCAAGAAGCTGTCCTTGAAGGAGCTTCTCTTTCGAATGGAGTTTGGCAATTCGGACCTGCAGCAGGGCTTCACCGGGCAAACCAACGGTCCAGGGGTTGCAGCAGCCGCCCTCTTCCAGCTTGTCTTCGGTTCTTTCGTTCCAGTGATCGACTCTGCTTTCCAGTCCAAGAGACTTGCCTTTTAAACAGTTCTCTCCCTTTCATTCCAGCCTAGCTGTCACTCACCCAGCAACGTGGCTGTCCTTGCCAGACAGTCAGGCAGCCAATCACGCCAGAGTGCATTTGGGTCTCCTAGGAGACTAAGCACAGGGGGTTTTGGGCACCTCCCTCACTTCCTGCCCACCCCAGACACTCAGACGCCAGAGGCAGTCTTCACTCCTGAAGCCTGCCAAAGGCAAAAGGACAAAGGGAACAAACACTAGAAGGACCTTTCCAAAAAGAAATGGCGAGAAAAGAAGACCGGGACCCGTTTAAACAAAGGGCCTTAAGGTGCCATCTTGAAAAACATGGCTCCCGTGATTTTTAGCTACCGGTGTTCAGGTTCGGGACAAATCATGGTAGTTCATTGTAAAACCACTGCCACCAGCCTTTTCAATAGGAGGAGGTAGCATTTGACTACTGCTACATGAGTATTTAGGCACAGGGGATACTAGGTAACCCCTCCAAGACTCCATTGTAAGATGGTGTGTGCTGGGTCTAGGAATATGGAAAGACTAGTAAAGTCAATTTCACTTTACATTCTCTCGGAAACAGTAGTTTATCCCAGAGAAGGTATTTAAACCTTTGGGAAGTCTAAAAGACATCCCTGTGTCACTGCACTGAAGGTGCTGTGTAACACACATGAAAATATGCCTATGGAGTTATCTGAAACCCCATATTCAAAGAACACAAGTGTAAAACACACATAAAAACACATGACATGAAAGAGTGGGAAAAAAGGCTCATACTCTTTCCAGGTAAAATAAAATCAACTCCTCAACATCCAGCAAAGTTGCTGGGGGTCTCTAAGGTGAAGGGAATTAGCACATTTATAAGAATTCTCCCTAACACTTGCCCCCCCAACCAGACTAATGGACAGGAGGATTTAATCCATCCCTGGATGAATCTCCTTACTCCAGTCGGTCAAACATTCTGGAGAGACCATCAGCATTTTGGTGATTACACCCTGATCTGTGTTCATTGGTAAAATCAAACCCCTGTAGGCTGATTGACCATCTTAACAATTTAGGATTCTCCCCCTTCATCTGCATTAACCATCTCAAGGGTTTGTGGTCAGTCTAAATCACAAAGTAGATCCATAAAAGTATGGTCTAAACTTCTTCAGTGACCACACAATAGCGAAACATTCTCTTTCAATGGTTGCCTAGCTTGTTTCTGGTTCCTTCAGCTTTCTGCTGATGAGGCAGATGGGGTGATCTCTACCTGTCTCATCCAGCTGACTCAGAACTGCACCTATACCTGTATTGGAAGCATCAGTTTGCACAATGAAGTTTTGGCTGTAGTCAGGAGCTATTAGGACTGGAGCTTGACAAAGGGCTTTCTTAAGTCCTTCAAATGCCTTGGTGCACTCCTCATTCCATTTGAGCTGTTTAGGAAATTGGTTTATAGTGATAGTTTCTAATCAAACGATTCGAAAAACAAAAGTTTCGAAACAAAAGTTTCGAAAACAAAAGCTGTGACATGCTATATTTAACATGCACAGTGCATTTCTTTCAAAACCAATCCGTCGACAATAGTCATGGATTGGTTTCAATTGAAATTCACTTTTACATGTTAAAAGTAGCATTTCAATGCTTCTGTTTGTAACGTTGAAACATTAGATGGATCTGTCCATTGCTGTAATTTCAGCACTGGACAGCTCCATGTAACGTTTAAGTGTTTGTGCATATTGGCATATTGGCATTTAAATGCTTTTTTTAAAACTTTGAAACGTTACATGGAGCTGTCCAGCACTGTCCAGCACTGAAATGTAACATTTCAAGGTTTTTGTGTATATTGGGGAGGTTCCCACCAGTTCCCCCAACCCCCACGCCACCCTCCCACCCCCAACCCTAACCCAATCCCCAACCCTAACCCTAACCCATGTCGATGGCACTTTCAACATTTTTTATAATAAATTGTCATTCCAAAGAATGGCATTTCAAAAATAAAAATTCGAAAGTTTGCCTTTCGAAACTTTTGTATTCTAAAAAATTACTCTCCAACCCCTCCTTAATTAGGGCCAATGGACCTCTAACTGGAGGGCCACATAGAAGCTCGACGGGACTAAATCCAACTCCCTCCTGAGGGACTACTCTATAAGCAAATAGAAGGCATGGCAGTAGAAGGTCTCACTTTCTACTAAGGGGTTCCTCTAAATGCTCTTCATATTCCTGTTAAATCTCTCTACCAATCCATTTGTCTGTGGATGGTAGGCAGTTGAGAACGTGTAAGTTACTCCACAGTTTTTCCACATGGCCTGCATGTAGAGGGACATAAAATGTGATCCCCTGTCAGAGATGACTTCCTTAGGAAAACCTACCCTGGTAAAAATACCAAGTAGGGCTTTAGCAACAGCCTGAGCTGTAACAGTCCTCATAGGTATGGCTTCAGGATAACTAGTAGCATGGTCTACTTCAACCAATATAAATCGATTGCCTGAAGAGGTTGGAGGGTCTAGGAGACCAACAATGCCGATTCCTACCCTCTCAAAGGGGCTCGCACCACTGGGAGGGGCACCAAAGGTGCCACATTCTTGACTCCACTTTTGCCTGATGTCTGACAAGTGTGACAGCTCCAACAGAATGTATCTACATCAGACCCCAATTTAGGCCAGTAGAAATAGAGAGAAAGCCTTTCCTTGGTCTTTTTGAAGATCATGTGACCAGCCAAAGGGATCTCATGGGCTAACTGTAGGGACTGGGGTCATGTCTCTAGAGGCACTAAAAGTCTTCTGTAGTCCCCTGTAATAGACTCAGTTGGTTCACTGTAGAAGAAGCCATCCTCCCAGTATAACCTATGCTGCCCTGGCCCTTGCCCATCCAGCTGGGAAGCTGCCTGTTGGCGAAGACCTTCAAGAGTAGGACACTCTCTCTGGCCTTTGCTGAAGTCTGCGCCTCACTTTGCACACTAACAGGTTTCTTGACAGTCATGTTGTTGCACTGAATGAGAGCTGGTAGTCTACGAAGCATTTGGGTAGGGCCTCCAGCAAGCTTAGTGAGGCTTTTGGGTGCCTTAGCAACATCCTCAGCCTTAAAAAAAGATTCATCCACTACACTAATGCTGGCCCCAGTGTCTCTAATGGCAGAGGTCTCCTGACCATTTACAAGTACACTGTCCTTGTAAAATTCTTTGGTGTTATCTGGAATTGAATTGTAGACATCTAAATTATGCTGTTCCCACAGACCAAGGGACACTATTGAAACACTGGCAGAGACTGCAATGGGGTATTCAGCCAGTAATTGAAAGTTACCACTTGTCATATGTAATTCTTCCTCTGGGGAGAAGGCTATGAAGACAGTGTGGACCCCTGAAGGTTTACCCTTACATCTGGAATCCCCTTTCACATGGTCAGTCTACCCACAAGCATAACACTTTCCAAATGTTTTGACAAATGGGGGTCTCTGCTTACCTCCCTCTGGTTTGGCACCAGAGGTTTCACTAGCCTGATTTGGTTTCCCTTGTGGCTTACCCTTCTTATGTTTGGGGCCCTCTTTTGGATTGAGGCATTAGAATTCACTTTGCCATCTTTCTTTTGCTGCTTCCCATCATCCTTCTTCTGAGTTGCCCCAGAATCCTTGGGAGTAGCCCTGTTGGCAACCCACAAGTCAGCAGCCTTTGCTAACTTCTTTGGATCACGTTCCTTAGAGTCAGCCAAGTGCTGTCTCAGCTCAGGAGAGCAGGCATCAAAAATAGATTCCAACAAAAATAGATTTCTCATTCCTTCACAAGTGTTAACTCTGTAACCCTTTACCCAACCATCTAAGTTTTTCAAACATTCACACACCCAAGTTGCCCAAGGGGTACCATCATGCTTTTTGAGGGTCCTAAACCTCTGGAAGTACTGGGAAGAGGTTTTCACAAATCTAGCTATCAAAGCTTGCTTCACATTTTCATACTCCAATCTTTCAAGTTCCCCCACCTCCATTACTGCATCAGTTGCAACCTGGGGGAGTCTAGACAAAAGCCAAGGAATCCATTGATTACATGTGAAACCCTGAAGCCCAAAGTTATATTCAAAAGCAGCCAACCAATCCAAAATATCAAGTCTCACCTCATACATACTCACAGCTTCTTTAGGCATGCAAGGCCTCTTTGGACTGGAAGACCTAGAAGACTCTGGGAGAGAACCATTTTCAAGAGACAATTTCTTCATTTCAAGTTCATGATTCAATTCCATTCCTCTGAGCCTGAGTTCTTGATGTTTGCTTTCAGTTTGCATTTGGAGCCTTTTAAATTCTAACTTAAGTCTCATTTTTTCAAGAGAGACAAATTTTGGACTCAGTGCTGGACCTGGTAGGGTCCCTGTGGTTATAGCTTGAGGACCTAAAGCTAGTAAAGGTGCAGTGGGGCTCACATCCTGAGACTCCTCTGACTCTTCTAACTCATCAATAACATTAGAGCTTGACTCTGAATCATTATCATCCTCATCAAAATTCTCCACATTTACTAGGGCGATAAAGGTTATGGCTCTACCTCCCGGTCTTTGATGATTCAACAATTTCCGAATCAATTCATTTTTCTTGCCTTTAACAGAGAGAGTCGGACTTTACACATATCTTTCAGTTTATCTACTTTTAGAATGATCAGGGCTTCCTGTTTGAAGTTATCCATATTTGGCATTATAAAACAATTGCTTTTCTAGTGATGCTTAGCCTTGTGAAGGTTACTTGAACAAAAGTAAGAGCAGCACTCTCAATGTAACAACTATACTTTATCCTCACTGCTGTACACCAGTGTTAGGCAGAATTGCATGCCGTACCCTCTGGGACCACCACATACAATTAGGACTACAGGTGCAAGTTAAACCAACCTTTGGTATAAGTCTGTACCATACAGATTTTGGTAGCGAGCTGAGCAGCCAGGCTTATCTCAAGAGTGAATGTGAGCAGTACAAGAAGTTACACAGAGGTCTGTCAATCACAATGGTTAAAGTAGACACTTATACTCAAGGTTTCTTGGTAAAACACTTATGTATTTATTGCACAATCATTTGGAAAACATTTCACTAGAAGGAGGAAACATAATATTATAAACAAATACACTTCAATTTTTTTTTATTGGTATAGCTGACAATATTTATTTAAAAAATAAACATTAAACAACATTGTTCAAATTAACACATAACAATGGAAGAATAAGCTTAAAAACACGTATAAATTGATATACAAAAGTCAATCTTAACTTCAATCAATATCAATATCAAATGTAGGTTCAACTACCAAATTTGACACTGAAAAGGAAAAGGAAACTCCAACATAAACCAATTCATTAAATAAAATCACTCATGGGTAACAAATAATGGTATTACAACAATTCATTACAGCAAGATCGAATAATCAATTCCATTCTTCTCTATAAATCCCTTTAATCTTACTCATTCTATTAATGCATTAAGTTTTAGTTCTTTAATCATTAGATCACCAAAGTAGTTGAATCAATGCACACGTCTTCATGCATTCACTGTTTAAATCGTTTCCAACTTCAGAGCTTTTAAGAATGTAACTGCACCAAATCTATATGAGGCAATCTGACCACAAAAGATATATTGCCAGAGCAAACCCAGCAACATATCACTATACTGTGTCAACATTTCACACCCTACCAATACATTTTTTACTGTTTCCTTAATGTTTTCGCTCATACAATATCAACATACATTTTCTTCCATGATCATTATTTTGCGTTTAGCAAGAACTTCCCTCATAGGCCAAAGGTTGAATCTTAGATGCATGAAGCTTGTCTGTGCAGTGGAGAAGGCGATTTTTTCAAGTATAATTCAGGCTCACTATATTTTTTGTGACTAAATGGATGTGTCACAAAATCATGATATCTCATGCATTTTCCTCTTGCATATATACAATCTTGTTGAAATAACTTGGTTTTCGCCCTTATAGAGTTCTGTATCAGTAACTCAAGTGTAATATCAGCACTTTCTAAGACCTGCTGTACTTTCAACCTCCATTTCTGCATGAACACGTCCTCAGCTTCACTCATGTGCTTTGCTAGTGTACCAATTATGGCCCCAGATTCCAGCGCTTATATGCATTTTCGATACAAGGTCATTACGTTCCACAAATATCTTATATGTAATGAGATCAGGCCCAACTCATATCTTATCCACAATCCTGGGACACATTTTGGCAGATTCATTAAACGCCTCCAAAAGTTTGCTTTCAATATATTCCATACAGGCTTTCAGGGCTTATTATTGTTGTTTCTGCTCCATATATAAGTATAGGTGTGGTTTTCTGTAAATAAAATTTAAGGGTTGGACCAATAGAGAATTTTCCATATTTATTTTGGATCAGCGTTGCTTGTGAAATGGACATGGTGAGCTTAATCTCAAGACCTTTAATGTGTACTTTTTCATTGTCACAGTCTGCTAACGTCACACCTAAATAAACATATTTGGATACCCGTTTGAGTAATTTCTTCTACAGTACCCACTTATATTTCCTCAGTGGACCTCTTTTCCTTCCAGTGCAGACCATAACTTTAGTTTTTTTTAAATTGATGGAGAGGAGATTGGCTTTAACATATGCATCAAGGGCATATAACAGACGTTGGAGCCCCTGTGGTGTTTTCGACATAAGGACTAAATTGTCCACATAGAACAATGCTGGAATAGCCCTAGAGACGAGTCTTGGGGCATCTGATGTTACATCCTCAATCGCTCCTCCCTGAGCATCTGCAAAGAAGAAATTAAAAAGGACTGATGCAGGCATACATCCTTGTCTCAGGCCCCTTCGAGTCTCAATCAGGGGAGTCAGATTGCCCTCAATATCAATCCTCCCCTGCATTTTTGTATTCATATGTAGAGGTCGAATAAAATTATTTAGATAAATCGGGCATTTTGCAAGCGCCAATTTTTTGTACAATAACTCTCTGGCAACTGAGTCAAAAGCCGCTTTTAAATCCACAAAAGTAAGATATATTGGCTGATTTATTGCCACATGGTGTGTTATGATGGCCTTAATAGTTAATAAATTAATAGCTGTGCCCATCCCTGGAATAACCCCAGCCTGGAAGGGATCTCGCTGCGAATATTGTGTAGCCCAAGCATTGAAATCCCTCAAGATGAATCTCGAGAACATTTTCCCTGGGACATCAAGATGTTACGCTCACCTGATATCCCCGGGGGCGTCTGGAAGACTCTGAGATCTGGAACCCTGGATGCGTAGTTGCCCAGTGCTGAATAATGAATCTTAGTAATTTGTAGGGTGAGCTATCCGTCCTGCGTTTCTTGTGCAGGGGCGCTTGACGTTTGCTGTGACCCCGAATCTGCTGGTAGGCAGGTAGGTTTGTTAAATGTAAGAATTTGTTTTTCTATTTATGGTGGGAATTCGTTAATGTCTTTATCTCCTTCTTTTCAGGTGCGAAGGTCTTGATGCTGGTGTGCCGGATGGAGAGGCATGTTTTCTAGGTAATGGAAAGCGCAAAGTGCAGAGCCTTTATTGTCTTTTAAAGCTAACATGTGTTTTCTTCTTCTTCTCCTCACAGGCCGCTGTGGTGCTATGAGTGGATGAGAGCGCGATGAAAAACAGGCCCCCGAAATCCGTTAAGGTAAGTACAGCGCTGTGCGGTTGTTTAATATTGAAAGCGAACCTGAATATGTCTCTTTTCCTTTGCAGATGTTGCTGTGGTGCTCCGGATGGAAGTGTGGCATAGCACAATGGAATTCAGGTAAGACTGATGGAATTCGATGTTTTGGAAGCGCGCGTTCTAATATTGTTTTTCCCTTTCTCATTATTGCAGGTCGCAATGTTCGAACAGCAGCTGTGGTAGCGGTTTGCCGGAAGTCCTTAAGCAGGTGAGTGATGTTTCTTCTTCTTTCGGTTTCCACAGATTGCAGCCCAGTTGAGATGCTGAGTGCTGGATGGTGTTTTCTCAGGTAAAATAGAATAATCTTTTTCTTGTTCTTGCTGGATTACAGGAAGATGCTGAAGACAAGTAGCTGGACACGGTGAGTGTCACGCTGCGGGTTGCAGAATAACACGAAGCATGTTCTGCAGTCAGGGTATGGTTTATATAGCCCAGGTAAAGTAGTACCAGGGAAAGTAGTTTCAGGCCTGCCACACCCAAAACACTAGACTGCATGGCTTGGTTCTTAGAACTAGACCGTGTGGGTGCTTCCATGTTGGATTTAAAGGCCAATGTACATAAATGGGACTTAGTTTGAACAGCCCTTCCTTCCTACATATGAGCCTGGTGCCAAAGGCGCCAGGACTGGCTCCAGGAGCCCTTTTGCAGTGGTTTTAAGGCCCTCGGGGTTCTGGTGGTAGCCTGCTTGTGGCACAACTTGTGCCCCCTCACGGTAGTCATGAAACAAGAAGGGCGATCAGTCTGTAGTTCGTAGGACAAGACCGATCGCCCTTCTTGATAATGAGAATCACAACAGAGTTTCGCCATGATTCAGGGATGACGTTTGTTCTTAAAATTTGCTGTAAAGTCTTGGGGAGTATCTTAGCCCACAATTGCGGGTGTTCTTTGAACATGTAATTGCTCAAACCGTCAGGGCCAGGAGCTCTAGATCTTCTGGATCTCGTTATGTAGTAGAGAATGTCTTCTTCCAGGACCTCCAACTTGTTAAACCCATGATAGTCATCCAATTCATTTTTATCACCATGTAGAGGCCCTTCGTACATTTGTACAAAATGAGAAACCCATTGATGTTGCAACACCCCATTAATTTGAACAGGAAGCTGCCTTGCATGTACCGCAACATTCATTAGTGCCCAAATTCTAGCGCTATTTTTGGATTGTATTGCTTCCAGCATTGACTCTCCATCAGTCCGGTGTAACATAGCTCTATGCGAGCATATCCAATTTGTGTATTTACACTTTAACTTCTTGATGGTTACTGCTCGTAATGCAATTGGTAGTAACATGGCCATTTTCTCGTCTTTGCGAAGTTCAGCTTTTCGCTTGGATCTCAGGAGCAAGGGTATGTTTCGGCTTTTGGAAGTTATACTTAGTTATACCAGCCTGATGTTTATACAATTGCAAGAAGGTGGTGTATTGTTCACCAACCCATGTTGGAAATTGTTCATCAGTTCTAAGTCTATCATTTAATGATTCAAGAGTTAGTTCATCCCACCGAAATCATGTTTCTGGATTATTAACGCTCATAGGGAAGGGCTGCATTCTTTCGCAAGGCTTTTCATGACAGTGATCATAAAACCATTGTGTTTTAAGAATTTCATGATCACTGTGCACTTGCATTGTTACTTCAAACATGGAGGTTCTGCTAAAAGTGAATCTGTCCATGAAAATATAATCTACGACAGATTCACTTTTGCTGCGCAGCCAGGTGCTCCTAGCAGGATTATCGGATTTAAATGCCCCATTGAGCATACAAAATTGGGGCGAATTCACAAAACGTAACCACCTCTGGCAGGAGGATCTTTCTTTATATTATCGGGAAGGAAGCATTTCAAATTGAGATCACCTGCCAACGCTGTATTAGTTATTTCAGGATCTAATAACACCATATCAAGTAATTGACCCAAGTCTTGTAAACATTTCTTCTCGGGTATGGCCAAAGGGTTCCAATACACGTTTACTAAAGCATTCATAAACCCATCATATTTTATCTTTACCAACTTCAAGTGATTATTCAGAGTGGCCCAGGGAAATATCTCGAAACCCTCTTTCAAATTTACAGCTACGAGTAGCCCAGAGGACGGTCGTCCTTTATGTCCGGACTTCGCTGGTAGAAGTAGAACTTCATGGCCATTCCACATCCGCGGTTCGACCAACCATGTCTCTTGTAAGGCAATTATGTTAAACCCTGCAATAGTTGCTGAACTAGCTCCAAATAAATGGGCTGAGTCACATGTGTTCTAACTTGCAAAAGTGACCCGTCCCACCTTAGGAACTTGAGCTAGTTATGATCTTGCATTCTTAGCATTGCCACCTTGGAAGCAGTTTCCTCTGGTTTGACTCTGTTTGTATATTCTCGAAGTTTTTATAGGGATTATATTGTTTGCCATCTCAGTTTGGTCTTGGAATGTAGATCTGGTAGCTACTGAAGGGTCTTGTGCCAGAATGAAACCAAGAGCAAACAAGTCCATCTTTGCTTGCCATAGGAGATTTCTCACGACATCAGAGGGCACCCATAGTCTTACTGTTGTGAGAACCTCGTCATTCAGGAATTCAACTTGTTTGATATCAAATGTAGTGATATCCTGTAGGCTATTTACATCTTTAAATATGGCCAATATGGATGTACGATTCAAATCATAGGTTGGGAAAGGAGCATCTCGACATTTCATTATAAAACAATGATTATAGTCTTTTGAGTACATACCTGTAATGTTACTCTTTTCACTCAAAAATTGGCGAGGTGTTACTTTTTTCGCTGACTCCGCCTCTCTCATGATGTTATGTTGTTGTGAGTTCATAGACCCCCCATTAAATGTCGATATGGATGGCACTAACGATCTCTGCCTGTTTCCTTCATCTGATATCATAGATTTTTGCTGTCTTAAAAAATCATCGGAAGACAATTTTATCATTGTTTGAATTTGTGGTAACATATCTCCAACTGTACCCGATTCAGGAACAGGCATTACCCCCCTCTGAGGCAACGCTGCTTTAATTAAAATGCCAGTTTCAGACTTGTTAGATATGGAACTGGGAGCGCTGTTAAGAGGTTTGCTTAATGAACTGTCTGTTCTATTGACAGGGACCATTGCAAGGTTGTGCAATTAGTCTATTAGATTCTGAGCCGGCTTTTACTCCGGCAGCAGCTATTGCAGAAATCAAACCGTCCAATTGTGCATAAACTTTTATCTTCATATTCTTTTTGACATTGAATACTTTGCGCTGGTTCTTAGCACGTGCTCTAAAACGGTCCAGAATCTTCTTCTGGCCACCAGAGCAACGTTCTACCCTCAAATCCGACTGTTTAACAAATTGTTTAGCATTTGTTTTATTCGGAGGGGCAGGTTGTATTTGGGTTTTTGTTTTAGCAGTTGTGCAGGCGGTTTTGCTGGGATTTATAGAAGGTCTGGCTAGGAACATGTTAAAAACCTCCGGAACACTTTCGCCTGAACTAGTGACTCTATTGGCCACTGTTACAGGCTCTGTAAGTAATCTAATATCAAGTGTCCCTTCTGTCACACGTACTATCATACATTCATCTTACGTTGAAGGCAGTGTATTCTTAGTAGGCAGCACAGACATCATCCCATCACTCATAATCACAGTGTTGATCTCATGAGCAGTTTCATTCAGTTGCACAGGCATCTCAATTGAATTTTTATCACTAGGTACTTCTCTTCTTGAGTCATGCTTCGAATCAAAGGCATTCATCCATGTAATATTTTTCTCTATCTGTATCGCTTGTATATTTATTTTAGAATCTAAGGTTTCGAATAATTTTGTGAGTGTATAGTAGTGTTCATGGCATTAAGTGTAATTTCGATGAGAGGTAACAGAATATTAGAGCCAATTTGTGGCACAGGCCTGCAATCATTTGCTAAGGGATGCCACTGGGCTCTACGAGGAGTAGGATGAATGTAAGATAGTGAATGATCTGATACATTATGATTAGACTGGTCAAACATCCAATGCGAGTGGTTTGTAGAGTTTCGAGGACTCAGCGAGACATTATCAATTGGAGAGAAACACGCCGGCACCCCAACAGAAACAACAGCTCTCGACACTTGATTATGTAAACGTTTATCGATCAATAAATTTGCTGTCGGGTCGCACATCATGCAAATTAACTTTTGAAGAGGACAAATCACTGAGAGTTACAATTTTGCCATTATCAAGCGCAGCGTTTCTAGCACCTGTCAGTAGTTGTGTGTCAGTCAGGGAGACATTAACAGTCTCTAACTGAGCGACACTTTCTGTATTTAGTGGTGGGGCTAAAGGCTCATTACATTGTTGAGGCAAACACCCTTGTTCTAATAATTGAGGTTTGTACTCCCTAAGCATGCAATAGTCTTACATATCCTCCATAACGATCTTCAATCAAGCATGAAAAATGTAACACCCGTGAGTTTTTTTCTACTGGCAATTATAGGAGACGGTTTAGCCGGAGTGGATTTAAGAGTTACTGACGCACGTGAAATAGCTACGTGCTCTGGAATGCCAGTTCTAAGTGTATTTAAACGGCATCTCATACAAACTGGTATGGGCTATATAATAAACCTTTAAGATGGACTCGTGGCTCACTCACCCCACTCAGCCCTAGCAGCCACAACAGCTCTTACGAAGCTCTTGCTCGAAATGCAAGGGCGCGAAATGCACGAGCGTTCTAATAAAAAGGTATTGTGGGTAAAGAGAGGAGCTTCCTCCCACGTTGAAATCCACACTGATTAGACAAAATGCAGTGTTCTTCTCTGTGGGAACAGACTCCAATGGTGAAAATCTGTATACTGGGTATGCAGCACCTCCAAAGCACACGAGCAGTCCGGGCCAGCCACAACAGCTCTTACAAAGTTTTTGCTCGAAATACACTTGAATACAAAACTCTAAGATTTTAAGACAGTTTGAGATCCCCTGAAGTAGCAGCAAAATAGCAGTTCAGTTACTTAGAAGTGAGCAAAAGGTACAAGGTAAGTAGAATAGATCAAATATACTTGTTAAACAGTGCAAATAGTTCAGTTCACCAGAAGAGTTCAATACAAGTCAATAGGCCTAGGTCAATGGGCTAGTGTTCAGGATAGGAAAGAGCAGTTCTGGTATCAAATGGTAAAGTCTTTGCAAAAGTTCTTAGAAGTAGTTTAGGTGAAAAAGGATCATTTGTGGGGTCACAAGCTGATTAGGCCTGCAAGTTGGGAAAGTTTCACTAACTTTCACTGCAAGAGTGGTGTTCTCTCAATTGGGTTGGCACAGTACCTTTGTATAAAGAACAAATGCTGCTGAAATCGTTAGTTCCTGGCAGTTCCTGCAGATCTCGCTGTTCCTGAGCCTCAGTCGTGGGGACAAGAAGGAGGACGTCGGGGGTCTCCTGCAGTGCACGGGATCGTTGAAGAAAGCAAACAAGATGGAGTCACTTCAGTTCCAGTAGCTGTAGATTCAAGAACACAAACTGGTGTCCCTCTCCCTGGTTAATCCTAACCAGCCTTGAGAATGGTATCCAGGTGTCTTATGAGTTGATTGGTCCCACCAACTCAAAGGAAGAAGCCGTCCTTGAAGGAGCTTCTCTGTCGAATGGAGTTTGGCAATACGGACCTACTGCAGGGCTTCACCAGGGAAAACAATGGTCTAGGAGTTGCAGCAGCCATCCTCTTCCAGCTCGTCTTAGGTTCTTACGTTCCAGTGGTTGACTCTGCTTTCCTTTCCAAGAGACTTGCCTTTTAAACAGTTCTCTCCCTTTCAAAAAGAAGACTGGTCCCGTTTAAACAAAGGGGCTTAAGGCACCATCTTAAAAAACATGGCTCCCGTGATTTTTACCTACCGGTGTTCACGTTCGGGAAAAATCATGGTAGTTCATTGTAAAACCACAGCCACCAGTCTTTTCAATAGGAAAGGGAAGCATTTGACTGCTACGTGAGCATATAGACACAGGGTATACTAGGTAACCCCTCTAGCACTCCATTGTAAGATGGTGTGTGCTAAGTCTAAGAATTTGGACAGACAATTTCACTTTACATTCTCTGGGAAACAGTAGTTTATCCCAGAGAAGGTATTTAAACCTTTGGGAAGTCTAAAAGACATCCATGTGTCACTGCAATGAAGGGGCTGTGTAACACACATGAAAAGATGATGCCTATGGAGTTATCTAAAACCCCATATTCAAAGAACACAAGTGTAAAACACACATCAAAACACATGAAAGAGTGGGAAGAAATGCTCACACTCTTTCCAGGTAAATAAATCAAGTCCTCAAAATCCAGCTAAGTTGCTGGGGGTCTCTAAGGTGAAGGGAATTAGCACATTTATGAGAATTCTCCCTAACACACTCAGCCTCCAGGTATGAGTCAATTAAAACTACTGTAAGTTTAGCATGAATAAAAGCCTTCCATTTCTTTTATCTTGCTATGTCAAAGAAAAGGGAAATTGGAAATTGGTCATAACTTTGTTTCTAAGACTACTATTATCAACCCACAGGACCTCATCCACATCAAATTCATCAACAACCAGACTCTATCCCCAAAACACTCTGACAACCTCTTGCTCAGAAATGCTCACTCTGTATTACTACATGCAGCAAACATTGCTGAACTCAAACCACTCACAAACTAGACGCATGTTTTATCACATAACATGGCTTATCCCCAACCTCCACACCTAACCTGGATTTCTTCATACCCACAAGCAACAGCATTGAATACAGGAACCACAAAGGGAAGACTGCCAGAGGCTTGCAGGCACCTGAAAAGAGCACATTGACAGGCACAATCCAGGAACACAACACACCTGTATCCGTGGAATTTCTCACCTGTCACATCCAGCACACCCATACTCCAACAACCACCTTTCACTTGATTTACTGACCACCCCAAACCAACCAGGCCTTTCTTAATGAAGTCACAGACCTCATCACAAAAGCATGTGTCAACAACAAAACTAACAACTTTATTGGCGACCTCAACCTGCTTTGAATCAAAGTTATTAAGAAAACCAAAGACAATCTACTCGGAAATTCTCAAAACCGCCAACAGCACTCATCATAAACAACACCAAAAAAGACAATACATTGAACCTAGTATTCACTATCTCTCCAGCCATCAATGCTTTCAATATTTATCTGTGGTCTGGACAGACAATGCAGCCATACCGACTATTCTCTATCACATTCCTCTTCCTTACTGGGGTCAGCTAAACAAACTAAGACACCCTGCCAATCCTTGAAGAACATACTCATGGATGCCTTGGAAAGAAGCTCTTCAGCTTGGCCTAGCCTCTTTCCCCTAAGAGAAAGTCAACACTGAGCTCAGCTCATTCAGTGACACCTTAGCTGAGACCACTAACACCCGAATGCAAGTGAGGCATTGACTTAATACACACAAGGCATCCACACCTTAGTATAAACAGGCATTCATCAACAACAAGTGTGCCATCCACAGACAAAGACAAGTCATGGAGGGAATCCCACCAACACGAAGACCTCATCGTCTTGATAACCCACCGTTCAGCATGCAGGGCGCTCATCACCACAGTCAAAGCAAACTACTATGAAGTAACCATCATGGTAGAATTCAACAAGAACAGAGAAATATTTCAAGCCATGAGAAAGTGCATCGTCCTCCTGTCTGACCCTGCAGTACTGCATCCATTGACAAATGCAACGTCATCCACAACTTCTTGATACACAAAATAAGGTAAGACATTGACAGCTCCAAACACACCACAGATGTCCCACACTTACTAGCATGCAACCAATAAAGGTGGAACACATTCAGGACACTTATTCCAGAAGATCTCTCTAATACTATGACAGCACTCAAACCCAGCACTACAAAGACAAATCCTTCAATCCCCCCAATCTGAATGCCACCACATTTAAAACACTAACAGCACTTCTGAATGTCAAGCATCCCTCAGGCAAGGCCTATTCGCAGTTGTACTGAAAATGGTGCAGATTCTCCTACTGATGAGCGCACGCTAAACCTAGATGATCTGAGTAACTATTATCCCATCATGAATCACCCATTCCTCATGAAAGTGATTGAGTAGAGTGTCACCATTCTGTTGCATGAAAGTATAACTCTAAGCGCAATCTGCAACATTCCTACCTACCCAGATTCCAACGATAATGCATCACAGAGACCCACCAACCAGGTTTCCAATAGTGCTCTACACAACCTGGACAAAATGGGCAACTGCCTAACTCCTCTTCTCAACCATTTGACTTTGAGAAGTGATGCCTGCAATACTGTTGACCTTGAAACCCTCTTTAACATTCTCACCATACAAAAGGGCTTTGGTGAACATCCCTGAACTGTTTCACCTCCTGCCTATCCAATAGAGAGTATTTCATCCTTATGTGTCCTAAAAGATCACAGCCCCCCCCCCCCAGAAATCTGTGGAGTTCCACAAGGCTCGAGATTGTCCTCGGTCCTCTTCAAACTCCACATGGAACCTCTGGTGGAACTCCTTACTAGCACTGACATCAAAATAAATAAATATACAGATGACATGCAGCTTTGCCTAAGTGTTAATTGAACCACTTGTGTACAGGCGCGTTACAAATGCTATATATCATATCACCCATCAATTCAAGCATTGAAGCAATAAAAGGAGCCCCACTGATCCCCTCACTCATTTTTTACAAACTAATCAGCACTACCAACCTCTCTTGCACTCAGCCCCCAGGATTACATTGTGCAAATATGTAAGTTTTAACTATACACATACTGAAACAAAAGAACAAAGATTGATATTATTGTTGTATTTCCCTATTATCCTTGTCTGAGGATGTGCTCACTTATTCCCCATCACCATTGGGCTTACTTCATTCCAATCTTTAATGCCCTTATGCAAAGGCATCTTAGTCAGGAATGACTCAGCTCTCAGTAACGTCTGACTCTGTAAGCTATGTCTGTTCAAAATGACACCTGTTCTTAAATTAACAAATACAAAGAAAATATATGAATACCAAAAAGATGGCTACCTGAAGCTCGATCCAATAAACACAGAGTCCAATCTACACGTTTAATGGCAAATGTATGGTTTGTATATTTCATGGCAAATGGCACTGGTTTCATACCTCCTCCTGCCACAATCCCAGCACACACTCTGGAACAGAAAACAGGCTGTTGTAATCTTAAGATTTTGCTCTATTTAAAATACCGAAAAAATAACTTGAAGGAGGTCCCCTAACTCCTAATGTTGGGGAGTCACGTACAAAACTACAAATTAATACAAGCAGCTTATCCACAGAAAGAACAAGCAGTGGCAAAGCCAACAGTTTAGGCTTTTTTTGTAGGCACGGGATAGACATTTGTTAGGCACTGCCACAATCACAATACCTGACCATAAGATTGCAACAGCTGGAGCATGGTGTGATTACAAGGGCAAATGATAGCAGTGCTTGGTAAATGCCTATATAATACCTGTACCCACGCCAAAAGTCTTGGATTTGCCAATGCTTGTTTATGTATGTCTCCATCCCTGCTACTAACTCCAATGTCAATGCCCTTACTGGATCATCCTCCACTCTCTCTGCTCTGATTGTTTCTGAGGGGAAGAAACCCCCTGATTCAATACTGCCTCTAGCTCATTCCTTGCTTTGTTCTTATCATTTGTGGTGCGAGGGTCCTGAATGTTATCCCCCATGTCCTGCTTGCATGCCATGTGCTTCTGCTTCTTTCTCCCTCTGCCTTTCTTCTGGATGGCTTTGAGGACCTTGAGCCGAAACAATTGATCTTCTTTCATTTGGCCTTCTCGCAAGCTCTTTTCCGAGAATTCCCTTTTGTTGATCTTCTCTCTCTATTTTCTTAACTCTGCCCTCCACTATATTCCTCTCATTTGCATATCCCTTTTCCTCTGTTTCACCATTTGGGGGAATTTGTTTTCTTGTTATTTTATTTAGGTGAAGGTACGCAGTGTTTCCAATAGAACACATTACAAGAAAAGTATACCGTGAGCTGTGTAGCCCCATTACTGGGTGATCTTCAATACTGGAGAAGCCGGATTGTGAGGGTGGGTGATGGAATTTGAAAAGGGGGCAGCAAACACAGGAATGGGTTTCATATTTACATTGAATAATTGCACAGTTCACAAAATATACAAAGGGCTGTTACAGAGGATACGGATGGGGTTTTTGGAGGTTCGATTAGGGGGAGTGATCCCCTAAATGTCTCGTGGGTTCTTCAGTAGATAGGAGGTGCTGATTTAGGTCCATTTGGAACTTCTTCACTATAGGGATACACCTAAAGTGAGAGAGAAAGGGGATTCAGCAATGGAGAGCCAACATGGTCAAATATTAGAAGCAAGAGGAGCGCTCGGTGGACAGGCATAGTGTGGTTGAGGAGGGCCTGGAATTGTAGTGAATGAGTGGGCAGTAGCGGGAGATGGGTTCATTCAGATGGGGTCGGCTAGCCTATGAATAGATCTGAAGGCTAAGAGAAGGATTCTTTTAAAGTGGCAATTTGGTTAAAAAAGGCCATCCTGCATGGAGGCAAAGAGCAGAGGTAGATAAAGATAGAGGGAGTTTTTTTAGGGTGAAGGCTGCAAAGTTCAGAACTTTGTTGAGAAGGGTGAAGGAATAGAAGGGGCATGCCATGATGAGGCCGGGGCAGTAATCCAGACAGCTGAGAACAGAGGTGTGCAACTATGTATGCTTTTACGGCAAAATTGCTGAAAAAAATATTGATTGATTGTTACCTTCTGTGCCATAATAAGAACTCCCTGTTAACGGTACAATGCTTAACAGACTGAGTAATTATAACCATGTTGCAAGGTTCTGTTAGCCCTTTAAATCCAGCAATAATTGGGAAGAGAAATAGTCATGGACTGAGAGTTAGCTATTTCTAAGCAGCTATCAATCATACTCTCACGTCAAATACGTGCTAAGTATTGTTGGGTGTGTGGGCAGCATATTTCCATGATTTGCCATCCTCTTGTTTCCCTGGCGTCTGTTGTCACCACTCCCTTTCTGTCTCAGCACTCCATTGCGGTCTCGTGGTCTCAGCTGGTTCTCCTTTCGGGCACACCTGTGCAATTCCAACCCCACCCCCCATCACTGTTCCTGAACTGTGATGCTTCACTCCCCTCTGCAAACAGCACGTTCCATTTCATGTTGCGCCCTGCTTCCCCTCTCCTCGTGGGAACCCAGGCCATGGGTCTGTCCACGTCCTGTTTTCCGATGGGGAACCCTCTGTTTACTGTTATCGTTTACCGGGCTTTGCCTACACTCATGCACACAATCACATTATCGAGGGAACACCCCTCTGACGCCTGTTTTTAATTTTTGTTTTTGTTGGGGGCGTCAGCCCTTCGCAGTTCTTCATGAATGACACCCCCCTTTCTGCTAGGAAATGAAGCTGCAATAACATGTATCACGATAGGTGTGTCACATACACGTAACCATAAACGTATTGGCAATCCTGGAACAGGTTCCCTCTGCTTGCAAACCTAGTAGGATGTCAATGTGACACCCTGTACCATGTATTACCTTCTGGCTCATCAGCAATCAGAATTTCAGGTCACTTCAAGTTCCTTGGGATGGTATCATTAATATCAGAGTGCCTAAACCAGTGGTTAAGCTAGGCATGTGTACGCCCTTGCTTATTCAGTTTGGAGGCTGTGCTCCCCAAAGCTCTTCATGTAAGGTCTTTGAAATCTCTATAAATCTCTATAGGACAGCTTTTATAAATCCTTAGCAGCCCAACACTTTATTTCCAATCTGTTCCGGATGACACCTAACTCTAATCATATCTGGGGTCTTTTAGATATCTTTGTTAAGGTGTCTGGGCACCTAGATTTGGAGGCAGAATTAATGTAAGTATGGGGCCTGAAACGGAATTCTAAACAAAAACACCTTTTATTTATTATGACACCTTATTCTATAAACGTACCATTTGTGCATCCAGCTACTCTGATCCTCTTTGAGTCCAGTGCCATCTGCACAAACAAAGTTATGAATGTAGACATTATTTATGAGTTGTGACCTAATTCTCCAGTTTGGGCTGTGTAGACCCACTCTATGGCATCCGTCTGTGTATCATTATAGAGTGATGGAAGTAGTGATTGCATGCTTCATCAGCAAAGTTGGAGAATTAAAGCACAACATATGCTGGTTTCCCACTTTGGGCGGTACATAGAACATAGCTCAGGATGTGTAAAATGCTCCAGTGCCTCTAGTATTCAGCCTATCCAAAACAAATATCTTTTGCATCTGAGCAGAAGTCTCCATTGGAATTGCATCAAACAGACTCCCCTGTAAGGTGTTCTGCTTGGCTTTCAAATTCATTGAGGCATTGGCCCCTCGTTGCCTGGAAAGCAAACTCTAACATATGACACTATTAGTACACTGCCGCCTAGCAATCAAAGCTGTGTGCAATGGAGATTCACTATTCAATGAAGCCCCAGAGTTATACATTAACTGGGATTTGCAGGTATAACTCCCTTCTTTCCTTTGATGAAGCACTTCATACCATTCTATTTAAAGCAGGCTTGTTTAGCTCCTTCTCTTGGTGGTGATCTCAGTTAAATGCCTGATTTGCTAGCTTCTCTGAAGTTCCTAGGGAGAGGTGTGGGTTGGTTTCATTTATGGTCCCCTGCTGGCTGGTGTCCTTGGTGTGCTTTATGTGGGAGTCCATTGGCTGCTCAGGGTGTTGGATCTCTAAGCAGCAATGAATGGAATCAATGGCGGGGCAAGGTCTCACATCATTATCACACAGATGGTTATTCAGGGTCGATTTATGGTCTGGTTGTCCTCCGTCATATCTCATGCGATCCGAGGGCTAACGATGTCCTTTAGATGCCCAAGTCGCCGATTCTACCAACAGTATCATTAAATTAATGCATGGATCTCCTGGCGGCGCATGTTAGCAGCTTGGTCATCCATGACCAGCACATGATACCCAGTTGTACCTGTGTGTTTACGATGAAGGCTTTAAAGTGGGAAACCGGATCCCCTATCATGGAATAAAGTGTTGGATGGCCAGTAATTTGTTAAAACTAACAAATCCAAAACTAAGCCATATTATAACTTTCCCAGTGATTGCTGGATTCAACGTAAGGAAATGGGAGATAAATTCTTCAATCTGCCAAGCATTTCATTTTTTTAAAAAGCATTTTTAATTGGGCCCATTTTTCTCAGAAAGTTATGCCCAGATGCTGGCTTTGGCTCATCTTCATTCCATGTGTTCTATACAAAAAATCTTCCATTCAAATCTGCGCGCTCTGGTGCAAAATCTCATCCATTGCTAGTGACTTTTCGTTTGCTAGGTTGATACGGTCTCTCTCGCCTGCCTGAATGTGAGCTTTACTGTGACTTCCAGGCTCGCAGAAAGCTCTAGCAAAGTCAACCACATTAGGCGAGTATTAGAACTATTCCCTGGATGCTCTGATGTTTGTAATACAAAACATATGCACTTAAATATTCAAAAAACAGTCATCAGATTTTCATTAACGCTCTTTACAAAATACCCATGTTTCTTTAGCAAATGCAGAAAATATTTCCAAATGATACTTGCATACTATTGTATATGTTTGTACTTTAGAACGACAACTCACATATCATTATCTAAATCTTTCTTCCCCTCTTGTAGGAAATTCATCAGGTTGATAACCATTTTCAGCATTCGCACAAGATGATGGACAAATATGGTCTTCCCAATACCTAGGTTTGCCTCACAGTATCATTTCATATTGATCTGGTGTGAAATGAGAAAAAGAAAACATGACAATTTAATAGAAATGTTACTTAATATCAATTCGCTCAGGTTTTAAGTCAGGGTGCCCTAAACATAGGTTTAAACAACGTTGAACAAGGCAAATAGTTTTCTGATATAAGAAATAATGGGCAGTATGATTAAAACATGTAAATCAAAACTTTGCAAATGTACCCAAGGTTTGGATATTTTGCTTAGATTAGTTTAATGAAACTTGAGATAGCCTACTAAGTTCCAACCCAGCGCCTATGCCACATACGTGCAGCTTAATAGAAAATATAGAGAGGTAATGTACCGTCTCAAAGGCTAATGGGTGGTCTTGTGCGTTACTAAAAGTCGTGCCTCTAACATAAAGACAACAGCAGCAATATCAGTTATCAGTGAAAGACAATATATGGCACGGAGAATTTTTATCAATCCTTAACTGGCAAGTAAACATTTCCAACTTATCTCCATACACTTAGTCAGTGAAAATGGCATTTTAATTAGTCACTTCGCTTCATATGAAAGTCAAATTCTTTATTGCACACCTGTGCCTTTTCATGCGAAGCAGAGTGAGCGACAGCAACTACTTGACGCCTAGTAATCCAGAAGCATGTTGCATTGCATCAATTGAAGCAAACGCATGAACAGACAAGTGAATAATTGCAAACCTTTGCATGCCAAATTATATAAATGAAAATGGAGCAATAAACTCAGCATAGAACCACAATTTAACAACAGTGAAGAGATGCTCATAGCTAAAGTACATAATAGATTATTCCCCTTCTGTTTTTATTTTGGCAACAACCTGACCTGTCTGTGCACACACATGACAAGTCCCTGATATGAACAGTAATAACATCCGAGCAGTAGGAAAGTAAGTACGAATTGGAGATCAGATTACATCAACACATTGACCAAATATGGAAATAATTAAGCACTGATAGCAATAGTCCTAAAATGTTTGACTTCTGTAAAACTAACAATCTATCACCAAATTTTAAGGTTAAATGGGAGAAATACCTTCCTGACCCAGACTCATGGTGAGTGTTGTCCTGCCCCCAGTCCCTCCTCTATCATGGTCTAGGGGCACTAGAGATAAGCATTTGAACATGAAGACTCTATAGCCCACCTAATTGTACTCCCATCCAGACTTGCTTCACCTTGAAAAACCAGCAGCAATAGGGCCTGGTTGGGTCACATGATTGTCCCAAGCATGCACTTTTCCTGAAATTACTTATAAATGTTTGATGAGGCTGCATTGTGCCCTTTCATAATGCAGTCATCATCAACACGGTTCTGCCTGCAGCCTCTGCCATTGTGGACCGCAGGCTCCGGAGACAATCATCCAATCACACTGCTATGCTCTGCTGTACACTGAAACTCTATTCTGCACACTGCTACTCCCTCCTCCACACTGCTACTCCCTCCTCCGCTCTACAACTCCCTCCTCCGCTCTACCACTCCCTACTCCAATCTACCACTCTCTACAATACCACTACGATTTCACCCCATGTTCTTGGCAACCACCCTCCTTTTACTGAGACAAGCACTGAACATTCACTTCTTACACTCCTTTCCTGAAAATATGTGCAAATCTTTTATGCGCACAATGCAGTATCCCTTGCACTCACTAGCCAATGCTTCACCTGCTTCAAAAATCACCTCCACAATGCACTTCACCATATTTCCTTCTGCTGGTCTCTTGGTCTGCCACCTCCTCCTACTATGAACTCACCAAACCACCCACAGCGTCCTGCTTCCTGGGGTCTCTTTAAAACCCCTACATATCGTGTAGTTGGTCTGCTGTCCCTGGCCAATCTGGCTATGTGTTCCTCACCCAGGAAGTGCAAAATACAACAGAGTCTATATATAGTGCCTTAAGTCCCAGCTCTTTTCTGCTTGCAGGGCAGCCGTGGACCAATAACGGTATTTGTACAGTGTTACAGTTCATATAAGGTCATTATGGCCTGGCCGCTGCTAAGGTGTGTCTAGTTATTGTTTGGGAGGTTTTGATTGCATATTCCTGGTGGTACAGGGGAGTCTCCCTGATCTTCTCATCGGGTGAACTGAGGCTGGTGCTTTGCTGCAGTGACTGCCATGTGGGAGCTCCAGCTCCTGCCTCTGTTGCTTCCTCTCCTGCAGTGCTGTTTTGATACCATTTGCTTAGACCATCTGATGGGGAACCCAGGTCTTCTCCTATCTTCCCATTAGCGATCTCCCTTCGCCAGAGCATGGGGTGCTACTGGCTCTCTGTCTCGTGGGTGTTTTTATCCAGGATATGTTGTTTCTCTAGGATGAAAAGAGAAAACTTGGCCAGACTTTGGGGTCATAGGCATAGGGTGGGCAATTTGGTGCTGCAAATGAACAAACTGTTACAGGGGGACGGGACAGGAATTGTGACCCTCCCAACTGCCATTGTCCCCCTGAGAAGTATTATTGGCTCGGGAATAATCCCTGGTCGACTTCCCACCCCAGGCTGAAAGGGGTTCCCATCCCCTCTGGACAAGGTAAGGGGACTGACATTGTCACACTGCACCACGCTTGAGCTTGTTTTGAAATCATTTGAAAGGCTTCATTGTGCCCTCCCCAACATGCACTTACCATCAGTATTTTCATTGCAATCTATCATTGTGGGCCTCAGGCTTTTAAAAGCAAGCATCTACAGAAGACATCCAAATTCTGATGCCCCTCTGTACCTGTTCACATTTTGGTTACAGTAGCAAGGACAATATAACCAGGTGGGATATAACCCAATCAAACTACCGCCAGCTTGCTGCACCTTTGAAGACCACCATTGATTGGTCCTGGCCAAAACATGTGATCAATCCTCATCTCTGTATGTATTGTACTCTGAGGGAGGCGTTGCCTGTCTGGCCCAGTAAAGGCAGGCTGGCAACGGGTGATGTCCTCCCTCTTGAGTGCATTTTCTGTGGTTGGTTTCTCCTGAATCAGTCCACTGTTAGCTGTTAAGTCTCTTCTCTTCACCGCCCCTTCCCGCTATCTTCACCTCCCTCCTTCCTACATTCCATTTTGGTTTACTCCTTTTGCCATTCAGCCCGCACCCTTTCTGCCTCCGTGTGTCGTAGGGTTGAGCTTCTTACCTAAACTAATGGCTATTAGGTAATCCTCCTTTTTTGCCCCTCGCCCGCCCCCTGTGTGTTCACTCCCATCTGGCATTCTTTCCTGCCCGCACTTACTCCTGCCTTCCCCATCTCTCACTCCTATGCTCCCCCTTTTTCCCTTTTGTTATCCTAGCATGTAAATACAGCTTGCCGCTACCTTATTCCCGTTCTTATCCTGTGAAACTCCTGGCAATACTTCCCTTTCTCTGTTGCCCCTGTTGTAGATGGTCTTTTTGTACTTGGCCACGTCAGGCAGTCTTGCTTCGTGGCCAGGATGTGTTTGCTAACCCTTATAGCACGGAGAACTGTTGTTTGCACACCATCCTTTACTATTCTTGCCTACTCTTTACTTCTCTAGTCATTGCTGTGTTTCTTGTGTTTTCTGGCTATGCAACGCGGTTTAAATGGGTGCCAAATGCTAATTAACAATAATACAAAAACCCCAGGATGTTGTTGGGCTTGATTTCCAAGAAATATATACTGAGTCAAGGAAGTATATAAATACTGTTAGTTTAAATCCTTCATCTGAATCTCCAAAATTTCCACCATGAGGTTAAAATTCATCATCTTTACAACCTCATGTGTTGTAACGAAATCTTAGTGTCTTATATTATTCATAATCTTTTCAACACCTACTGCTGAATAACACTAATGAACCAACCTCATATGTTGGAATGCACTCTTTGAACCCAAATATTTCCTGTGTGCAAAAAAGCCCAGGTTTTTCTTAATATCAAAAAAACCTACATCATGTTCATTCACCTCGGGCTCTGGAACCACTGGCATTCCTTTATAATGTTGATGGCTGAAATCTCTTTTGCCCCTGGGTGTATACCTCCTCCTACAATGAAAGGCAATTTGTCAATTCATACTTTTTACACAGCAAATAATCGCTTGAGCCCTCTTGCACAACATTTACTCATGTTTCGCCAACTTTAAGCTTTATCTAGGCATCCTACACTTAGTATTCATATATAGCATAAGCATGTGTAAATTCAGATCCGCCACTTCGTGGCTTAAACCTTCATATTCCTCTATTACGTGCACATCTGAAAATCAGAATTCGCCAATTGTCAATCTTTGTATGTTTCATCTATCTGTTAATGCAGTCTTGGTACACTTATAATTAAATGGGCGCTTGTTTGCCCTGCCTTATGTCCTGTTTGGGTGGATCCCTCTGAGCAGACCCTTGACTGGGCCATCTGTGCCCGGTAATTAGCCGTGTCAGAGTGCCATTCCACACATGCCCTCCAGTTCAGATGTCAAGTTTCTATAAGTTATCAATACACCGCCCCATCTTTGAAATAGAATAACTTCAGACCGACAAAGACTTTCTTGTGGCATGCTCCCCAATGATAACATAAATATTTCTTGGTAATTGAGCGCAACAACATCCGGGGGTTTTTTGATTGGGGTTTATTTCTCAGGCTGATTTCTGTGTTACAGCCTCCAGGAGAGCGTTGCTGCTGATTCACAGTTAACAAGTCTTCTTTTCCTTTCAAATAATGACCACTAAAGATATATTGACCCAGCTTAGGGTGGGCTCTGTGTCATCAGAAACACTGTTCTTTTACCTTTTACAAAATGCTAATTGTATTGCCAGCCTCCTCTCCTGTTTGCCATCCGACCAAACTGGTCTAGCGGCTGCAATTGTTCCAACTTTCATTGGCTGTCTACCCGATCCTAGCTACCCCCAATGCTACTTAATTTGAGGCTATTGCATCTTGCATGGTGCTGACCTCTTTACCAATGTCACCAGTAGTTGCTGGCTGTAGGGTGTGCACATCAGTTACCTTATAATCATTCTGCTTCTGTTTGACGTTACTAACTGTCCTCAGTTTCTCCACTCATTCACACCACATCCTTTGGCTTGACACATTTTACAGGTTCATCATTTTTGTAGTTGAACTGCAGTGACTTGATTGTTATTAGTGTTAGCAACCACCGGATGATATTATCTCAGATTAACACTTACTCTGTGTTCATTTATACATGTTGGTACCCCACCAGTTTATTTGTCGCAACACTACATCTTGCAACATGTGCTACATTTTAGCATGGGTATGCTGTTTTCCCAAGTGCTACTAGTGCTTGATGAGATGCATATCAGGACGCCATATTGTGTACTGAGACTACTCAGTTAATTTCCCTATGCACTCTCCACCATATCTTGTGAGCTACGTATTAATGTCAGTGTATCATTCTATGCTATGTATGCTGATCTGCCAATGCCCTTAGTGTGCTGTGTCCTGTATGCAATGTTGCCATGTTGTCTATTTAGACTACTCAGTTATGCCACCGTTTAAACTGCTTGTCACTGTGTTCTTGGATTAGATCAGATTTTTCTGTGCCCATTTCTCTTTTTTCATGCACGTCCTATAGCCCGCTCCTAAAGGGCCTCCTCAAGCTACTATCCCAGTGTTCTATCCCTTTGTGTACTGTGAGCTCACTTATTGCAAAGATGGTTTCCCGACAATGGTTCCCCTCTATGCCCTTTGTCACTGCTTTCGTTTCTCTTCCCCACCCAACATTTCTAATTGTAGGAAGAGCTTTAAAATGTCCACACTTTCATCCAACCTCAGATGCCTATGTTAAAACACTTACAGAATATGTTACAATAATGACATTGGCACTCGCATCCTATTGTTCTCTGCGAAGTTGTAGATTTGGAACTGCATCCTGCAAAACTCCTTCAACTTATGTTCTCCCACATGCATCAACACAGGCCCTTGTTGATTGACTCTGTTCCCGCATAGGAGGTCCTGCAAACTCACCATCATTTATATCATTGCTACTCTCATATTCCAGGACAACCACTTAAAGGGTACCAGCTGTGAGTCCTTCCAACCATAAATTCTTAACCTGGTGAATTCATGTCTACCTTGAGACAACTTCCTGATCCTTGGCCTCCTTCCACGACTCTCCCACTCTATCGACTGGGTCTCTTACTTCTCCCATAAATAACGTTGCTTCCTCTGACACATTCTGCGTAGGCCCATCACTATTATCACATGGGTAATCCCCCCCTATTTATTTCATACACCCTCTCCCCCCAGTGTCTCTCCAAAGTGTCCTTCAAGAAAGCAACTATTTTAGGTCAGCTATTAAGCGTGCCACGAACATTGCCCAATCCATTGTTGGCTTTAGCTTTCCTTTACCTGAGAGAAACCTGGTTATCTAACAACAACCCGAGCAACATATCTTCTGCACTGGACCAATTCTATAATATCCTGTTTAAAAATTGTCTAACGAGAAAGAATAGCTAATGGCACCGGCAACCCCACCATCACCTCTTTCCAAACTGGCCCCATTAATTCCTTTGATAAACTCGCTGGAAAACTCTTCATCAATGCCAACACTTCTCCCACAATTCTCTTTGCCTTTCACCCATCTGATTCAAGCACCCTCTTCCTATCTGAATGGGATGCACTCATGTCAACTAAGTCAAATCTCGTCATCATTCCTGGGGTTTTAACATGTGGCTGGACCACCCAATACTAAACTTTCTGAAGCCATTCCTCAGTTCTTACTCAACCTTGATTTCACTTCTTGGTTTAGCATGGCCACCCATGGGGATTTTCACAGGCTACATGCGGTCTTCACTTTCAACTTCTCCCTCAGCCCGACCCATCATATGGCCCTCTATGATCTGATCATTACCTTGTTTATGACGATTATCATCATTCACTTATGATCAAGACCCACTCTCTCCCGACTCACAGTAGACCCTTTGGTGACTCTCAGATTCTATTTTTGTGTTCACTCAGTCAGTTGGCCTTTACAATATCAGTTGTTTCGATGGCTCGATTTTATACACCGCTTTTCTTCTTTACCACTTTCTAGTCTTGCTATCGTACTCCAACCATGGATTGGTGTTCCTTTGTGGTTATGTGGCCTGGAACATAGTGAGGCATGTGGCACAGCTCATGCTGCTCCTCCCATTACCAACTTCCCCCAGACCCACAAAGGATCCGCGGGGGAATTTTGAATTCAACCTTTTGTGCCTATCTAGTGATTTGGCCTTTCCACTACTGCACCACCTGAAACTCTATTTTATCCAACCCCCTGGTGCCTTCCCCCTTCCTGGCCTTGCTCCTGCAACCTCTGTCTACAGGTTGGGCTTCCATTGAGGTCATGTCACTTGTATTTTCTCATAAATTGATGTTCCCCAGGGCAGCCTGCCGGTGCACACTGTGAAGGACAAAGATAAAGGGTCACACCTGTTTCCCTGTTTGCCCCATGCATATGCCTTGCATTTGTTAAATTTGCAGTATAATTTAATGTACAGCTAGATAGTTTTCATACAAAGCACAAGTCATTGATACAGACTAATTTAATTTTCACAGCTAAGTCACTTCAGTTGTTAACTAGATATATTTCGTTCTGCAGCTATACTAATTTTTTAGCACAGCTAGATTATGTGCAGCTAGATGTCACAGATGACCGTAATAATTAACAGAGTCACCAAAGATGGTCCAAGGGGCCAACTAATGGGTGTCATCCTCTCTCTCATCCTCCCACGCTAACATAGGCTTCCTTAATTCCGATGATCAATTTCATTAGAGATCGGTAACCCCTACTATCTAAAAGCTGCTGGCTATGAATGAAGACTTTCCAAAAGTACTCTAATCTTTTCCTCAGATTTCCATGATAACAACATTGTCTTGATAGTACTGGTAACAGACACTGCAGTCCTTTCTCTTACCCACTAACTCCCTGTCTGTCCTCTCCCTGATCGTACTACTCACCTCTCTCTTCTTTCATCTTCTCTGCTACTCCAATAGACCCCTCTTCTCCTTCTCTTTCTCTCACACACATTCCATCCCTTTCTCATGTCCCTTTGATGTTCTACACTCCCAATCACACCCCCTTTTCCCTCACCCCTCCTGGATCTCTTCTACTCATCCCCCCTCACTCTGCTACTCCCACACCCTCCTCACTCTGCTGCTCTCACACTGATTAATATTCCATCTCTTCTCACCTCCCTTCCCTACTCTGGGATATGGTGCCCTATTCACTCTCCGAGGATATGTTACCCTGCTCATCTTTCTCTAGTAACGTTACACTCATTTCACTCTGCCAACTACCCTTCCTCACCCACATCTGTCTCCTACCCTTCTCTGACTACTACCCTCACTCTAACAAATACTGTCTCACTTACTGCTGCACAATGGTACCACTTTCGCTCACAACCAATTCCTCAGCTGCACTCTGCTCCAGCTCTGCCACCAACAATTCAGCATGGTGCTCCACATCCGTCCACCATCTTCTCTCTTGGTCCACCTGAAGGGGCCCCTAGGGGACCCTCCCGTATAGAAACAAGGCACAATCACCACACACGAACTGATATGCCAAACACAAGGTTGTATTCCCAAAAGCTAGGGTTTATTGCAAAGCGAATAGTCTCACTTGGCCAACTGGGTCCCACGCCCCGCGACGTGTGTTTCCAGACCCCAGGGGACGCAAGAAAGAGAGAATCATACAACAGTTACATATATACAAAGCAAGCATCTTACAATCAATGTTGACACATTCAATACCGCCCATAATGTATTTCCTTTGAATTGATTTGATTTGATTTGATTTATTTATTTATAGAGCGCTTTACACCAAAGCGCGATGATTGACAATTGTGACGAGTATGACACATTCAGACATTTATTTAGCAACAGTTTGCAATTTCATGAGCCTGCAGACACAATTCTTTGTTATAAGAACACACTGCTTCTGTTCTCTGCAAGTAAGCTGTGTGCAGGTGAGAGACACATTCCAGGCCACACTATCTCCTAGTTTCTATTCGTGTACTAAGGGGTCAACTTGGCTCAGGAAAGGGGGGCCGCAAAGAAGAGGATAATTCAAGCTATTTAATGTTTGCTTCTAACATTTCTACTGTATTAACGAGACTAGCTGCACCTGTGCACTGATTAGAATGCCTGTCTGCTTACTTCCAAGGACTTGTGAGGGAGGAGACTGGGCATTTCTGTCAGGGTTGCTGCATATTGTTTCAAGAAGTCTCTCGCGGCCTTGCACTTTACATGAACAGTAATGTACTAGTGGAGCAGAATATGTTTTCAGCAAAGCAGTTTTAACAGAAAGCAAAGGCAAACGTTAAAAAACAAGATGGCGATTTCAGTCACCTTAAAATGGCCGCACTTTAGTCAAGCTTATGGCTATATATTTCTAATACTAAACACATTAGGCGGTTGGTCTTCGGCCAACAAAGTGCATTGCCTCATGATTGAGGGGTGTCTACTTTTTCTGGACTGACAAACCCTCCTTTTGGCCGTATGCCAAACGCCTCTTCCGACCAAGTATCTGATTCTGATTCTGAATCTTGCACACTACTGGTCTCCTCCTCATTGTCATCAATATTGATTGCCATTAATTCTTTTACTGTCTTCGATTCATCATTACCGTGAGTACTTGATTTATTAGTGTTCTTCTTTTCTACCATCTGTACGCACTCCTCGCTTATTTCAGTACATACTATGGGTAAGCAGTGTATGCAACAACAACATGTCATGAATATTCCTAGCACTGCTACTAGAATCGCAAATTATTTCCATCCCCATGAGTGATATACCTCCCAGAACCAGGAGCTTATGCTTAATTCCCAACTCCCTTCAGGGGGGTGAAGGTCACAGCTTAAAACGTGCAACTTTCTTATTGCTTCGAAAATCGTAGGGGAGTAGTCACTTACAAATATGCAACACGCTGATCCCACGATTCTGCAAACTCCCCCACGATCAACCAGGATTACATCAAGAGCCGTTCTATTTTGGAGTGTCATCAATCTAATTCCTTTTTCCTCTAATGTCATATTGTATAATATTTCTGTTGTTCCATTTATTATTTTCTCTAGTATTCTGGACAGTTGTCTTATATTATAGGAGTTTATTGCTTGGCCCCAAAATGGTATGAATGATTTCGCTATGTCCTCTGCGATCAAACCTCCTTCCTCATTTCGCCGTGGTGTTGACCTGGCCAATTTTGCTATATCAGCTGTTCTTGAAAGGAATACCCCAGGGAACAAAAATCCCAAGTAACAAGTACCTCCCCAGTTTCTAGGTAACCAGGGATACGCTTTTTCTCCACATATAAAATAAACAGGGTGACCTACATAACTGGCTCTACCTCCTTATCAAGGAATGCTATATTCATGCATCTAGTGAATGTCCCTACCAAATAGCAACCCTTTTTCCTCAGGCAAAAGGGGACAGAGCGTGGACTGTAATTTACCGTACAGGAGGGGGGTACTGTATCTTTATTTCCTTCTGGGTTCATTTGAAACGTGATTACAGATGATTTATAGGGCACAAATAGTCTGTCTTGTGGCATCACTGCTGGTGTGATCGGTTGTGCTTTGTGAAATATAGAACAACCTACAGGTTTCATAATAATTTCTTGGAATTCATTCATATTTGTTCTATCCAATTGACCAGTTTCACTTTCATTCCATTTCCCATAATATAATGCACTCAAGGATGCGTAACATGCAGAACTCAATGGCAGGGGCTGCACATACCAACCAATTCCTTTCCCACCATGCTGCGGCAAGTGGGCACATATCCAGCATTATTCTTTCTCAATATTGAGTGAGTCATGTTCATTATTAGCAGTAATGTGTTATTCCCATAACCTTCCCTGTGTCTTTCTTCCATTGGGGACAGAGTGTAAGTAATTGCATGAACTGGGCTTTCAGTAGTAGAGATGTTTCTAACAGGCAAAGTTCTTCTATGGGGTGTATTTTTTCCAAGCACCATAATACCAGTACGGTCATTATTGGAGCTAATATTCTCATTATGCACATAATTATCATTAAGATCAGCATACAATTTTTTCAGCAATTATTTTTGTGTAACCTTCCAGTCTCTATATTTAACTCATTATCAGCAGTGGTGCAGGAGGGGGCAAAAGCTGGTTCCGGCATGTTTCTCTTGCTTTTCATCTTCTACACCACTGTTCGTCGTGAATGTCTCTTCTCGCTGCACTCATTCGAATGTCAATAAGTTCAGTAAATGTCAACAGTCTGTTCTGCCAGTTCTTAGCAGCCTGGATTGCTACACGATGGGCAAGATCTCTGTGCATCTGCACATTGCTCAAAGAACTCCAGAGCAGTTATCAATTGCCTTCGTACCATGTGAACCCCTCTTGTCCGTAAGGGGTGATCTGCACATGGATTTTGTTTTTTAGCACCGAGGAGTCTCGCTCTTGGGCTCTCCAATTTGCACAACCCTCACACCGCTCTCCTCTAGGCCTTCGGTTCCTACTTCATCCACAATAGGAAACAGAGGCAACAAAGATCAAAAGAAATGAAGATTTGATCATTCCTTCTTCCGGTTCCGCAAATTATACCGCCTTGCTCCTGGTATCCTGTTATCAATGAATAGTGCGGGTGCACTTCCAGACACGAGCTCGGAGTGAGCCTGTGGCGCAATGACAGATGATGGTGGTCGCCAAAGTGATGATGCAGATTTCGTTTCAGGCTGCGGTGCAATGAAAGATGGTGGGCGACAAAGTACACATTTTGTGTCAGCCAGCAATGATGCAGGTTCTGCTGGACAACGTTGGGGCACTCTTTGCCCTTCCTCTTTTATAGCAATCTTTTCAGGCTTCGTTCCATGCTTTATTTCAGGATCAGACAGATTTTGTGGCAAAGAACTGGCAACAGTTTCTTTTGTTTCTGGGACCGCTGTCTCTTTCTGGTCGTCTTGATCAGGCATTTCCTCAGATGGTGATGGGACCTTTTTAGCGTGCGTTGCGTGTATCCACGCTTTCCTTCCATCCACACGAATGGCGGTCTGCGTTGTTAAAAGTATCTGGCAGGGTCCACGCCATCTGGGTGCAAGTGATGTTTTCCTTTCAAACTTTTTGATCAGCACCCATTCTCCGGGTTCTAGTGCATGTCCCGGACCAGTGTATTAGATAGGTAATGCCTCCTGCACCTGCTGATGAATCAAACACAATTTTTGAATTAACAGATTACAATAAAAGCTGAGCACAGGATATTCAAGCTCCCTTAGCCGCTTTGGGCGCGGTGCACACCAAATATTCGCCGGCCTCCCCATCACTATCTCTTATGGGGAGAGCCCAGTTCTTGCCTGCACAGATGTACGCATGCACAGTAACGCTAGCGGTAATGCATCTACCCAGCTCAACTTGTTCCCTGCACAAATTTAGCTTATTTTGGCCTTCAAAATGTTGTTGTATCGTTCAATAAGACCGGCACTCATGGTGTGTCTAGAACAATGGAATCTCTTGTCAATCTGGAGACCTGCGCAAATCTGTAATATCACTGCGCCCACAAAATGTGGACCATTATCTGACCATATGACACGGGGCAGACCAAAACGGGAAAAATACTCTTTTAACATTACTTTTGCAGTGCTCATCGTGGTGCAGTCTTTTAATGGATATGCTTCCACCCACTTACTGAATGCACATATAACCACTAGGACATACTTCAAGTTTTGGCATCCCTCCATCTCTATGAAATCAAAATGGATTACCTCAAATGGCATAGAGGGAGAGTCAAAACTGCCTGTTGGAGTCACCGTTCCCTTCCCAACATTGTGTTGTAGGCACATGATACAATTCTGGACCAGCCTCTCGGCATTTTTCTTTATGTGTGTGTTCTCCCATACTGTAGCTAGATGCTGAACTATCTTTTTGGTACAAATGTGAGTAGGGCTGTGGGCCATCATGACCATTGCAGTTACTTAGAAGTTGGGCAGCATCCATTTTTTACTTTTCTTGTCTACCCAGCAACCTTCTAGATCTAATTCTGCAGAGCCCTCAGCCCACCCCTGTATTTCATAAACAGTGGCCTCTGCCTGCATCTCTTTGACAGTAGCAATTCCATCTTCTATCTTGCAGGGAACTTCCTCAGACTGTACTGTCAACATTTTAGTATTCAAATCAGTGGCAGTTTTCTTTGCAATTCTGTCTGCAAATGTGTTTCCCTCTCCACTTTACACGTTACTTTATTATGCGCCTCGCATTTCACTATTGCTAGTCGCTTTGGTCACATAAGTGCAGACAGTAACCGTACAATGAAAGGGCCATGTTGAATTCTGGCCCCATGTGATGTCAAGAAAACCTGCTGTAAATACTCGGACTCTCTGTGTAGCCCTGTGGAATGCACATGAATGTAAATGATCGCCCTCCTAATGTGAAGGCAAACACATATCTGCTTTCCTTGTGTACTGGAATACTGAAGAAGGCATTTTTCAAATCAATAACACTAAAATATTCTGCTGAGGCAGGAATCATTGTCAAAATTGTGGTGACGTCTGGAACCAATGGGAATTGAGGATCTACTACCTTGTTTAGTGCACGCATATCAGTTATGAAATGATATGGTACCTCATTACCTCCTTCTTATACACCAGGAGAATGGGACCGTTACATGTACTGCCTGTAATCTCTTCAATCACCCCCAATTTTACCTAACCAGAAACAATACTTTTCAATCCTTTCTCTCCTTCTACTGAAATTTTGTACTGCTGGAATACGCGGTAACATTACGCCTTCTTTTAAAACAATCTTTACTGGCTCTATTTTCAAGCATCCCACATCATTGTCATTCATCGCCCATATGCAAGTTGGCACTTCACTCAATTCTCCTGGAAAAGGCTTGGACAGAAATTCAGACACTGGTACATTCTGTGGTGAAATTGTCAGGAACACTCCATCTGGTGTGCAATGGATAACTGCACTCAGTTTTTTCAATAGATTTAACCCCAAAAGACTTTCCCCACAATTTTCTGTTAAGAGAAATTGACAATATTCAGTGAATGGACCTAATGTCACTGCTACTGGTTGGGACACTGGATTGATCACTGCGGTACCTGCGAACCCTACTGAAATATTTCTTTGCCCTGACAGTGGTATCTCCGGAACCAAGTGATGGTCTATTGAGCACTTTTGTGCCCCCGTATCTACGAGAAAGCTATGCTCTCTATTCCCGACTTTAATTTCTACGTAGGGTCCTTTTTGTTTCACGGGAATAGACACTGGATCCGACCCCTGTCTTGGGCTGTCCTATTGAGGGAACAACACATCATCCGATGTGTAATCGCTGCTATTACTATAGTAAGTATTTGATTGGGTGTCAAAAATGTTCCCGCCCCTTACTCTATCTCCACTTTGCGTGTTCTGATGGCTCTGATTCTGGGTAAAAGCAGTCTGATTCTGAGCTTGGTTCTGATTTTGGGTACCATTTCCTTGGCTATTTTGGTGCTACTGCATGTTGTTTCTATTCTGCCCATTTGTTCCTGGATGCCCCCTATGTTGTCTTCTCTGGCCATACCCATTTCTATTTTGTAAATGTGAACATTGCGCTCGCCAGTGATCTTCCTCTCTGCAGTACACACACTGATTTAGTCCCAGAGGCCCTTCATGCATGTTCGAATTACCTCTGCCTTGTGCGTTTCCTCTTACTTTATTGTGTCCCACCACTTGCTGAAGTAGCACCCTTGTTTTCCAATTCGCCCTATCCTTCACCTCTTTCTCTGTGTTCACTCTGTTCTCATAATATTGGGCCATATGTAATACTTTGACAAGACGGATGCGGAGGTGCGTGACGGCATCTCTGCAGGGGATTTATCCCGAAATGTATGTTCTTCTGGGATTGAAATCTAGGCATTAGAGCTTTGGAAAACCAGAACGGAATACCCAAGTAAATGCACATTAATATAAGCACATCCAAACATCTGTAGACAACATTTAGCAGGACCGGAACTGGGATATAACAATACCTGAGAGATATAAGGATACCATAATTGATGCGAGCCTTGAAGACAACCAGAAGGGTCGAAACACGTGTCGGGTGTTCATAATAAATAGGATCCGAAATATTGACTACTTTATGTGATTCTTCATATTGGAATGAAATACTACCACTACACAAGTTTTGCGAATTGTAATTAAGCTGAGCGCGGTTTAGTCTAATGACATTTTTTAGGGATACATATGTAATACTTCGCTCAACGTTTTTGCTTGCCATGCACTTTCTGATGTCATTAATAGGTTTTGAATTGGAAGTATTAACCCTCTCACATACTTATCGACAAATAGTCTTTTTCCTGCTTCTGTGCTTACATCCTGTCCACTAAAATCTGTAAATACTTCCTCAAATCTATTAAAATAATCTGTAGCTAACTCATCCTAGCCCTGAACGCATGCAGTCTATTTGCCCCATTGAATTCTTTTTTTCTGGAACAATTTCTTTCAATTTTTGTGTTATCCGTGCTGGTAACGCCGCCATATTTTCCCACGGTTTTCCCCCCGCTGCTCTATTCTTATCCTCCACTACTAAATTCGCCCAATAGGCCGTCTCATCATCCACTTTTCTTATTTGCTTCCATATGTCTGCTGGCAAAACTACTGGGAATATTAGATCTATATCATCCATAGTGAACATGGACGATTTCAAATAGGACTCTATTTCCTTATAGAATCCCACTGGATTCTTTCTTATATCGGGAATCGTTTGTTTTATATCGTTTGTTTTATATTATTCACTTCCTGCCTGGAGAAGGGGATGTGCACATATTGTGCTGTGTAATGGGCTTCCGTTACTCGCGCTGGTTAGTTGCCTGCTGCAGGAATCTCTACCTTAGGCACGAAAGTAGGTGGGACTTCTCTCATGGGAAATACTGCACTCACTGTTCCTCCCCCTTCTCTCATATGCAATAATATTCCCAAATCAAGTGATAAAGCTGTTTCTCCTGTTCCACGTTCTAATGCTCTCTTGTATACTGCCATCATTTCAGGGGGGCTGGCTTTCTTCTCATCTATATCTCATCTATCAAATATTCAACCATTGTCTGCAGTGCTTTTCTTTTCATGGGCAAGGGGTATTCATCAAATATCTCATGTATTTCCATTGTGGAAATACTAGGATCTGAAATCCATCTTAACGCCTCTCGTATACTTACTTTTAGTTTATCCCTTGTCTGTCTTGACGACGGCAAAAATCGCTGCTGTATATATGGTGTCAACGCTTCCCTCCTTTCTCTCCTAATATCTTCACTCCTATACCCCGATGTGGCAAACATTTCAGCATATTCATCATCAAGTTCATTCTTAAATACAAAAAGTCGGTCTACATGCTCCCTTATTTCTTCATCTCTATCTCTACAACGTGCTAATGCATTCAAATCCAGCAACTGTTGCGGCAGTAGCCTTCCAATTAACTGTTTCCATCTACCCGTTAAATATTCCTCCATGCATTCCAACAATACCTGTCTTTCATTGCTCCTCCTGGGGCTGAGCAACTGGAGGGGTCTTTTTAGTCTCTCCCCTTGGGGCTAGCTTTGTATCAGTCAATATTTTATTTATCAATTCATCTGATGAATGCAACTCTTGTTGTGGGTATAATTTATCTATACTCAACTGACCACGTCTATTTGATTTTCTCAAACTATCATTCCACTCCTCCTCCTCTTTTTCTCACTCTTTCTGCTTTCGATTTATACCTGTGCGCGTTCTTCTCTCTACTTTTCCAACGAAGCATAGCTTCCCTTCTCCAGTCCCTAAGGATATCAAATGTTGCAGGACGTGTTTTCTTTTTCATCAACACCTTCTCGAAGTAATCTATCCCCGTAATCTCAAAACTCCCGTGATTCGGCCACTGCAGATCTTCCTCTTTTCTGGTTTGCCTATGCCAATTCTCACAAAACATTATCGCTCCCACACCATACTTCACATACATCCCATACACCGGCGACCCCTCGGGTGGCACGACCTGGCCAGTTTCCAAAGATTGTCTACCGCAGCGGAAAAATCCTGCTAAAGTGGACAATACCCCAGGCATGTTTTAACATTACCCTCGGCAAATCAACTTTACGCTAGGTGTTTGATTTTGCAAAATCAACTCTCAACCAATATCAGGGTTACTTTGAATCAGGGCACGACTCACCTGATGAGTCAAATCGTCTTTCAAGACGCGATTCGTCCGTATACTGACACAACCAATGACTTTGTGTCTGCGTATCCCGGCTCACTCTGCCTCGTTTTGGGACCCTCGCCTCCTTGTTCTCTGGCCCGGCACGTCAACCAGGGATCAGTTGTGTGCAGATCTGCAAAAGAGTCTCTCATCACTTTCACAGGGGCACCCCGAACACCTCTCGATCCCGGCTCGATCGTCCCGTCCCCGCCGTTCTCTCCACCTTCCTTATTTTACAATGTTCACGATGGAACAAGTGGGGGAGGGTCCCTATTCGGGCGCCATCTTGAAGGGGACCCTAGGGGACCCTCGCGTATGGAAACAAGGCACAATCACCACACACGAACTGCAAGCTTCTTACAATCAGTGGTGACACATTCAATACCGCCCATAATGTATTTCCTTTGAATTGGGCACGATGATTGACAATTGTGACGAGTATGACACCTTCAGACATTTATTTAGCAACAGTTTGCAATTTCATGAGCCTGCAGACACAATTCTTTGTTATAAGAACACACTGCTTCTGTTCTCTGCAAGCAAGCTGCATGCAGGGGAGAGACACATTCCAGGCCTCGCTATCTCCTAGTTTCTATTTGTGTACTGGGGTCAACTTGCTCTCCGGGCTCTACAGGGCCCTACAGGAAAGGGGGGCCACAAAGAGGAGCATAATTCAAGCCATGTAATGTTCGCTTCTAACATTTCTACTGTATTAATGAGACTAGCTGGCACCTGTGCACTGATTCGAATGCCTCTCTGCTTACTTACAAGGACTTGTGCGGGAGGAGACCGGGCATTTCTGTCTGGGTTGCTGCGTTATGTTTCAACAAGTCTCTTGTGGCCTTGCACTTTACATGAACAATAATGTACTAGTGGAGCAGAATAGGTTTTCAGCAAAGCAGTTTTAACAGAAAGCAAAATGCAAACATTAGAAAACAAAATGGCGATTTCAGTCACCTTAAAATGGCCGCACTTTAGTCAAGCTTATGGCTATATGTTTCTAATACTAAACGCACGAGGCGGTTGGTCTTCGGCCAACAAAGTACATTGCCTCATGATTGAGGGGTGTCTACTTTGTATGGACTGACACACCTTCACCTTCACTCCTTCTGACCTCACCCATCCAACCCACACTCAACCTTCTATTAATTCCTGTTGTATAGTACTCTCTTCCTGGTTCTGACTACCCCCCGTGCATTGGTTTGTGCGCTCACCTGGTTCTGGAGGACAATCCATGCTGGTTTATTCCTAAGGGGTTGAGTTATACAGATGAAAAGCTGAAAACAGTCCTCTAAGCCCCACCCCCTTTCAAACACGAGTCTGTTAACCCTCTGTGTTGTCTTCCTGGCATGCTGCTCGATTGGCTTGCTGTTTTATTTTTGCTGCTGTGCTTTTTCTGCTTTGCTGAATGACCATACTTTGTGTTCCTCTGACTTCAGCTAAATTGGGTAGTGCCCCACATTTCTCTCCCATGAGTTTATTTTCTGCCACTGGAGTTCATTGGACCGATAGTCCTACAAAATAAAGGAGAGAATACTGGCCAGAAAAAGTGCTTGGAGTTCTTGGGTGATGGAAAGTGGCCAGGGGTTTAACAGGCATGACTCATGAGGGGATGTTAAATACTGAGCCCCAGCCACAACCCCATAATTCCCTTACATGCCTCTGGGACAGTGCCGGCCCTGTCTTTAAGTTCAGGTAGCCCCCCTGCCTAGGACAGGGAATAGTCCTTGGCTATCCCTGACAGGACCAGGTCCCTGCTCCTGTCAAATAAATGAATTGTTGGTACAACTAGATTCATTGTTACACAGTTAGATTACTTTTATTGCACAACTTGACTTTTTTATGCTAATAGATGATTAATTACCTAGATAGAATAATGTATTGTGTTGCTAGATTAATTTGATTTTGTAGCTAAATGCATTCTATGGAAAACTAAATAGAATATTACAGTTATATTAATTCTCTTTGCATATAGTTCTTTGTATGGCTGGAGTAGCTCATTGTGCAACTATTTTAAGTTTAAGTTGATTGTATGTGTACAATTGTTTTTGCATGTAGGCACCATGTGAAGGTAGATTGATTAATTGCTTAGCTTCTTTATGCACAGATAGACTGGTAGACCTAGATTAACTCCTTTTGCAGATAGATCCATTTATTGGGTAGCTAGATCAAATAATTCTGTACCTGGATTAATTTAACAACCAGCTTGATTGTTGTATCTAGAGTAATTGATTTTGTAGCTAGATTGATCTATGCACACCTAGATTGCTTATTGAACAGCTTGATTAATTTTGGACAGCAAGATCAATTCCATTTTCATAAAGATTCATTTAACATTGCAGCGAAAGTGTCATGCACCCTTAGATAGATTTTTGCAGTTAGCTCAGCCTCTTTTGCAGCTAGATTAATTCCATCCACAGCTAATTTGAGGCATGGACAGTTGATATTTTTGTTTGTAGTTTCCTGCAATGCAAACATAGCTATGAAGCAACAGGGTACTGCACATGGTGTTGTTGAGGGCAGAGTATGATGTAAGGGGGTATAATATGTGGCATGGGGTGGTCCAGCCATAGGGAAGCTAGATTTGATGGTGCATTTATATGTATACTTATTTGCATCCAAGTTATACGTGCAGCTACATTAATCCATTGGCAGCTAGGCTATTTCTTTCAGCAGCCACGGTGCTTCCGTCATCCCCCTTCCCATTGAGTCCTATAGGACTCGAATGGGAATGGGGATTTACATTTTTCTGGTGCCTGACTTCCAGGAACACCGGGATCGTAATCCCCCAGAGATTCCATGGAGCCAGGTGCTCGAAAAAAAATCACAACTCCAGCAGCAGCCTGCCGGTTTTACCGTCACGGCTACCGCCGGAGTTGCAATGAGGCCCAGTGTCCTTAAAGTAATATATGGAGCTCCTGGAGGCGCATGTTAGCAGCTTGGTCATCCATGGCAAGCAAATGATACCCAGTCATACCTGTGTGCCTATGCTAAAGGCTTTAAAAGTGGAAATCCAGATCGCCTCTCATGGAATAAATTGTTGGATGTCCAGTAATTTGTTAAAGCTAACACGTCAAAAACTAAGCCATATTCTAACTTTGCCAGTGATTACTGGATTCAACGTTAGGAAATGGGAGATCAATTCTTCTATCTGTCAAGCATTTCCTTTTTTTTTTAAAGCATTTTTAATTGGGCCAATTTTTCTCAGAAAGTTATGCCTAGATGCTGGCTCTGGCTCATCTTCATTCCATGTGTTCCATACAAAAAATCTTTCATTCAAATCTTCGCGCTCTGCTGCAAAATCTCATCCATTGCTATTGACTTTGAGAAATTTCCGTGTGTTAGGTTGATACAGTCTCTCTCGCCTGCCTGAATGCGAGCTTTACTGTGATTTCCAGGCTCGCAGAAAGCTCTAGAAAAGTCAGCCACTTTAGGCGAGTATTAGAACTATTCCCTGGATGCTCTGATGTTTGTGTTGTAAGACAAAACATATGCACTTAAATATTAAAAAATCAGTCATCAGATTTTCATAAACACTGTTTACTAAATGCCCATGTTTCTTTAGCAAATGCAGAAAATATGTCCAAATGATACTTGCATACTATTGTGTATGTTTATACTTTACAAAGACAAATCGCATATCATTATCATTATCTAAATCTTTCTTCCCATCTTGTTGTAGGAAGTTCATCAGGTTGATAACCATTTTCAGTATTCGCACAAGATGATGGGCTTATATGGTCTTCAAAATACATATGTTTGACTCACAGTATCATTTCATATTGATCTGGAGTGAAATGAGAAAAAGAAAACATGACAATTTAATAGAAATGGGACTTAATATGAATTCGCTCAGATTTTAAGGCTGGGAACAGGGCAAGGTTGTGTTAAAAAAATAAAACACCTACATCTGTTTTGGTAAGTAGGCCCGTCTTTCATTATGCAACTGCGCCTGTTCCTCTGCCAACTCATGCATCCTCTGCTACCCTATCAGGTAATGGTCTGCAATTTTATTGTGCTTATAATACTATCAGTTTTTGTGTAAACCTTTCATTCAAAATAATCTCTTCATCCAACACCTTTTCTGATGTTGGGTGTTCAATGGAAATGGGAGTCGAAATGCCCAATATAGGTTCTGTGCTAATACAGTAGCATTTAAATACTTTTCTGAGTTGTCATCTAAAGCCTCAATATAGATTCCAGCTGCGGCTGAAATTACTCTTTCTTCTGAAAGCTTCTCTCTGGGATTTTTATTTAGTATCAGCATTCGCACAAATGCTTTAGAGTGTGTTTTCGACTTTTGGAAACAAATTTTAACTCGATGATGGACCTCATGTCTGCAATACACTGGCCACCATATGTTTCCTAATGTTTCAGAATGAAGATTGCATTTGCATATCAATACATCTCACCACAAGTTGTTCTACAAAATCACTCTGAAGAAAATTATCGAAGAATATAGTGGTTTGTAACACCACACATGAGCATGCAGCACCAAGGAAGTGGTCCATGGTCTCTCTTTCCTGTGTTTGTAAATTCTACCGTTATTGTAGCTTTTGCCATTCGTCCTGACCTCACCTGCCCTGATATGCAATAGCTTCTGTATTCATTTGAGTATGTCTTCGCTTTTTAACTTCTGCTGGAGAGCTCCTTCATTGTATTTCCAACTTAGTATGTCTACAGTTTCTAGATTAAATATCTGTGTCGTTTTTATTTTTTTGCAGTATTTAACACTTTTCTTCACTACTGTTGTGTGATTTAAGAGCAAACAGAACTGTTCTACATATAAAGCACAAACAAACAAAGCTATTTGGAAAAGACCATGTATGATACAATGTTCAATGAGAACTGAATAATTGCCAATAGTCTTTTCTAGAACACAAACATGATTCATGCTGGAGGAATACACACATATCATCTGTTCCAAATAAAAAATATGCATATGTGCATTTAATAAATTAGCTCAAATAGATGATTTTATATGCAGGTGCCCTACACATAGGTTTAAACAACAATGAAAAGGGCAAATAGATATGTCTTCTGATATATGAAAGAATGGGAAGTATGAATAAAATATGTAAATGGACATTTTGCGAATATACCAAAGGTTTGGATTTTTTGCTTAGATTCGTTTAATTAAACTTGAGATAGCCTACTAAGTTCCAACCCAGGGCCTAAGTCCTATACGTGCAGCTTAATAGAAAATATAGAGAGGTAATGTACCGTCTTAAAGGCTTATGGTTGCTCTTGTGCTTTACTAAAAGTGATATGTCTAACATAAAGACAACAGCAGCAACATCAGGCGAGGAAAGAAAATATATGGCAAGGAGAATTTTGGTTAAGTGTTTTTATCAATACTCAACTCGCAAGTAAACATTTCCAATTTATCTCCATACACTTAGTCAGTGAAACTGGCATTTTAATTAGACACTGACAGGGTAATTCATAGAAATTCGCACAAAAGTGGCGCACGCGGTTGGCGCACAGTGTCCCCGTGCGATACACTGCGCCAGCCGCGTGCGATAAAATCCTATTCATCGCACAGCGTATTCATGGATTTTAGCCTCAAAAACCAGCCGTGGCGCAGAGTGGCGCAGCGACCCTGCAGCAGCGCCAGTTACGCCCCCAAGAACGCCCTCGCGCAAGGAAAAGCCTTCAAAATTCCCAAATCATCGCAAAGGACTGCGCTAACCCTGGACCAGTTCACAGGGCTGCCAAACAGCAAACGCCAAGCGGGGAACGTGTATTTCATTGGTTCTCGGGAAGTTTCACAAGCGATTGTCCTGGGTACGTGTACATCAGGGGTGCGCGGGAAGTAACACACGCGATTCCATCAGGGCACGTGTATTCCAGGGGTGCGCGGGAAGTATCACACGCAAAAACAGCAGGGTACGTGCATTTCAGGGGTGCGCGGGAAGTATCACACGCGATACCATCAGTGTACGTGTATTCCAGGGGTGCGCGGGAAGTATCACACGCAAAAGCAGCAGGGTACGTGTATTTCAGGGGTGCGCAGGAAGTATCACACGCGATTCCATCAGGGTACGTGTATTCCAGGGGTGCGCGGGAAGTATCACACGCAAAAGCAGCAGGGTACGTGTATTTCAGGGGTGCGCGGGAAGTATCACACGCGATTCCATCAGGGTACGTGTATTCCAGGGGTGCGTGAGGAGAACTACATGTGAATTGCCCGTGTGGGTCCTACCAGGTGTTCCCTCTACACCCTCCACGGCCCCTGCAGGCGGCCCTCACCACAGGGGACTACCCTGCACATGTCCCTCAGGCAGCACATCCACCATGCCCATGCCCCCCAGCCAACCCACATGTCACCTTGCACTACTGCCCACCAACGCATGTCCCGCTGCACCCCCATCCCCCAGCAGTCAGGGGCACCCTCCTCCAGGCCCCCACTCATGTCCAACTCATGTCTCCCAGCACCCACACCCCCCAGCAGTCAGGGGTACCCTCCACCAGGCCCCCACTCATGTCCCCGTGCACCCCCACCCACCAGCAGCCAGGGGCACCCTCCACCAGGCCCCCACTCATGTCCCCTGCACCCCCACCCCCCAGCAGTCAGGGGCACTCTCCACCAGGCCCCCACTCATGTCCAACTCATGTCTCCCAGCACCCCCACCCCCCAGAAGTCAGGGGCACCCTCCACCAGGCCCCCACTCATGTCCCCCTGCACCCCCACCCCCCAGCAGTGCAGGGCACCCTCCACCAGGCCCCCACTCATGTCTCCCAGCATCCCCACCCCCTACCAGTCAGGGGCACCCTCCACCAGGCCCCCACTCATGTCCCCTGCACCCCCCCCCAGCACTGGTGGTGCACCCTCCACCAGGCCCCCACTCATGTCCAACTCATGTCTCCCAGCACCCCCATCCCCCCAGCAGTGCAGGGCACCCTCTCCCAGCATCCCCACCCCCCAGCAGTGAAGGGCACCCTCCACCAGGCCCCCACTCATGTCCCCCTGCACCCACACCCCCCAGCAGTGCAGGGCACCCTCCACCAGGCCCCCACTCATGTCTCCCAGCACCCCCACCCCCCACCAGTCAGGGGCGCCCTCAACCAGGCCCACATCATGTCCCCCTGCACCCACACCCCCCAGCAGTGCAGGCCCCTCCACCAGCCCCCACTCATGTCTCCAGCACCCCTACCCCCCACCAGTCAGGGGCACCCTCCACCAGGCCCCACTCATGGCCCCTGCACCACCAACCCCCAGCATCCAGGGGCACCCTCCACCAGGCCCCACTCATGTCCCCCTGCACCCCACCCCCCAGCACTGTGGTGCACCCTCCACCAGGCCCCCACTCATGCATCTCATGTCTCCACCCCCACCCCCGCAGTGCAGGGGCAGCCTCCACCAGGCCCCCACTCATGTCCCCCCACCACCCCACCCCCAGCATGCAGGGGCACCCTCCACCAGGCCCCCACTCATGTTCCCCTGCACCCCCACCCCCCACAGTCAGGGGCACCCTCCACCAGGCCACCACTCATGTCCCCTACACCCCCACCCCCCAGCACAGGGGCACCCTTCCACCAGGCCCCCACTCATGTCTCCCACGCACCCCCACCAGCCATCAGGGGCACCCTCCACCAGGCCCCCACTCATGTCCCCCTGCACCCCACCCCCTACCAGTCAGGGGCACCTCCACCAGGCCCCCACTCATGTCCCCTGCACCCCACCCCCACGATGAGGCACCCTCCACCAGGCCCCCACTCATGTCTCTCCAGCACCCCCACCCCCACCAGTCAGGGGCACCCTCCACCAGGCCCCCACTCATGTCCCCCTGCACCCCCACCCCCAGCAGTGCAGGGCACCCTCCACCAGGCCCCCACGCATGTCTCCCAGCACCCCCACCCCCCAGCATGCAGGGGCACCTCCACCAGGCCCCCACTCATGTCCCCTGCACCCCCACCCCCAGCATCCATGGGCACCCTCCACCAGGCCCCCACTCATGTCCCCTGCACCCCCAACCCCAGCACTGTGGTGCAACCTCCACCAGGCCCCCACTCATGTCCAACTCATGTCTCCCAGCACCCCCACCCCCCACCAGTCAGGGGCACCCTCCACCAGGCCCCCACTCATGTCCCCCTGCACCCCCACCCCCCAGCAGTGCAGGGCATCCTCCACCAGGCCCCCACTCATGTCTCCCAGCACCCCCACCCCCCACCAGTCAGGGGCACCCTCCACCAGGCCCCCACTCATGTCCCCCTGCTCCCACACCCCAGCAGTCAGGGGCACCCTCCACCAGGCCCCCACTCATGTCCAACTAATGTCTCCCAGCACCCCCACCCCCAGCAGTGCAGGGCACCCTCCACCAGGCCCCCACTCATGTCCCCCTGCACCCCCACCCCCACGCAGTCAGGGGCACCCTCCACCAGGCCCCCACTCATGTCCCCCTGCAACCCCAGCCCCCAGCATCCAGGGGCAGCCTCCACCAGGCAACCACTCATGTCTCCCAGCACCCCTACCCCCACCAGTCAGGGGCACCCTCCACCAGGCCCCCACTCATGTCCCCTGCACCCACACCCCCAGCAGTCAGGGTGCACCCTCCACCAGGCCCCCACTCATGTCCAACTCATGTCTCCCAGCACCCCCACCCCCAGCAGTGCAGGGCACCCTCCACCAGGCCCCACTCATGTCCCCTGCACCCCCACCCCCAGCAGTGCAGGGCATCCTCCACCAGGCCCCCACTCATGTCTCCCAGGCACCCCCACCCCCACCAGTCAGGGGCACCCTCCACCAGGCCCCACTCATGTCCCCACTGCACCCACACCCCCAGCTGTAGGGGCACCCTCCACCAGGCCCCCACTCATGTCCAACTCATGTCTCCCAGCACCCCCAGCAGTGCAGGGCACCCTCCACCAGGCCCCCACTCATGTCCCCCTGCACCTCACCAGTCAGGGCACCCTCCACCAGGCCCCCACTCATATCCCCCTGCACCCCCACCCCCAGCAGTGCAGGGCACCCTCCACCAGGCCCCCACTCATGTCTCCCAGCACCCCCACCCCCAGCAGTCAGGGGCACCCTCCACCTGGGCCCCACTCATGTCCCCCTGCACCCCCACCCTTAGCAGTCAGGGGCACCCTCCACCAGGCCCCCACTCATGTCCAACTCATGTTCTCCCAGCACCCCCCACCCCCAGCAGTGCAGGGCACCCTCCACCAGGCCCCCACTCATGTCCCCCTGCATCCCCACCCCCAGCAGTCAGGGCACCCTCCACCAGGCCCCCACTCATGTCCAACTCATGTCTCCCAGCACCCCACCCCTAGCAGTGCAGGGCACCCTCCACCAGGCCCCCACTCATGTCCCCCTGCACCCCCACCTCCAGCAGTCAGGGGCACCCTCCACCAGGCCCCCACTCATGTCCAACTCATGTCTCCCAGCACCCCCACCCCCCAGCAGTGCAGGGCACCCTCCACCAGGCCCCCACTCATGTCCCCCTGCAACCCCACCCCCAGCAGTGCAGGGCACCCTCCACCAGGCCCCCACTCATGTTCCCAGCACCCCCACCCCCAGCATCCAGGGGCACCCTCCACCAGGCCCCCACTCATGTCTCCCAGCACCCCCATCCCCCAGCATCCAGGGGAACCCTCCACCAGGCCCCACTCAATGTCCAACTCATTCCCCCTGCCCCCACACCCCAGCATCCAGGGCACCCTCCACCAGGCCCCCACTCATGTCCCCCTGCACCCCCACCCCCCAGCCCTGTGGTGCACCCTCCACCAGGCCCCCACTCATGTCCAACTCATGTCTCCCAGCACCCCCACCCCCCAGCAGTGCATGGCACCCTCCACCAGGCCCCCACTCATGTCCCCCTGCACCCACACCCCAGCAGTCATGGGCACCCTCCACCAGGCCCCCACTCATGTCCCCCTGCAACCACCCCCCCACCAGTCAGGGGCACCCTCCACCAGGCCCCACTCATGTCCCCCTGCACCCCACCCCCAGCACTGTGGTGCACCCTCCACCAGGCCCCACTCATCAACTCATGTCTCCCAGCACCCCCACCCCCAGCAGTGCAGGGCACCGCCCACCAGGCCCCCACTCATATCTCCCAGCACCCCCACCCCCACCAGTCAGGGGCACCCTCCACCAGGCCCCCACTCATGTCCCCCTGCACCCCACCCCCCAGCAGTGCAGGGCACCCTCCACCAGCCCCCACTCATGTCCCCTGCACCCCCACCCCCCAGCAGTCAGGACACCCTCCACCAGGCCCCCACTCATGTCTCCCAGCACCCCCACCCCCCACCAGTCAGGGGCACCCTCCACCAGGCCCCCACTCATGTCCCCCTGCACCCCCACCCCCCAGCAGTCAGGGGCACGCTCCAACAGGCCCCCACTCATGTCCAACTCGTGTCTCCCAGCACCCCCACCCCCAGCAGTGCAGGGCACCCTCCACCAGGCCCCCACTCATGTCCCCCTGCACCCCCACCCCAGAAGTCAGGGGCACCTTCTACCAGGCCCCCCCATGTCCACTCATGTCCCCAGCACCCCCACCCCCAGCAGTGCAGGGCACCCTCCCCAGGCCCCCACACTCATGTCCCCTGCACCCCACCCCCAGCAGTGCAGGGCATCCTCCACCAGGCCCCACTCATGTCTCCCAGCACCCCCACCCTCCAGCATCCAGGGGCACCCTCCACCAGGCCCCCACTCATGTCTCCCAGCACCCCCACCCCCCAGCATCCAGGGGCACCCTCCACCAGGCCCCACTCGTGTCCAACTCATGTCCCCCTGCACCCCCACCCCCCAGCATCCAGGGGCAACCTCCACCAGGCCCACACTCAGTTCCCCAGCACCCCCACCCCCCAGCAGTGCGGGGCACCTGCCAGCAGGCCCCCACACATGTCCTCCAACCAACACGTCATCACAATCCAGATCCCAGGCTCCTATGCCCACCCAAAATACACCCCACGCCACCTCAGTCCAAACACCCAACCAAGCTTTACATCCATTCAAAATTGAAATACCCATTACATGATAGATAACAAATAAGCAGTAAGCGCATGAGTACAAGTCTGTCAGACCCACACAATGGCAACACATGACTGTGAAAACCCACATTGTGGCAGGCATGAAACCAATGAGAGAAATCCACGCATTGAAGTAAGAAACAAAAATGTATTACAGTGTAAATGAAATGAATGAAATCAAAAGAAACAATAATGGCAACAAATATCAAAATGCAGCATGTCCGCCAAAATAATAAATACTGAAAATGGGAATCCAAAATAACCGTAATGAAATTGTGTCCAAAGTCACCGTCCAACAAAGCAAATCCAAAGGGAAAGTAAAGTGAAAATCCATTGCTCCATAGTGAAAAAATAATAATAGATGAAGGCCACAAATCCACTGTCAAACTATGTACAAAGAGCAAATCCAGGGTCCATGATCCCAACGATGTAAATGAAACCTACAATAAAACCCACCTAACTAACAACTATATACAAAAAAGTGGGGCATAGTCCAAGCTCCCCGAATAAAAAAAAAATTAAAAAACCTAACACTAATTAACTATATACAATGGCAGCGGGCTAGTCCAACGGCTCACTTCTGGATGTTGCGGGCCAGGGCATCATCGAACTCCTGCTCAATGTCCCGGAGGCGGTCCTGTTCCATGGCCCCGAGGGTCCGCAGGGACGACGACATGTTTTCCTCCAACTCCCTGCGGATTGTCTCGAGGCACTCGGCCCGCCTCAGGGCCCTCCGCATGGAGTTCTCCGCCCTGACCATCGTGAGCCGTGCGTCTTCTGCCCACTGCCGCTCCGCATCTATGGCGTGGCCCAACCGCTGCCACACAGAAGACACTTCCCATCCTGGGTCCTCCTGCCCTCCGGCCGATGCCTGCCCCGCCGATCTCGAAGGCCCCGAGCCATTGTGGCTCCCACCGACAGCCTCCTGCTGCTGCTGCTGCTTCTGTCCTTGTGCCCTGTCCGATGGTGCCTGCACATCCTCCTCCTGCTGGGGTGCAGTTGTTGATGTAGCCCTGGACGTCCGACTCCCGACTGTGGCAGGGATATGTTGTCCACCAGCCTGGCCGCACGGTCAGAGGCAGCTCCACAGGGCACCCAGGTGATACATGTGTGGGCAGATGGCATGGAGGATGAATGGGGCATAACGGGGTTCTGTTGAGGAGGGGGTCGGAACAAGGTCCAGGAACGGAGGAATCCGGCCATGGTGAGCTGTCCCAGTGGGTCAACGCGGTCAACGAGCCATGCGAGAAGACATGCAGTCTCATCATGGAAAGACTGCAGGTCAGCTCGCATGGCCCGTTGACGCAACGCCACCCCACCCTGGACAGACTCAACCTGTTGCAGGATAGCCACATCTGCAGGGAGAGGAAGGCCAGTTGGTGTAAGCCAATCCCCTCCCTGAGAACGGGTCTGGAGGTAGGGATCCCTGCTGGTGCAAGATGATGCAGTGACAGGAGCAGGGACAGGATTGCACACAGGCACCTCTGCGGCAGCCTGTGCTTCCACCTGTCCCTGGTCCTGCACTGCACCACTAGCACCAGTGGAATCCCCACCTCCAGACCCCGCCTCTGTTGATTGCACGGCCTCCTCCTCCACCAAACCCCCCACCAACCTGGATGACTCCGTGCCATCTTCCTCCGTTGGGCCCTGTGGGGTCCCAGCTGCCCCTTCTGCTGCTGAGGAGTCCAACTCCAACCTCTGCCTCCTGGACCTCCCCTCGGCAGCTGCGGCCTCTGACGCGGCACTGGACTCCTCACTCCCCGACGAGATCACAACCTGGGAGGGGAGCCGGGCCTTGCGTCTCCGGCTGGTGGTGCAACCCCTGCCGCTGTGCTCCACAGCACCTTCTCTGCCCTCTTCATCAGTTGACATTGCAGACAGGGAGAAATAAAACACAGGCATCAGGGCACTGTATAATGGACTCATAAACACATGACAGTTGTACATGAGTGGCATTGGCAAACCTCAGACATGGCATCACAATCCCCAACACACATGTCATTTAAACTTGCACACATGAGCTATACCACAGCCATATTGCAACAGCCAGCACCATCCATACACATACAACAGCATGAGCAGGCAAAGGTGAGCCAGACATCACATGCGACACAGGGAGTGCACTACACATGCACACACACCACCACACTTGCATGCATGTGTACACCTCCGCCAACTGTCTCAGTGTTCAGATCGGCATCCATGTCACACCTGCCAATCATTCTTCCACATCCTTTGCCATGCAAGCCTACACACACAAGCACCATCCATGTGTCACACATGAGAGCCCTCGCATGAGCCAGCCTCACGGCCCTGTACCCCCCCATACTTGGCCACATAAAACCACATGTGCAACCTGCACACTCCTGCCACACCACCACACGCACAGCTTACAATCAGTATGCATGTACACTTACCGCTCGACTCCAGACGGGTCTGCCTCTCAAGGACCTGGACGTGGAGCACTGGGGATATGCGTTCCAGGACCTTCATCTGATCTTCCGACAAGTGGCCCCGGCGCCCCTTAGCATCCGCTGCTTTCAGGAGGCGCCGGGCCTTCTTGAGGGTCCTGGACCTGAAGTCCTCCCAGCGCTTCTTCACATGATGGAATAGTCAGACTGCCACCCCCTCCGCGTTGATGGCAGTCACGATGTCCGTCCAGATCCGAGTCCGTCCTTCCTTGTCGGCGCGCAACCTTCCAAAGAGGGCATCATACCGCCCCAGGACATGCTCCACCAGGACACCAACTTCGGTGGCAGTGAAGCTGGTGCCCCTCTGCCTCTCTGGCCGGTGCCAGATGTTGCAGTGCCCGACATGGCAACCCCAGAGGCAGGAGTGGGTGGGCAACTGGGTCCTGGGGCTGGGCTGTGGAGCGATGGTATCCCAGTCGGGAGTCTTCGGTTCCAGCAGGGGTGGTCACAGCAACAGCACCCCTGGCTGATGTGCAGGCAGCAAATGGCAGGACACGTGGGCAGCAGGCAGTCAGGCAGCAGCAGATGGCAGGTGGGAGCATGCTCGGGGATCTGAGGGGCAGTAATTCGGCCTTCTGGGCAGGAGCCTGGTCTTCCGTGTGCTTACGCATGGCCAGCTTGATACGGAGTGATTTGGCACGTGAAAATCCAGCACGTCTGCGTGTAATTCGAGGAAAGGCCCTTAGCGCATAAGCGCGTCAGCACACGTACGTTAATTAATTGGCCCAAAGGCCCCCAGGCGCGTCTATGACGTCACGCGCATGGCCGTTGAGAATGGCGCGTGTAAAAAAAAAATACACGTCTGAGTGTCAAAGCGTGTAATTGGTGGAAATGGCCTCAGCGCGTATGCGCGTCTGTGACGTGTGTATAAAAGGTACGTGTAGAACACCATTTCCTTGTACATGCTTTTCGTGGAGAGCGAGTGGGTGAAATCTGTACTACTTGTCGGTTCACACGCGATTTACTTCACGGCATTTCAAGTTCGTACTCCCTGTTACCTCTGAAAGGTTTTTCCTCTTTTTCCTGGGCCTGTTTCCTCAAACAGCGTTCCCTTCTACTGTTGTCCTGTCTCCTCAGACAGCGTACAATTCTTCTTTTGGTGGGGGTTTTGCCAACGCGCACATGCGCGTCTTTTTTACGCTTTGCTTTCCTGGCAGACGGTGAGTCGCGCACGTATTTAACATCTGTGCTTGCCCTGTGTGTCGCGTACCCCTTCAGAGGTCATTCTAGGCTGCGTGTAACACGCATATGTTCATTCTTGTGTTTCTGGGTGCCACAGCGTAGTGCAGGTTTATTCTTCCACACACGTGGTCTAGGAGGGGTTGCGTGCACCTTACTTCCCTTTTTTGGGGTGCCTGTGCGTTGCGTGACCCGTCATCTTTCCCCAGGGGTGACATACAGCCTTGCTAGAGCACTAGGGTACAATTACCATCTGGTACCCAACCCCTTTGACCCCCAATTGCCCAGGACAATAGTTCACTGCGACTCCCATACGCACAATAACATCAGTGCCATGGCTTGGAGGCGAACAAGCCGTAAGGGTGGTAAAGGTGGCCGAGCCCCAAGTGGTGGCCGTGGTGGATCCGGTAGGGGACGTGGCCGTGACTTGCAGGGTGCCCCTAGCCCCCCATGTGTGGAGGACCAGTCAGGGTCTGGTTGAGGGTAACGTGGCTGACACCATCCATGCTCAGCCCTTGTTGGACCAGCCCACTGTGGCACCAGACCTGGCACAGGATGACTCCATGGCTGACTTCCAGGTCAGCAGGTCTAGGCCACGTGCGCCGGTGCACGTTGGTGTCATCAAGCCACGTGGATCAGGGGCAGCTAGGTCATCTGCTGCCCCGAGTAGGCAGGGTGGGGAGGCTGCAGGGGCAGCTGCGGCTCCATCCACCCCACCTCTCACACACCCAGCCAGGACAATGTCGGTCCAAGTCCATCCTGCTGACATTCCCCCTGACACCATCACACTTGAGCTAATGCCTGCACCAACTCCCATGCTGAGTGTGCAATCCCACACTCCTAGTACAGAGTCCACCGGGGCTCCTGCCCCTAGTGTCCAGAGCAGCGTAGGACACTCAGGATCCCCACCACCTTCCAAGCGGAAGAGGAAGAGTGCTCGTCCAGTAGAGGCTGATGCCCCAGACATGGCTACACAGTCCGGCCCATCAAGGAAGCCCAGCTTCAATGAGGCCGAACTGAATGCACTTGTAGAGTATGTGTCCGCACATGACCGCGAAATGGTGATTATTGCAGGATCCAAGACCACACCTGCACAACATCTGACACACTGGCAGACCATCGCGGACATCATAAGTGCCCTTGGAATCGTGAGGCGCACAGCTACTGAATGCTACAAGCGCTGGAATGACCTGAAGCGCAGGGCAAAGAATAAGCTGGCCTCAAGTCATGCCGCTACTCTAGTGATTGGAGGTGGGTCTCCAGCAGAGGACATAGAACTCACTCCACATGAGCATGTTGCTGGGACCTACGTCACGGAGGAACAGATCCAAGGCGTGGGAGAACTGGCAGATTACGAGGCATTGTCCGGTGAGTGCACATGCATGTGTGTGTCATCCATGTGCATGGTGTGTGTGTGAGGGCTTCTGTTTGGGTGCCAGGTGAGGGTGTTTGTGCCTGAGTGGTTTGGGTCACCCATGTGCCTCATCCAATACATTCTGCGCACCAGCATTTGGGTATAGCAGTATCCCTTCTGCCAACAGTAGACATCTAGCCCAACACCACGCCAGTTGCCCTTGAAGTGTCATCTTGCCACAACATTGTTGCTTATTTTTCTCTGTTTATTCAGGCAGATTGTTTGCATTCCACCACTTTTACAAGGCATTTCTCAGTCCTATTGTCACATGTCTGACATGGCTATGGTAAAGTGGACTGACTTTGTTTCCTGGATATCAATTGTTTAGACATGTCCCCGTGCTATAGGACCATTTTTGACTGGCAGCTCCAGGTTAAACATTTGAACTATTTCAATTAAAAAAGCAATTTCATGAGCAAACTAGACTGAATGAACAATTGGTGCCCTCCTCTCCCTCTTCACTTTATGGCTAGGGTACATGCCATCTGTGTGATGGCATGTGTATTTGACCTGCCGATCACAGGCCAATGTGTGATGCCACTGCTAGGCAGCATGCAGCAAATGTGTTGATCTTCCATCTTGGTGTCATCAATGTGTGCCATTTGCCTCCCCTTCATACGCAGTGACGGTGCATGCATGGGAGGGTTTTAGTCATGTGGGACATGTGTCAATCAAGTACTGGTTCTGTAGCTTCTCAGCCCTAATTGTGTGGCATAGTGCTAATGTCTGTTTCCATTTCTTTTCTTTTATGTCTTTGCAGGGGATGACGCACTTGATACTGCTGGGGTTGTGGAGATGGTGCAGACCCAGGAGGGGTCTCAGGGCCGACCGACCACCAGTGAGGGACGTGGTGTGGTGGTGGGTGAGAACCCACAACTGCTGCAGGTCGTGCTCTCAAGGGGTGTCTCTGAGTGCACCTCCCCCGAGCTGTATTCAGGTGTCGATTCGGATGATGAGACCTATGTGCCGTCGCAGGTGAGTGTTCCTGGGAGGGATTCTGTTCTGTCCGACCCACCTGCACCAGGGGTAGAACCCTCAATGGGGAAGTCAATGTTGGCAGGTACGCCTTTGGTCCTCCCCGATGTTGGGCTGCAACATCGGATCCTGTTCCTGGGCCAGCAGATCAGAGGGGGAATGCAGTCCTGCAGCCTCAGGCAGTGCCGGCACAGCAAGGCGCAGTTCGCCTTGCCCCAGACAGGTGTGGTGCCCGCCGACATGGTGGCCGTACGCCACCTGGCAATACCGCATGGGAACAATCCATATACGGTATGGCAACCCAACAGGCAGCATCATCAGAGATGATGGCTCAGGCCATGGATAGGGTGGCCACTTCCATTGTCCCCCCAGAAAGGCTGATGGAGCGACTACAGCAGGCAACAGACTCCATCTGCCAGTCACACAGGGAGGACATGTTGGCGTCCAACAGGGACAGGCGGGCGGCACTGGCGACTCTGCGGGAAGCTATTTCCATAGAGTCCCAGGGCCACCGGGAAGCCCTGAGGGTGGAACTCCGTCACCTCAGGACGACTCTTGTTGAGCTTGAGGCTTCAACAAACACAAGGACAGAACAGCAGCTGCAGCGTCTCACATGTACGCTCTCAGCTGAGATGCAGGCAACTTGTGAGGAGGTCCGGTCATCCCGTGCGTTATTGCATGGGGACCTCCCCACGATTATCCTCCAGAACCAGACCTTCCAGACCCGCATGCTTGCTGTGGTCGCAGTTTGTCTCTCCATGTGAGAGAGGGTATGCCCAGACGTGGGTCCCTTGCTCGCTGCGCCATGGGGAACCAGGCTGCACCTCACTGAGGAGGTCCAACAAGGCCGAAACATGTCTGGGGTTGCTTGGTTTTCTGTGCAGAGGGGACCTGGCCTAGCAGTTCGGGCTGGGCTGCTACCATTGGTGGCGGCAGCTGACTGATTTGCACATGGCTGCACCCCTTTTGCAATGGTGCAGACAGGCTAAAAAACGGTGGTGTGGAAGGTTGCCCAGAGCAATTGCCAGTGGTACAGATTCATTCGAAACCTTCCACCCATCACTTTTGTGGTCGCAGTTTGTCTCTCCATGTGAGAGAGGGTATGCCCAGACGTGGGTCCCTTGCTCGCTGCGCCATGGGGAACCAGGCTGCACCTCACTGAGGAGGTCCAACAAGGCCGAAACATGTCTGGGGTTGCTTGGTTTTCTGTGCAGAGGGGACCTGGCCTAGCAGTTCGGGCTGGGCTGCTACCATTGGTGGCGGCAGCTGACTGATTTTCACATGGCTGCACCACTTTTGCAATGGCGCAGACGGGCTAAAAACGGTGGTGTGGAAGGTTGCCCAGAGCAATTGCCAGTGGTTCAGATTCATTCGAAACCTTCCACCCATCACTTTTGTGGTCGCAGTTTGTCTCTCCATGTGAGAGAGGGTATGCCCAGACGTGGGTCCCTTGCTCGCTGCGCCATAGGGAACCAGGCTGCACCTCACTGAGGAGGTCCATCAAGGCTGAAACATGTCTGGGGTTGCTTGGTTTTCTGTGCAGAGGGGACCTGGTCTAGCAGTTCGGGCTGGGCTGCTACCATTGGTGGCGGCAGCTGACTTATTTGCACATGGCTGGACCCCTTTTGCAATGGCGCAGACGGGCTAAAAAACGGTGGTGTGGAAGGTTGCCCAGAGCAATTGCCAGTGGTTCAGATTCATTCGAAACCTTCCACCCATCACTTTTGTGGTCGCATGCTGCCATGGAGGACCAGACTAGGGCTTTGCGTGGGCTGCCTCCCATAGTGCCACCACCTCCTGAGGCAGCTGCAGAGTCTGGGGAGAGCGACAGCAGTGATTCTCTCACAATAGGGTAGCCGTGCAGGCCATGAGCCCATGGAGGTGTTTTTTTTTTCTCGCAAGATCCACACAGGTGGGTTTTGGTGTGCACCCTTTCTTCGGACCTCCTGGGTGGCCTCCCCCACCCCCGCCCATTAATGGGCATTTTTGATTTTTTTTTTTTTTTTTTTTTTCATTTTTGATTTTTTGGACACTGTGTTGCCTTGTGTGGCTCCCATGGGAATACGCTGTATTGTGGCTGGGCACATGCAGGCTTATCCTGAATTTGGGTCAGATGCTTGGGTTTGTGTGACACACACCCCTCCTGCTTCCCGTGTCCATGGGCTTGCAAAGGGTGTGCCCAAGTGACATTGACGTACACAGTGACTTTGGACTCCCATTTGATGTGTGGGCAGTCTGTAGTCAATACTGTGTATACGTTCCTAGTGCATATTGTTGTTGTATTGTTTTTTTTTTATTTTTTTTTATTGTAACAATTAGTTTTTTACAAACTTTAATTACAAAACACGAACAATCACATCACAATACACTTCATTAGATGATTAAGGCACACATAGGTCCACACATACATATGGGTTCAACCAATACTGTAACCCGTATGCTTCAAGATGTTACGGGGCATCTCCCTACTCCAGCAGTTTTTCCAAAAAATCTATTACTGCACAAGTTAACATCACATTGTTTCCAGTCAGCATCCTGCACCACCACTCATCCATATTAATGTTAGGTGATACAAATCTGCCCAAAAAGCAAATCTGTTGAGTGGTTATTGTGGGACATTCTATGATTAGATGTTTTAATGATTCTATTTCCATTGTACAGAATCGACATAGATTGTCAACGATCTTCGGATCTTTTCTTCTCCACAAAACCTCTTTGGTTTTATATACATTCAAACGAAGCCTCAGAAACTTGTTCCGATGCCATCTGGAAGGAAATCTTGATAGATATCTTGGAACTTTGTCTAGGCAATTACAAGACATACCCAAGTTCAGGGATGAGGACATTGACAAACGCTGTTCTTCGTTCAAAATCCAGTTCCATTGCCTTAACTTTTTCTTTGCGAGTTGTGGCATTGTTATTACCATTTGCCATGATATGATATGATATGATAAGGCATTTGTAACGCGCCTATACACAAGTGTTTCAAGGGATGAGATGTCAGCTATTTTCAAGATATTTTTTTATTTTATTTGCCCAAGACAAGAGAATTCCTCCATGTGGATTTTTAGTCGTTGATTCAAATATTTTGTACGCTGGAGCAATTTTTGATAGCTGCATCTTTCGTAGAGCTGCAATTGATTTCCATTGGATTGTTCCATGTAATGGTTCCAGGCCCAGTTCATATCTTATTGCAACAATCGGGGTACTGCTTGGAAGTCGCAATATTTTCTTCCAAAATTTGCCTTCCAAGATGGCCTAAATTCGATGGTCAATGTTCCAGCCAGCTTCCGCCCTATACGTTATTATGGGAATTACTTTTTGTACATAGAAGGTACGTAGTGGTTGGAGGGTAAATTTGCCATATTCAAAATGCAGCTTTTGGCCTTGTATTGTCAATATGGACATGCGATGTTTCAATTCTGCTACCCATACTGATTCACGGATCGAGCTGTTTATATGCACGCCTAAATATCGGATTGTTGATACTGTCTCAATTGTCTCGCCTGCTACAGACCACTTAAACTGGTTGACTTTCTTTTTTGCTCCTGATGTAATTGCCATGATTTTAGATTTCTTCGTATTAATTGCAAGCTCATTTTCTTGAAAGTATGTAACTAAATTGTTCAAGAGTCGTTGCAGACCAATTTGGGTCAGGTCAAACAACACAATATCATCTGCGTAATATGCCCAGCTGATCTCTTGACCATTCACTTTGGGTGGAAATCGATGAGTACTTTCCAGATTGCCTGAAATATCTGAAGTGAATAGTTTAAACAATAGGGCAGCTAATGGGCACCCCTGTTTAACGCCCTTAGAGGTTTTTATTTAATTTGTCAGATTTCCTGATGCATCCAAACGAACTCTTGTAGTGGTATCATTATGTAACGCAATCAGTGGTTGAAGCAAGGCTGGCGGGCAAGACCATGATTGTAGTTTCATCCATAATTTATCACGGTTTATAGTGTCAAAAGCTTGACTCATGTCTATAAAAGCTATAAACAAGTTCTTTTTATTTTTCAATGCGTCAAGCTTTAAAAAGCTTAGTATCAACAAGTTCACCTCAGTTCCTGTATCTTTGGTAAAACCTGTTTGTCTACAATCCATTCGCCCAGATGCATATGCCCAAGACGTTAACTTTTGTTGCAGACATGTTGCAAATATTTTTCCTATAGTGTCCTGAAGGGCAATAGGTCGATAGTTGTTCGGATCGTCCCTATTACCCTTCTTAAAAATAGGCACAATAACAGATGTTGTCCACGATGCTGGAATGGTTTTTGATGTCGATATCAGTTGGAAAAGGTTCTCAAAGAAATCAGCCCAAAGTTCCTTTTTTTCTTTCAACATCACGTTTGACAAGCCATCAGGGCCGCCATCAGGGCCTGCCGCGCGTGAGTTTTTTAATTTTTGTATCAATGTCAAAATTGTATCTTTTGATTCAACCACATCCCAAGGTTCTGGACAGACCACATTTACTTTCTCTATTTTTCCCAGTTTGCCGTTAAAGACTAGATTGAAGTGCTCTTCCCAGGCAGATGCAGAAATACCATTCACTAGTCTTGCCTCTTGGCATAGTGATACTGTATTCAGGATTGTCCAAAAATCTTTTACTTTATGTTGTACGATCAACTTCAACATAAATTCTGCTCTTCCTTGATCTCTTCTTAATTTAAATGATTTGAGCCAGTTTCGATATTTTACCTTGTGTTTTCTGATTTTAATCGCCATATCACAGCATCCATTTTTTTTCAAAAATCTTAAGTCTTTGGCCAATTGTTTTTTTTCTGAGCTTACCAGCATACTGAATACATATTTTTTAGTTGGACAAACATTCTTTTGCTGTTGTTTTTTCATACAGAATTGTTGCAGCAAGGGAGAAAAGTTTATTCTTGTCGCTAGATCATTAGACGAGTTCTTTAAATTTGTATCTGTATTTGTTGATTGTTTATTCTTAATCTGTTTGCTCCTTGATTTATCTCAATTGGACAGTTATACGTTAGTTTTACACCACACCTTGTCAACACCAGTGCATGATGATTGCTTTTAGATGACTTGTGTATATCCAAACGTTCAATTTTCGACCAATGTAAAGAACTGATCCAAAAATAATCTATTGTTTTTTTACAGCTCTCTCGCTGCCATGTGAAACTAGGTGGAATATCACTTTGCACTCTTCCATTTACCATTTCGCAGTTTCTTACTTTTAGAGCTTGACTCCAATAATCACCTCTTGTCAGCCCTAAGGGGGCTACAGATGAACTTACTTGCCGATCTTCATACCAAGAATAATTAAAATCTCCACAAATTATTATGGCAAGATTTGAGCATGTTATTAAACACTTGTTGTATTGTTGTATTGTACACTGCATGGTGTATTGATATGTGCCTCTGCATCCATCTCATCCTCCTAATTTTCAGGTCCATTTCTCATGTCTTCACAAGGCGGTCTACTTTGGTACTGGAGTCCATGTTGTAAGCAGTGCACCTACACTCTTGCGTGGCACTAACACTGTATACTTGGAAGTGTTCGAAGTGATGGCATTATCAGGTAGTGAGGCTAACAATTTTTTAAGTCTGTACTGTCATGTTTATGGTAGGTTGGAGGTTGTGTAGGTGATTGGTATTCTTGGTAAGTATTTGGTAATGTGTGTTGTTGGTCCTGCATTACTGTGAACATTTCATGTGTGGCCAGTTTCCATTAGGGACACTGTAGTTGGTGACACTTGGGGCATGTTGTGGGGATTAATTTCTTTGCTCTCACATTGCATGACATGTCATGGTGTGTTGTGTGGCCGTGCCGGGGGGGGGTTGGGTGACATGGCACTGCGTCTTTTGATGACACTGCATTGGTGGTGTTTGTGTAGGTAGGGATGCACACATTGTGACACTTCCACATGAACAATCTCAGGCTGCTATGGTTCTGACAGTTGACTGTCCCTTTGTTCGTCATAATTGTCAGGTCGAGTCATCATTACTTATCAGATGGTATGTGTCAGGGCTGTGTGCACTCCACAGGGGTGTGATTTCTATGTGAAGTACTTAGCCACCAGCTGCATACGGGCTGCCTCACCCCGTGCCCTTTCCCCTCCCATGCGCAGCGGGCGTGCATGTGGTTGGGGATGTGGGGGCACCACCATGTCCACAGCCAGGCCCCGGCGTGTTGCAACATTGTGCAGGACACATGCTGCCACTATGATCCTGCACACTACTGGGGGCGCATATAACAGCTGCCCGCCAGAACGGTCAAGGGAGCGAAAGCGTGACTTGAGCACTCCGAATGTGCGCTCCACTATGACCCGGGTTGCAATATGGGCTGTGTTGTATCTTACCTCGGGAGGCGTGATGGGGTTCCGAATTGGCGTCATCATGTGGGTGCTCAGAGGGTAGGCACTGTCCCCTGGTGAGGAGGTGATGGGTATCATTAGTGGGGTAGTGACATAACTCTGCATCTGACATGCATGCATGTGCAGTGGCATTCATACTCACCAAGCAGCCATGTATCGCCATGCCGCCCAGCTTCTAGGTCCCGGCTTAGGGTAGACATTCGGTAAATGAAGCTGTCGTGAGAGGACCCTGGATAGTTGGCATATACTGAGGTGATGATTCCCTTGGCATTACATACTACCTGCACGTTGATGGAATGCCAGTGCTTGCAGTTCCTATAGATGTGCTCAGAAGCCCTGGGGGGACGTAGTGCCACATGGGTGCAGTCAATGCCACCTAGCACTTCCTGGGAATTGTGCCACACCGTAGAAATCCAGGGCGGCAGCCTGCCTTTCTGCAGGTGTCCTGGGCAGGTATATGTGCCTGCGGACTGATGGGCGTGCAGTGATGATGTTCAAGACCTGGTGTAGGCAGCGTGACTGCGTGGCCTGTGACACCCCACCCACTATGGCACTTGTCCGCTGAAATGATCCAGTAGCCAAGAAGTGCAGTACATTAAGAACCTTCTCCAGGGGGCTGAGTGCTTGGGAGCACAGGGTGGGTGATGTGAGGTCATCCTCCCACTCACTCACCAGGTCCAGTATTATGTGAGGTGGAAACCTGTACCTCCCATACACCTGGTCATCAGGCATCCCAAAAAGGCTGGTTCTGGGTGTGAAAATTCGGGCCCTCACTATCCTCCTCCTCCTCCTTTGGTAACCCACAGCCACTGCTGCTAGGAACGGTATATTCATCCTGGCGTCTGAGCTTGTTTGTTGCTTGCGCGCACTTTTATGCTGCGCGGGACGACATACGCCTGCTTCCTGCTGGCGTACGTGTTTCCGGATTAGCATGTTTTTTTGTGCGCATGCCTTAGCCCCATTCAATTCCATGGATACGTGTTGTTGGCGAGCGTGTAAAACTTCCCGTGCACCCCTGTAATGCACGTACCCAAGCAAATCGCGTGTGAGAATTCCCGCGCACCCCTGTAATACACGTACCCAACCAAATCGCGTGTGAGAATTCCCGCGCACCCCTGCAATACACGTACCCAGGCCAAATGCGTGTACGCGCACTTTCATCCAATTACACGCAATGATACGCTGACGTGCATTGTTTCCACGTGTGCTTTGTCATCACGTGCTATGAGGGAAACACCCGCGCGTGTCACGTCACAGACGCACTTACGCGCTGAGGGCCTTTGGTCCAATGGAATCGCGTATGCGTGCTGACGCGCTTACGTGCTAAGGCCCTTTCCTCGAATTTCACGTTGACGTGCAGGATTTTCACGTGCCAATTCACTCCGTATCAAGCTGGCCACGCGTAAGCACACGGAAGACCACGCTCTGGCCAGAAGGCCGAATTGCTGCCCCCAGGCCCGAGCAGCCTCCAACGAGCCATCTGCTGTTGCCTGCCTTGCTCGCTGCGCACGTGTCCCTGCCATTTTGTCCCTGCACCATCTGCCATCTGCAGGGGTTCCAGTTGCTATGTCACCCCTTCTGGAACAGAAGACTCCCGACTGGTTACCATTGCTCCACAGCCCACAGCCCAGGACGCAGTTGGCCCACCCACTCCGCCTCTGGGGTTGCCATGTCGGGCACTGCAACATCTGCACCAGTGGCAACCCCCGGCCAGAGAGGCAGGAGGGCCACCAGCTTCACTGCCACCGAAGTTGGTTCCTGGTGGAGCAAGTCCTGGGGCAGTATGATGCCCTCTTCAGATCGTCACGTCGCCAACAAGGAAGGACGGGACAGGATCTGGACGATTGGGTGGTTGCCATCAACGCGGAAGGGGGTGGCAACCGCAACATCCAGAAAGTCAAGAAGCGCTGGAGGACTTGAGGTCCAGGACCCCTTGGAAGGCCCGGCGCCTCGTGGAGGGGGCTGGGGCGCATGAGCACCATCCAGCTGAGGGTCCCTGGAAGGTGTTAGACCCAGCGCTCCATGCCCAGATCCTTGCGAGGTAGACCCGTCTGGAGTTTAGCCGGTAAGTGGGCAAGCATTGCTGTGTGAGGCAGGGCATTTTTCAGTGTGCTGGTTGTCTGATGCTTGCCTGTATGTGTGACATAGGCCATGTACGCATGTAATGTGTGGCAGGGACATCATGGTCATGCATGTGAGACCAGTAATGTGCTGAACCACATGGTTGGTGCATGTATTTAAATGCAACATGGGAGCCCTATGCGGATTGGACACATGAGAGCATGCCAGTCTCTGTTCCTGGACATGGGTGGGGGTGAGGATGGGTGCTGATGCCATGTACAATGTATGGTATCCATGTCTGTGTGTCTTGACCTGCGTGTCTGCGACTTTGTGAAATGCCATGGATGCATGACACATGTCTGTGACAATGTACAGATTCACAGATTGCAGCCTAGTTATCCTTGTATCCACTGTGTCTGGGGTGTACAAGGCCAGATGGATGAAACTACGTTGATGTGTGTGCATGTGATAGGCATGACCATGATGCATGTGAGTTCCTAACAAACATTGTATGTTTGGAGAGTCCCTTGGACATGCATGCAAATGTCCATAGCATGTTGCCATGCCTGTTACTGCATGTGTTTTGCCCTGCACTGACCATCGTGTTGTGGAGGGACATGATGGAAGTGATCTTTGACAGTGCCACTATCTGCTATTGCTTCCTGTCTAGGGGACCACTGTTACAGTACCCTGATGCTGTGTATTATATGTCTCCCTCTACACAGCGCGAGTGAAGATGAGGGCGGAGATGGCGCTGTGGGCAAAGCAGCGGGGATGCCCCCACGGCTGCAGCGGAAGTGGGTGGGTGAGCCCCCACAGGGGCTTGCACGGCGGAAGATGTTGTGGAGCCATCCAGGTTTGGTGGTTTCCACAGAGGAGAGGAGGCGCGCTACTGAGGCGCACATGGGGCCTGGTGGGGGCATCCTGCTGGTGCAAGTGGTTCAGTCCAGGGGCAGGGGCAGGAGGCAGCACAGGTCGCCGTGGGAGGGCCTGTGCATGTCACTGTACCTGACACTGTGACTGCACAACCATGCACCAGCCAGGATGCCCCATCCCAGGCCCGTCCGCAGGTAGGGGGGTGTCCATGTCAATCTGACTCCTCCACCTGTGAAGAGGATACGCGTTGGCCGTATGGAGATAGGTCCTGGATTGGTTTCGCGTTGCGCACAGGTGTCATTCGTGATGACGTGCATGCTTCCCGGGAGGAGCATTGCACGTCATCACGAAGAGCACCGTGCTGACGTGGCCAGATTGGATCGGCCATGGTCGGGGGTTTCATACATGTGTCGGCCAATCTGGCGGCCCTCTCCTCCTCTGTGGAGACTATACGCCAGTCGTTCTCCATGCCGTCTTCCGGCCCAGATGCACCAGGGCCCCTGTGGACTTGCCCTGACCAACGCAGCCAGCTTGGTGAGATCCCATCCCTGCCACAGTCGGTAGTCGGAGGTCCGCAGGTGTGGACACCACAGCAACTGGAACCAGCAGATGGAGGATGTGCCGGCATCATTGGGCAAGCGACGTGCACAACGGCGTCAGTGGATTCATCAGCCTGGATGCGTTGTGCTGGCAGAGGCAGTTGCGTCGGAGGCAGCAGCGGAGTCAACGTGGGAGGCATCATGGCTCGGGGCAATCTACATTGGAGGGGCAGGCATCGGCCGGAGGCAGGAGGACCAGGACGGGAAGTGTCTTCCGTGTGGCAGCGGTTGGGCCAGCAGATAGGTGCGGAGCGGCGGCGGGCGGAAGAGGCGCGGCTCATGATGGTCAGGGCGGAGAACTCCATGCGGAGGGCGCCTGAGGCGGGCCGAGTGCCTCGAGGGAATCCGCAGGAGTTGGAGGAGGACATGTCGGCGTCCCTGCGGACCTCGGGGCCATGGAACAGGACCGCCACCGGGGACATCGAACAGGAGTTCGATGATGCCCTGGCCCGGGACACCACGGAGTGAGCCGCTGGACTAGCCCGCCGCCTTGTGTATATAGTTAATTAGTTGTATGTTTTATTTCTTTTTTTTAATTTGGGGCACTTGGACTATGCCCCACTTTTTTGTATATAGTTATTAGTTAGGTAGGTTTTATTGTAGTTTCATTTACATCTTTGGATCATGGACCATGGATTTGCTCTTTGTACATAGTTTGACAGTGGATTTGTGGCCTTCATATTTTATTATTTTTTCACATGGAGCAATGGATTTTCACTTTACTTTCCCTTTGGATTTGCTTTGTTGGACAGTGACTTTGGACACCAATTTCTTTACGGTTATTTTGGATTCCATTTTCGTTATTTATTATTTTTGTGACATGCTGCATTTTGATATTTGTTGCCATTATTGTTTGTTTAGATTTCATTCACTTCATTTACACTGTAATACATTTTTGTTTCTTACTTCAATGTGTGGACTTCTCTCATTGGTTTCATGCCTGTCATGTGTTGCCATGGGGTGGGTCTGACGGACTTGTACTCATGCGCATATTGCTTATTTGTTATCTATCATGTAATGGGTATTTCCATTTTGAATGGATGTAAAGCTTGGTTGGTGTTTGGACTGGGGTGGCGTGGGGTGGATTTGGGTGGGCATAGGAGCCTGGGATCTGGATTGTGATGACATGTTGGCTGGGGGACATGTGTGGGGGCCTGCTGGAGGAGCCCGCACCTACTGGGGGGTGGGTGCAGGGGGACATGAGTGGGGGCCTGGTGAGAGGTGCACCTGACTGCTGGGGGGTGGGGGTGCTAGGGGGACATGAGTGGGGGGCCTGGTGGAGGGTGCCCCTGACTGCTGGGGGTTGGGGGGGCAGGGGGGCATGAGTGGTGGCCTGGTGGAGGCTGCCCCTGACTGCTGGGGGGTGGGGTGCAGGGGACATGTGTTGGGTCTGCTGGCAGGTGCCCCTGACTGCTGGGGGGTGGGGGTGGTGGGAGACATGTGTGGGGGCCTGGTGGAGGGTGCCCCTGGATGGCTGGGGGGTGGGGGTGGTGGGGACATGAGTGGGGGCCTGGTGGAGGGTGCCCCTGTGGCTGGGGGGTGGGGTGAAGGGGATATGAGTGGGGGCCTGGTGGAGGGTGCCCCTGACTGCTGGGGGTGGGGGTGCAAAGGAACATGAGTGGGGGCCTGGTGGAGGTGCCCCTGACTGCTGGGGGGGGGGTGGTGGGAGACATGTGTGGGGGCCTGGTGGAGGGTGCCCCTGGATGGCTGGTGGTGGGGGGTGCAGGGGGACATGAGTGGGGGCCTGGTGGAGGGTGCCCCTGGTGCTTGAGGGGTGGGGGTGCAGGGGGACATGAGTGGGGGTCTGGTGGAGGATGCCCTGGCTGCTGGGGGGTGGAGGTGCAGGGGGACATGAGTGGGGCCTGGTGGAGGGTGCCCCTGCTGCTGGGGGGTGAGGTGCCGGGGGGGGACACGAGGGGGGGCTGGTGGAGGTGCCCCTGACTGCTGGGGGTGAGGGTGCATGGGGACATGAGTGGGGGCCTGGTGGAGGGTGCCCCTGACTGCTGGGGGTGAGGGTGCAGGGGGGCATGAGTGGGGGCCTGGTGGAGGGTACCCCTGGCTGCTGGGGGTGGGGGTGCTGGGGGACATGAGTGGGGGCCTGGTGTGGAGGGTGCCCGCTGATGCTGGGGGTGGGGTGTCAGGGGGACATGAGTGGGGGCCTGGTGGAGGCTGCCCCTACTGCTGGGGGGTTGGGGGTGGTGGAGACATGTGTGTGGGCCTGCTGGCAGGAAGCCCTGACTGCTGGGGGGGGGGTGTGGTAGGAGACATGTGGGGGCCTGGTGGAGGGTGCCTCTGGATGCTGGTGGTGGGGTGTGGGGGACATGCGTGTGATGCAGTAGTGCAAGGTGACATGTGGGTGGCTGGGGGGCATGGCCATGGTTGGATGGGCTACCTGTGGACATGAGCAGGGGTGCAGGGTAGTCCCTGTGGTGTCGGCTGCCTGCAGGGGCCGTGGAGGGTGTATAGGGAACACCTGGGAGACCCACACGGTCAATTCACGTGTAGTACTACCCCGGCATCCCCGAAATACACGTACCCTGCTGAATCGTGTGTGGAACTTCCCGCGCACCCCGGAATGCACGTACCCTGCAGAATTAGCGTGTGGAACTTCACGCGCACCCCGGAATCCACGTACCCTGCTGAAATTGCGTGTGGAACTTCCCACGCACCCCGGAATACACGTACCCTGCAGAATTAGCGTGTGGAACTTCACGCGCACCCCGGAATCCACGTACCCTGCTGAAATCGCGTGTGGAACTTCCCGCGCACCACAGAATACACGTACCCAGGCAAATCGCGTGTGGGACTTCCCGCGCGCCCCGGAATACACGGACCCAGGCAATTCGCGTGTGGAACTTACCGCGCAGCCCGGAATACACGTACCCAGGCCAATCGCGTGTGGGACTTCCCGCGCACCCCGGAATACACGGACCCAGGCAATTTGCGTGTGGAACTTCCCGCGCACCCCGGAATACACGTACCCAGCCAATCGCGTGTGGGACTTCCCGCGCACCCCAGAATGCACGTACCCAGGCAAATTGCATGTGGGACTTTCTGCGCACCCCAGAATACACGTACCCAGGCAAATCGCGTGTGGGACTTTCCGCGCAGCACAGAATACATGCACACGCTATTTTTCACACAGCGGGTGTCCGTGTTTGTCGCGTACCCCTTTGCACGTCATTTGTCTTAGAGGGCCACAGTATGTGACATTCATCATAGCTGTATATAGGTGCATTTTGTTGGCGCACATTTTGGCGCACATTTATTTCAGGGGCAGGGACACTACCGCCTGCTTTCTTGTGGCGGACGTGTTTGGGCCTGTGCACTGGTTTGACTGTGCGCTGGTTTGCCCTATTGGATTCCATGAATACGTGTTGTAGGCGAGCGTGTGGGCGTTCCGCGCACTTGCCTCCTGTACTTCCCCCGTACGCCCACATTTTGATGAGTTGTTCCCCATTCCGAGTGTTACGGCCCGTGTTCCGCCTACTTTTGTTGTGTGCGCCGCGCTATGTGCGATTTCGCTGTGGCCGTGGCGCACGCCGTTAGATATCCTGTGCGCCGGCGTGCGGCGCGCACTTTTTCAGCGCACATCCGATATTTTTCTCGCGCACGGCCTTCCATGAATCGATATGCGCTGGTTTCCCTGCGATTTTTGCACTTGCACTGCAATTTTCGCACTTTTACTGCAAATCGCACGTTTTGGCACCTCTGCGCGGGAATTTTCGGCGCACATTAATTCCATGAATCGACACCTGAATCTGAAAGTCAAATGCTTTATTGCACACCTGTGTCTTTTCATGCGAAGCAGAGTGAGCGGCAGCAACTACTAGTTATCCAGAAGCATGTTGCATTGCATTAATTGAAGCAAACACACGAACAGACAAATGAATAATTGCAAACCTTTGCATGCCAAATTATATAAATGAAATGGAGCAATAAACTCAACATAGAACAACAATTTAACAACAGTGAAGCGATGCTCATAACTAAAGTACCTAATAGATTATTCCCCTTCTGTTTTTATTTTGCCAACAACCTGACCTGTCTGTGCACAAACATGACAAGTCCCAGATATGAATAGTAATAACGTCTGAGCAATAGGAAAGTAAGTACGAATTGGAGATCAGATTACATCGACACATTGACCAAATATGGAAATAATGAAGCACTCATAGCAATAGTCCTAAAATGTTTGACTTCTGCAAAACTAAAAATCTATCACCAAATGTTAAGGTTAAATGGGAGAAATACCTTCCTGACCCAGACTCATGGTGAGTGTTGTCCTGCCCCCAGTCCCTCCTCTATCATGGTCTAGGGGCACTAGAGATAAGCATTTGAACATGAAGACTCTGTAGCCCACCTAAGTGTACTCCCATCCAGACTTGCTTCACCTTGAAAAACCAGCAGCAATAGGGCCTGGCTGGGTCATATGATTGTCCCAAGCATGCACTTTTCCTGAAATTACTTATAAATGTTTAATGAGGCTGCATTGTGCCCTTTCAGAATGCAGTCATCATCAACACGGTTCTGCCTGCAGCCTCTGCCATTGTGGACCACAAGCTCTGGAGACAATCATCCAGTTACACTGCTATGCTCCCCTCCACAGTGCTACTCTATTCTGCACACTGCTACTCCCTCCTCCACACTACCACACCCTCCTCTGCTCTACCACTCCCTCCTCCACACTACTACTCCCTGCTCTGCCACTACGATTCCAACCCCCCTTCTAGGCAGCCACCCTCCTTTTACTGACACAAGCACTTCACATCCACTTCTTACACTCCTTTCCCTAAACACACTGGCAACCTTTTTATGCTCATAATGCAAAAGCCCTTGCACTCACTAGCCAATGCTTCACCTGCTTCAAAAATCACCTCCACAATGCACTTCACCATATTGCCTTCTGCTGGTCTCTTGGTCTGCCACCTCTGCCTACTATGAACTCAGCAAACCACCCACACCTTCATGCTTCCTGGTTTCTCTTTAAAAACCCTACATATCTTGTAGTTGGTCTGCTGTCCCTGGCCAATCTGGCTATGTCTTCCTCGCCCAGGAGGTGCTAAATACAACAGAGTCTTCATATAGTACTTGACCCCCAGCTCTTTTCTGCTTCCAGGGCAGCCGTGGAACAATAATGGTATTTGTACAGTGTTACAGTTCATGTAAGGTCATTCTGGCCTGGCCGCTACTAAGGTAAATCTAGTTATTGGTTGGGAAGTTTTTATTGCATATTCCTGATGGTCCAAGGGAGTCACCCAGGTCTTCTCATTGGGCAAACCTAGGCTGGTGCATTTCTTCAGTGACTGCCATGTGGGAGCTCCAGCTGCTGCCTCTGTTGTTTCCCCTCCTATGGTGCTGTTTTGATACCATTTGCTTAGACCATCTGATGGGGAACCCAGGTCTTCTCCTCTCTTCCCATTAGCGATCTCCCTTCGCCAAGAGCATGGGGTGCTACTGGCTCTCTGTCTCGTGGGTGTTTTTCTCCAGGATATGTTGTTTCTCTAGGATGAAAAGGGAAAACCTGGCACGACTTTGGGGTCATAGGCATAGGGTGTTCAATTTGGTGCTGCAAATGAACAAACTGTTACAGGGGGGCGGGACAGGAATTGTGACCCTCCCAACTGCCATTGTCCCCGTGAGGAGTAGGATTGGCTCTGGAATAATCCCTGGTCGACTTCCCACCCCAGGCTCAGAGGGGTTCCCATCCCCTCTAGATAGGGGACTAACGTTGTCACATGTCACACTGCACTACACCTGAGCTTGTTTTGAAATCATTTCAAAGGCTTTATTGTTCCCTTCCTAACATGCACTTACCATCAGTATGTTCATGGCAATCTGTCATTGTGGGCCTCAGGCATTAAAAACAAGAATCTACAAAAGACATCTGCTAGGAGAGGATCCGAACCATATGGATCTCTTCATGTAAACATATTGTACATAGTTGTTTTTGCATTGATTCTCATCATATGTCTGTTTTGAAGAGGCCTTGCTGTTCTAAGAATGCCTGATGCCTGGCTACATTATCCATGTGCACTCTTTGTTATTTAGAATGTGGAATGGTGGGGGAGGTTGGAGGTTAGGGCTCTAGATAAACAGTTGGCACCTGGCTCCCAGGCTGGGGGTTGTCTAACCTTGTGTCTTGAAATAAACCTTTTGGAAACTGCTCCCTGGATGTGGCGTAATTAATTGGTAGAGTCCATCACAACAACATCTCAATTCTGATGCCACTCTGCATCTGTTCACATTTTGGCAACAGTAGCAAGGACAATATAATAAGGAGGGATATAACCCAATCAGACTACCACCAGCTTTGATGCACCTTTGAAGACCACCATTGATTGGTCCTGGCCAAAATATGTGACGAATCCTTATCTCTGTTTCTATTGTACTCTTAGGGAGGCCTTGCCTGTCTAGCCCAGTAAATGGAGGCTGGCAATGGGTGATGTTCTCCCTCTTGAGTGCATTTTCTGTGGTTGGTTTCTCCTGAATCAGTACATTGTTAGCTGCTAAGTCTCTTCTCTTCACCGCCTCTGCCCGCTATCTTGACCTCCCTCCTTCCTACATTCCATTTTGGTTTACTCCTTTTTCTATTCAGCCCACACCCTTTCTGCATCTGTGTGACGTAGGGTTGAGCTTCTTACCTAAACTAATGGCTATTAGGTAATCCCTTTTTTTGCCCCTCACCCGCCCCCTGTGTGTTCACTCCCATCTGGCATTCTTTCCTGCCCACACTTACTCCTGCCTTCCCCATCTCTCACTCCTATGCTCCCCCTTTTTCCCTTTTGTTATCCTAGCATGTAAATACAGCTTGTCCTTACCTTATTCCTGTTCTTATCCTGTGAAACTTCTGGCAATACTTCCCTTTCTCTGTTGCCCCTGTTGTAGATGGTCTTTTTGTACTTGGCTACGCCAGGCAGTCCTGCTTCGTGCCCAGGATGTGTTTTCTAACCCTTATAGCACTGAGAACTGTTGTTTGAACACCATCCTTTACTATTCTTGCCTACTCTTTACTTCTCTAATCATTGCTGTGTTTCTTGTGTATTCTGGCAATGCAACATTGCTTAAATGTGTGCCAAAAGCTAATTAACCATAATCCAAAAAAAAACGGATGTTGTTGGGCTTGATTACCAGGAAATATATACTGAGTCAAGGAAGTATATTGATACTGTTAGTTTAATTCATTCATCTGAATCTCAACAATTTCCATCATGAGGTTAAAATTCATAATCTTTACAACCTCATGTGTCGTAAGGCAATCTTCGTGTCTTAAATTATTAAGAATCTTTTCAACACCTACTGCTTTGTCATCAGAAACACTGTTCTTTTACCTTTTACCAAATGCTAATTATATTGCCGGCCTCCTCTCCTGTTTCCCATCCGGCCAAACTGGTCCAGCTGCTGCACTTTTTCCAACTTTCATTGGCTGTCTACCCGATCCTAGCTACCCCCAATGCTACTTACATTGAGGCTATTGCATCTTGCATTGTGCTCACCTCTTTACCAATGTCATCAGTGGTTGCTGGTTGTAGGGTGTGCACATCAGTTACCTTATAATCATTCTGCTTCTGTTTGACGTTACTAACTGTCCTCAATTTCTCCACTCATTCACACCACATCCTTTGGCTTAACACATGTTACATGTTCATCAGTTTTGTAGTTGAACTGCTTGACTTGGTTGTTATTAGTGTTAGCAACCACCTGATAATATTATCTCAGATTAACACTTACGCTGTGTTCATTTATACATTTTGGTACTCCACCAGTATATTTGTCACAACACTACATCTTGCGACATGTGCTACATTTTAGCATGGGTATGCTGTTTTCCCAAGTGCTACTAGTGCTTGATGAGATGCATATCAGGACGCCATATTGTGTACTGAGACTACTCAGTTAATTTCCCTATGCACTCTCCACCATATCTTGTGAGCTACGTATTAATGTCAGTGTATCATTCTATGCTATGTATGCTGATCTGCCAATGCCCTTAGTGTGCTGTGTCCTGTATGCAATGTTGCCATGTTGTCTATTTAGACTACTCAGTTATGCCACCATTTAAACTTCGTGTCACTGTGTTCTTAGATTAGATCAGATTTTTCTGTGCCCATTTCTCTTTTTTCATGCACTTCCTATAGCCCGCTCCGAAAGGGCCTCCTCAAGCTACTATCCCAGTGTTCTATCCCTTTGTGTACTGTGTGCTCCCGTATTGCAAAGATGGTTTCTCAACAATGGTTCCCCTCTCTGCCCTTTGTCGCCGCTTCGGTTTCTCCTTCGCACACAACATTTCAAATTTTAGGAAGAGTGTTAGGGAGAATTATCAAGAATGGCTAATTTCCCTTACCTACTGAGTCCCTCAACAGTTTTGCTGTATTTCTAGGATTTATTTTTCACTTGGTAAGAGTGTGAGCCCTTTTTCCCACTCTTACATGTGTTTTGCTGTGTGTGTTTAACATTTTTGTGTTCATAGACTGTGGAGCCTCACCTACTCCACAGGCATCATCTTTTTACTGTGAGTTATACAGCACCTTCAGTGCAGTGACACAGGGTTGTCTTTTAGACTTCCCAACTCAGACTCCATTTTCTGGGACTGACTACTGTCTCCCAGAACATGTAAAGTTGCCATTGATTTTATTAGTCTTTTTAAATCCATAGCCCCAGTACAAACCATCTTACATGGAGTACTGGAAATAGTTAATACTTATTCCTTTTTGTCTGTTTCTCTTGGAGCATTGTTTTGCTCCCTTTTCATCAAGACTTGGCTGGTGGCAGTGGTAACTACCCTATTTTTCCTACCGCGGTTATCTTAAATAAACTTGTTTTAGGCTATCTTGGTACCCTCGAACTTAAACCCACTGGACCATATACATTTTTATACGCTGGCTGGGTTTATGGCTGGGTTTATTCGCCATTTCTTTTTGAAAATGTCTTTCTCCTGTTTTTTCTGTGCGCCAAACCAGGTTTGTTTCCTTTGTTCACGGTCTCTTCGCGGGCTTCTACACAGAAGTCCTCATTAGAAGTCTGAAAGTCTGGGTAGGCAGGATGTGAGGGAAGGGTTTTAGGACACCTGCCATGGGTTCCCTTGGTAACCCAAGCCGCACTCCTGTTTGATTGGCTAGGTGACTGTCTGGCCAGGACAGCCACCCTGCTGTGTGATTGACAGCCAGGCTGGGAAAACTGCATAAAAAGCAGGTCCCTGGGTCTGGAAAGGCAGAGTCGCTACTGGAACAAAAGAACCGACGAGGGACTGACGGAAGAGGACCCCTACAAAGAATGAACTGCCCGGTGAAGCCCTGCTGCAGTTCTGAATCCTCAAACTCCAACGACAGAGAAGATCCTCCCAGAATCTTCTTCCCCTGAGCTGGTGGGACCAACCAGTTTGCCCAAACTGCAAGCCAGGACTCCCTCCTCTATACAGAGCTACAGTGGGCCGGATAGCCAGGAAGGTCGGACCCTGCTTGGGTTTTAAGGAGCACACCTTTTAGTTGTTGATTTGCTCTGCTGCTGGTTTCTTCCCTGGGCAGTGCAGGACCCTCCAGTCTTCCTACTTCATGTCAGTCCGACAGTCGCTTCAGGAATCGTGAGCCTGCAGGAACTGCCAGGAACGTCCTCCTCAGCTACAGCTTCTTCTCCATTTAAAGGTACTGTGCAAATCCAGTTGTTCATTTCGTCCAGCCGCGGTGAAGGTGTGTGAAACCTTTCGCCAATCCGAGGGCTTGTCCTTCTCTACTCTTTAAACTAACTTTTCTGCTGACCAACTTCATCCAGAACTCTTGGCAAAGACTTAACCGTGAACTACCCTGAACTGTGTGATCTTGAGCAAAAGACTTTTGTCGTATTGACTTTGGCCCTAAGCCTATTTGATTTGATTCCATCACTGTAGTTCCTCTTTCTAGATTTCCCTGCTTACTTGCCTGTTGGTGCTGCTCAATTTATGCCTAACCTTGTCTTTCCCTCCCTTTTAAATTACTAGAGTGCCATTTTGCTCCCACTTTATTTTGTGAGCTTAACTTGTCTGGAAACTATTGGGAGTGATGTGGTGTATTAAGAGTGTGATTTTCGAACTGCTTTACTTTAGTGAAATGTTATACAACTGATGTGTAAATAAATGTATATTATTTTACTCAGAAACCTTGAGTCAGTGTTTGTTTGAATCATAATAATTTCTGTCCTTTGTGTAACTATTGATACTACTCACTTGCTCTTGAGATAAGTCTGGCTGCTCAGCCATCGCTACCACTTTACTGTGTAGTACATGCTTGTACCAAAGGTGAATTTGTACTGTCACTTGTAGTCTTAATTGTGTGTGGTGTTCCCAAAGGGTACTGCATATAATTCTGCCTAACGAAGAGCTTTAAACTGTCCACACTTTCAGCCAACCTCCGCTGCCTATTTTACAACACTTATAGAATATGTTACAATAATGGCATTGGCACTCATATCCTATTGTTCTCTCAGAAGTTATAGATTTGGAACTGCATCCTGCAAAACTCCTTCAACTTATGTTCTCCCATATGCATCAATACAGGCACTTGTTGATTGACTCTGTTCCCGCATAGGAGGTCCTGCAAACTCAACATCATTTATATCATTGCTACTCTCATATTCCAGGCCAACCACTTAACGGGTACCAGTTGTGAGTCCTTCCAAACCTAAATTCTTAACCTGATGAATGCATGTCTGCCCATGAGACAACTTCCCAATCCTTGGCCTCCTTGCACGACTTTCCCACTCTATGCACTTGGTCTCCTGCTTCTCCCATAAACAACTTTGCTTCCTCCAACACATTCTGCGTAGGCCCATCACTATTATCACATGGGTAATCCCCCCCTATTTATTTCATACACCCTCTCCCCTTCAGTATCTCTCCAAAGTGTCCTTCAAGAAAGCAATTATTTTAGGTCAGCTATTAAGCGTGCCACGAACATTGCCCAATCCATTGTTGGCTTTAGCTTTGACATCCTTTACCTGAGAGAAACCGGGTTATCTGACAACTACTAGAGCTACATATCTTCTACACTCGACCAATTATATAATATCTTGTTTAAAAATTGTATAATGAGAAAGAATGGCTAATGGTACTGACAACTCCAGCATCACCTCTTTCCAAACTGGCCCCATTCATTCCTTTGATAAACTGGCTGGAAAACCCTTCATCGATGCCAACACTACTCCCATAATGCTCTTTGCCTTTCACTCATCTGATTCAAGCACCCTCTTCCAATGTAAACGGAATGCACTCAAGTCAAATCTCTTCATCATTCTGGGGGTTTTAACATCTGGCTGGACCACCCAATAATAAACTTTCTGAGGCCATTCCTCAGCTCCTACTCAACTTGGATTTCACTTCATGGTTTATTTTCACAGGCTATATGTGGTCTTCACTTTCAATTTCTCCCTCAGCCCTGCCCATCATATGGCCCTCTATGATTTGATCATTACCTTGTTTATGACCATTATCATGACTCACTTATGATCAAGACCCACTCTCTCCAGGCTCACAGCAGACCCTTTGGTTATTTTTGTGCTCACTTAATGAGTTGGCCTTTACAATACCAGGTGTTTCGGCAGCTCCATTTTATACATCTCTTTGGTTCTTTCCCACATTCTGGTCTTGCTACCGTACCCCAACCATGAATTGGTGTTCTTTTGTGGTTACGTGACCTGGAACATAGTGAGGCATGTGCACATATCATGCTGCTCCTCCCATTACCAACTTCCCCCAGACCAATAAAGGATCCTCAGGGGAATCACAGATTCACCCTTTTGTGACTACCTAGTGAATTGAACTTTCCAGTACTGCACCACCTAAAACTGTATTTTATCCAACCCCCTGGTGCCTTTTCTCTTTCTAGCCTTGCTCCTCCAACCTCTGTCCACAGGTTGGGCTTCCATTGAGGTCATGTCAACTTTAAATTCCCAATAATTCAAGTTCCCCAGGGCCGCCTGCCGGGGCACTCTGTGAAGGGCAAAGATAAAGGGTGACACTCGTTTCTCTGTTCGACCGACGCACGTGCCTTGCATTTGCTAATAATTGCAGTCTAATTTAATGTACAGCTAGATAGTTCTCATACAATGCACAAGTTATTGATACAGACTGATTTCATTTTCGCAACTAAGTCACTTCAGTTATGAACTAGATATATTTCATTTTGTAGCTATATACATTTTTTATGCACAGATACATGTGAAGCGATATGTCACAGATGGATGTGATAATTAACAGTCACCAAAGATGGTACAGGGGTCCACCTAATGGGTGTCATCCTCTCTCGAATCCTCCCATGCTAGCATAGGCATCCCTAATGCCCATGATGAATTTCATTTGAGATCGGTAACCCCTACTATCTAAAAGCTTGCTCGCTATGAATGGAGACAAAAGGCTGAAGACTTATCTAGCTTTCTCCCCTTGGGACTTTCCAAATGTACCCTAGCCTTTTCCCCAGATTACCAGGATAACAACATTGTTTTCATAGTACTGTTAACAGACACTGGAGTCCTTTCTCTTTCCCACTTACTCCCCGTCTCTCCTCTCCCTGATCTTACAACTCTCTTCTCTCTTCTTTCATCTTCTCTGCTACTCCAGTAGACCCCTCTGCTCCTTCTCTCTCTCACACACACATTCCATCCCTTTGATGTTCTGCACTCCAAAACAAAGCCCTCCATCCTCCTTTTCCCTCACCCCTCCTGGCTTTCTTCTACTCATCCCCCCTCACTCTGCTACTCTCACACCCTCCTCACTCTTCTGCTCTCACACCGATTCCTATTGCATCTCTTCTCACCTCCTTCCCTACACTGGGATGTGGTGCCCTGTTCACTCCCCAGGGATATGGTACCCTGCTCACCTTTCTCTAAGAACATTACTCTCATTTCACTCTGCCCACTACCCTTCCTCTCCCACTCTTGTCTCCTACTCTTCCATGTCTGCTACTCTCACTCTCACAAATACTTTCTCACTTACTGCTGCACAATGGTACCGCTCTCCCTCACAACCAATTCCTCATCTGCACTCTGCTCCAACTCTGCCACCAACTCTTCAGCACTCTGATCCACCATCCGTCCACCCTCTTCTCTCTTGATCCACCTTCGCCTTCACTCATTCTGACCTCACCCATCAAAACCCAACCTCAACCTTCTATTAATCCCCATTGTATAGTAATCTCTTCTTGGTTATGACTACCCCCTTCCATTGGTTTGTGCACTCACCTGGTTTTGGAGGACAATCTATGGCGTTTTCTTCCAAAGAGGTTGAGTTATACAGATGAAAAGCTGAACACAGGCCTCTAAGCCCCACCGCCTTTCATACAAGAGTCTGTTAACCGTCTCTGTTGTCTTCCTGGCATGCTGCTCGATTGGCTTGCTGTTTTATTTTTGCTGCTGTGCTTTTTCTGCTTTGCTGATGGACCATATGTTATTTTCTTCTGACTTCAGCTAAATTGGGTAGTGCCATATGTTTCTCTCCCATGCATTGTTTAGTTTGTTTTCTGCCACCGGAGTGGTTGGGATCGATAGTCCGACAAAATAATGGAGAGAATACTGCCTAGAAAAAGTGCTTGAAGTTCTTGGGTCATGGAAAGTGGCCAGGGGTTTAATAGGAATGAAACATGGAGGGATTTTAAATACTGTATCCCATTGTTCCTCTCTGATTGACCCTCCAAGGTCCTTCCTTTCCTCTATCTCACTCTCTATCTGTGGTGTTCCCCAGTGGTCAAACCTCTCTCCCTGGCTGTTCAACCAATACCTGGCACCTCTGACCCACTGCATTGCCGCTCTCTGCTCCAACTTTCAGTGCTATGCGGATGACAATCAGCTCGTTTTCAGGCTCCCCTCTGCCACCTCTTCTCCTTTTCGCATCTCTGACAGTCTGTCTGCTGTCCAGGAGTTGTGTGCTGCCAACAATCCCTTCCTTAATGCAAGTAAGGCGGAGATTCTCCTCATCGGTACATCTGCATCCCCCTTTCCTGACACTCTCTGGCCGGCATTCCTTGGCCCTCTTCCTGCTCCCACCTGTGAGCCTCAGAACCTCAGGGTCACCTTCGACTCCACACTCTCCTTTTCACCTCACATCTCTGACATCTCTCAGAAGTAAAACTACCAACTGCACCTCCTCAGAGGTATTCTTCCTTTCATTTCCTTCCCCCAGAAGCTCACTGTCTCTAGAGCTCTGGTTCTCTCTATGGTGGACTACTGCAACAGCCTGTTTCTAAATCTGCCTGCTTCTACTCTCCGTCATCTCCAACTCATCCAAAACAGGACTGCGAGACTTGTCCTTCGTTTCAAGCCCAGGGATCGTATCTCTCCAGCATTGAAATCTCTGCATTGGCTTCCAGTGGCTGCAAGGATTAAGTTCAAGACCCTCTGCATTTTCCACAAAGCCTTCTGGGCCTGGGTTCTCAATACAACCAATTCTCTTTTTGTAAATACCTTCCTAGTCGAGCTGTTCGCTTCTCCAAGACACAAGTTGGTGGTAGATCTCTTTCTTCGGCCGGGGCCTCCCTCTGGAACAACCTACCTGCCTCTCTGATACTTGAGGAGAACCATCTCCGGTTTCCGGAAGCACCTCAAGACCTTCCTCTTTGCTTCTGCCTTCTCTCTTCCTCTACCCTGCTGATTTCCTGACTGTTACTGCACTGGTCACCTGGCTACCCTCTGATTTCAGGCCCAGGTCCCTACTTGACCAGTTGCACCCCCACACTGCCTCCCAGCAACCCTTGCACCTGGGTCTGTATCTGTAACCCTACAGTCCCCCTACCTGTACTTTTGGAGATCTGTTGTCTGCACTTACCCTTGCACCTGCCATCTGCTGGCCGCACTTCTTGTTATTGTTTTGATCCCATGTACAGCACTGCCCTCTCCCCTTTCCCCTGGCACTTTTCCCCTCCTCTGCACCTGCGCAATTTCAATGTCTGTTGGTCTAGTAAGATCGTTGTCTCTGTCCTCCCACCGTTCCCCCTTCCTTGCCTCATCGCGCCTTGGAACACTTGTGTATAGGCGCATTACAAATGCCATATCATATCATCCACATAATTCCCTTCCCTGCCTTTGGGACAGGGCCAGCCTTGCGTTTAAGTTCAGGTAGCTCCCTTGTCCAGGACAGGGATGAGTCCCAGGCTAGCCCTGACAGGGCCAGGTCCCTGCTCCTGACACATAAATGACTTGTTGGTACAACTAGATTCATTGTAACGCAGTTAGACTCCTTTAATTGCACAACTTGACTGATTTCTGCTAATAGATGAGTAATTACGTAGCAAGACTAATTCATTGTGTTGCTAGATTAATTTAATTTTTCAGCTAAATACATTCTATGGAAAACTAAATTGAATGTTACAGTTACATTAATTATTTTTGCAGATAGTTCATTGTATGGCTGGAGTAGCTCATTGTGCAACTATTTTAAGTTTAAGTTGATTGTATGTGTACAGCTAGATTGTTTCTGCAGTTAGATTGGCTCTGTGTGCAGGTAGATTGATTCATTGCTTAGCTTCTTTATGAACAGATAGATTGGTAGACCTAGATTCATTCCTTTTGCAGATAAATCCATATATTGGGTAGCTAGATCAAATAATTGTGTACCTGGGTTAATTTAACAACTAAATGAGTTATTTATGCACAGCTTGATTGTTGTGTCTAGTTTATTTGATTGTGTAGCTAAGTTGATCAATACACAACTATATTGCTTATTGAACATCTTGATTCATTTTGGACAGCAAGATCAATTCCTTTTTCAGAAAAATTCATTTAACATTGCAGCGAAAGTGTCATGAACCCTTAGATAGATTTTTGCAGTTAATTCAACCTCTTTTGCAGCTAGATTAATTCCATCCACAGCTAATTTGAGGTATGGACAGTTTATATTTTTATTTGGGGTTTCATGCAATGCAAACCTAGCTATAAAGCACATGGTGAGGGTAGAGTATGATGTAAGGGGGTATAATGTGGGGCATGGGGTGTTGCAGCCACAGGGCGGCTAGATTCGGCGTTGCACCTAGATTTATCCTTATGCACATCCAAGTTATTTGTGCAGTTCCATTAATTCATTGGCAGCTAGGTTATTTGTTTCTGCAGCCAGATGAATTTCTCTTTGTAACTTTACTTACTTCTCTCTGCATAGCTACCTTAATCTATTGTGCACCTAGTTGGATTGTTACACACCTAGATACATTTTTCAGCACATCAAAATATCTTGATGCACAGCTAGACTGATTACTCTATCCAGATTGTTGGTTAAAACTAGACGTATTCACTTAGTGACTAGTTAAGTATTTCATGCACTGCTGGATTGACTGCTGAAACGATATTATTTTTCTTTTCAAAGCTAGATTAATCTGTTGCATGTCTACTTTGATTGTTACGCGGCTAATGTAAAGTTATGCATGTCTAGATTAGATGTATGTACAGTTAGACGGACTGCTGTAGCGAGATACATTTTACACTGAACATCTAGATGGATTTGCTGCACAATCAATGTATTGGTTGCACAGCTAGACTGATCAGATGCATAGCTAGATTGTTTTTTGCAGCTAGGTTATGTTTGTTGCAGCTACGTTAATCAATGTTTGCAAGTAGATTCATCGTTTTTGCAGCTAGTTTTTCCATTTTGTCTAGTTTAGTCTCTTTAGTTCACAACTGTGCGGCACAGCTAGATGAACGGTTGCACAGTTGGACGTCCTCTTGCTGCCAGATTAATTTGCCTACAGCAAGAACAGGGGTCTGCAACCTTTGGCTCTCCAGATGTTTTGAACTACAATTCACGTGATATCTGGCCATTGACTGCTGTTAGGGATGATGGGAGATGTACTCCAAAACATCTGGAGAGTCAAAAGTTGCAGACCCTTGAGCTAGATGGAGAGACTAATCTGTTGCAGAAATTGTTAATGGCAGCCCAGTTAAATGAACTACTGAGTAGCTGGAATAAATTCTGCACATATTCGTTTGCACAGTTTGACAGTTTCTTCTCTGACAGTTTTGTTTAGTATGGCTAAATTGCTGACCACACCTCCCCTAATAGTGCTCTGTTCAAACTTCACCAGCTACCTTACACAGCGGATTGCCTAACGACCCACTAACTGAGGACCGAAGATCGCCCTAATGTGTGAGACGATTATGTTACAAGCGCACACTTCCTACAGTGAGTTGTGCACAAGGGAAGAAGGTTGCAACAAATCACTTCAAACTCCTCCACTCAACTTATTTAGTCCGTTCACCATAAGCAAAATTATTTCAGAAGGTCCTACACACGGATGCAGAACTGGCCAGACATGATTTCAATACAAGAAACAACATCCAATCAACAATACTCTCACCTACACGCTGCCTAGCAATTCCAAACAGGACACAAATGCTCTGCATCTTATGCTACCTCTCAACCTACCATCACATTCAATACAAAGGCCATAGGAAGCCATGTCAATATGGGCAGGAAAATGGCAACACAAGCAAAACCAACAAGAGGCGATGAAGGGCCCACATGGAATCCTGACTGCAACAGATATATGAAAGCAGTAGTCACAGCATGGCCACATTTTCTGGAGGAAAATGGATGATTGACGCCACCACAAGGATTACAAAGCGCTAATTGAAACCCAGTGAAACCCAGCGACAGCTGGTGAATTTGTTATTTTGAGGGGCGTAATGGCTCCGAGAAATAAGTAGGAGCGACCAAGCATAACTAGGGAGCCAGAATCAAGCCAGGGGGAATCATGATAGTTCTCCGCATGACAAATGTTTGAAAGTAACGGGTTAAAATGGTGACATTTTCTGCACACTTTTTCAAACAATTGGGTAAAACGCAACACAGTTTTTATTCGGTTTTGTAGCGCAGCTAATGAAAAAACCAAATAGATGCATGTCACCAAAAGTGCACAGGAGCATTTTCCAAGACATTTTCATTATGCTTTTCCCCACAATATATGTCAGTATAAAAAAACATGTTCATGCTAGATGTGCCCATATATTTCCTTGCGGCTGCAGCAATATCTGCCAGAATTCTCATATCAGAACATACTCTTGTTTGGTTTGTGCAAAATACCAGTAATGATTAAGTAAACATGTCCATGCTGGCTCTGCCAACATATGCCAGTGAGAACATACTCCTGATGACTTAGCCGGTAAAGATGCCAATGCAATGATACAAAAACATGCCAGACAGGCTGCACCAATATAGGCCAATCTAACCACAAAAGAACACTCACTACGCTCGCTGTAACCTTGATGGCAGTAAAAAATGTAATGCCACTACATAAAATATATCCACACTCTTTGCACAAAAGTAGGGCAGTATAGCCACCTAATACCACATACTTTTTTTGATTTACCCTTAATTCCCAGTAACAAATGGCAGGTCAAATCAAGAATATGTTGCCAAACTAGCTCTAACAATGTAGACCAGTCTAGCCACTTAGTAACACTTATCATGTTTGCTTTACTCTTGATTTCCATTCAAAGAAATCCATGACCTGTCTGCACAAATAACTGCCACCTTCCCCTACCTCCCACTATCCCCCATGCACAACCAGAGGCCTGATCACCAGCAAACATGCATGCATTAATTCATACCTTCTTTCATTTCATACATTTCTCTCATACATAAATGCATTCATACACCCATTAATTTCTCGCACACATAAAGCAGGCACTCTTTTATTCATGCACACTTACTGATACAAAAAGTTGCAGGCATATATACTTTGAAACATACATACACATTAATTAATTGCCTTTGCTGCAGGCCCGGTCCTGATGCCGCCTTCCATGATGGCTCTCTGGTTCCTGCGCAGCACAAAAAGGAGCCAGGAAGAAGAGAGATGTTTTTGGATCCTGAGGGTATGTGTGGTGAAGCCAGAGAGCCTTCCTCCTGCCAACAAGGAGGGCCTAAATATGCAGAAAAGTCTAGGCACATTTTGACCTGTAGTTCCCCATACTTCATCCCCAATGGTATGTGCAAGGCTGGGGAAGCAAAACTCTTCCAGCCTTGCATGGCCCATTGGGCATGGAGCTGAGGAACTTAAACTGTCAAAGGGAAGCCACGTTTGCCTTTGACAGTGAAAGCCAGTCTAGGGGAGCACTTTCCCTGGGTTGGGTTTCGCCCATTATGGACAAGCTGCACTCTGCGCACTAATTGGGCATGTGGGTGCTACTGCCACCAAATGTTGCATCTACATGAGTGTCGTTGGTAACTACATGATCTCAAGCTGGCCAAAGCGAGAGGCAGGAAAATCAGACGTTTTGCTGACAATGTCTGAACCTTTGTCCCATGCAGCATGGGATCCTTCATCACACTGAACTTGCGTGTTTTGAACGTGGGTTTAGCCATAGATATAGAATTATCCTTGAAACCCCAAATGACTGCAGTAGCATAGCAATGTTTCGCCCAGCTGCATGAGCTCTTTAATATTTACCCGCTGCCTGATTTATCAATCTGTTGTCACAACAGTGTTTAAATCATGCCCTAATTACAAAATGTCCTTTATTTAGGCAGGCCCAGCTAAAAAGGAGGACTCCGACCAAGAGTTGCTTGTGTACAGTTTTCTTTTGGTCCTGTTTATGAACAAAAGGAAAACGGTACACAAACTGCAGACAGCGTGCACAGTGGTCATCAGCTTAGAATAGGGTTAATTAGGAGGCATACAGGCGTGCTATTAGATACCAATGTACTCGTACCATATTGTAGCTGATGACTAGTTACTACCTCTACAGCAGGGCCTGACAAATTATTTTCCATGCCTGCACAAAAGCCCAAACTGTTTGTATTGCCGGTGCTTGTTTTGCTTTGGACCCGCTTTCCATCGCTTAGGGGATTCACTAATCACTTTTCTTTTTTTGTCTTTCAATTGATTGGCAAGGCACCCTGTGGTGCGGAGCTGGCACAGTGCCATGTGGTATGGTGCTCTACAGTGCTTCTATCTCTGGATAAGTCAATTGCGCAAATCCGAATCATTGTGTAATCAGGCCTGTCAATGTCCTTGGGTGCTTAACAACCACAGCCACGTAGTTACTCACACAGTAGTTATTTTTATTTAACCCCACACAGACATGGTCACCATATTTTATTCCCCCCCCACACACACAGCGTCACCAGAACACTGCGACATCCAGGCCGCATTAGAGGAGCTCATGATTTTTCAGGGCTCTGAGACTTGTGGTGCAGGGTACAGGTGAGCTGAAGAGAGTCTTGTGCTCTATTTGAAAATCACAGTTGGCTAAGCATATGCATTTGCAACGAGAATAAGCGTAACAGATTTTGGGTGCAGAGGAAATGCACCATTTTGGGGCTTACTGTCGTAGGTAGCACTTCTGTACTTTGTCACTGTGCTGTACCAAACAATAAGCAGCACTAATAGGATAGCGCAGGTGCAATGCACGTGTCATGGAAGTAAGACAACGGAGAGCAACACATACAGCAAGGCTGCTGGATCGCACAGCCTTGGCCCACGCCTGTGCATTGATTGAGCAGTGACATTCTGTAATTTCTGCACATGCCCTCACTATGTGCAGGCGTGGGCGAAGCGGCAGCGGCCAAGCCTAAACACCCTTGCTGGCACAATATCGCACTGCATGTAGTCACAGGGCCAGCTGCAGTGCCTACACTTTACTTTGTAACTTGGTCGGGGTCGGAGTAGGAGTTGCAGGTAGTGGAGGAGGCAGAAGGCAGTCGGCCCTAGTCCCGGGGTGGTCAGATGGGAGTTTGATGATTTGCTTACTTTTTTTAATTGGCTGACACTATGAGTATTGAGAAAATGCATCTCTTGCGATCTCGCAAATAATCCAAATTCGAATGAGAACACATAAGAACAAAATACGCTTTTCCACTGCTCCCACATGGCATGGGAGGAGCGCAGAAGAGTATTTTGTTCTTATGTGTTCTCATTCAAATTTGGATTATCTGCGAGATTACAAGAGAAGCATTTTGCTTATCCACGTTGCTAAATCCGCTTGATTGAAAGCATACTCGAAGTGACAGGCAAACTAATAATAGGTAGTTTCAGGCCATTGGCTCTGGATGTCTGGGGCACAATGTCCAATAACTATGATTTGAGTAGTTGAATATAAGGGAGGCTTACCAGCTTCTGTCCATTTCTCCCACGGCGAACTGTGGAGAAGACTGCACTCTGCCTCCAGCGCTCCGCGCGGTGTCATAAGGTATATGCTGATTGCTGGAGAAGTCCTGGGCTCATGGAAACCTTTAAGTACTTGTCAGCGGCGCTGTGGCTAATGTCCACACAGCTGTACTGATATTGATTAATCCCTCGCTCATTGAGTGAGCAATGGAGGCCTCCATCTTGTTGTATGGGGTTTGAAGAAATCCCATACTGCATCCCACTGTATCTATGGTAGTGACTCTTGGGCCAGACTGATTATGTCAGTGGAGGTTGATTTACCCACTGCTGACACAGTTGGGGACACAGTCACCGCCCACAGGCCGAGCAGAGGAGCTGGCACCATCTGCGACACTGGGAGTAGGGCGTAGGCACTGTCTGTAACACTGGTGGGCGATGGCACCTCCTACAACTCTGGGAGGGGAGGTGCAAGAACCCCCTGCAACACTGCAACGGATTGGCCTCAGACTTTCTCTCTTATTCGCGCTCTCTCCGTTAATCACATGATCACCCTGTTCAGTCGCCTCAGTTCCTCCGGTTCCCCCTCTCCTACTTCCAGCCTAATTCACTTTTTCTTCCCTGCCTCTCCTTTAGTCTCTTTTTTGGCTGGAAGATATTTCCCCAAATTCTTCATACACTTAGCAACTGCAGTTTGTCTCTCCCTGCCCCACCCTATTCAACACCACATGTATCCATGTTTGTGACCCTTACTGTCGCCTTACCAGCCCCTCTACACTGCTCTTCCTACCCCTACTATCCCTGTGTTGTCTGGACTCGCGTTCACCCTGTCATACCACCCCCTTTCACCATGCCTGGTCCAGTTTCTCCCATTATTCATGTAGGTGGAGAGGGGTGCATGCACATCCAGGGTTTGCGACCGGGGTCCTGGTGTCACACTAGCAGCAGATGCAATGCACAATCAATGTTGAAGAAGAGGCATAAGGCCCTAAAATACAAGGGGCGCAGAGGGGTATCCCGTCTATTATAGGAACCCACTTCAGTGTGCTCCAAGCCCACTCTTGCCCTCCCCTCACCCCCAGGCCCATGCGCTCCAGCATTGTGGGGCATCAGTGCTGTCACAGCCTTCAAAGAGGCCACGAAGAGAATGGGCAGGAAGGAGGCATGTCTGGGAGAGATGTGCAAATAGAAGGATGCACCAGGCAATGGCGAGTACAAGGATGAGGGGGCAGAACAAGAGAAGGGGAGCGACGAAGAGAAGGATGAATGGAGGCAGGACGATAACAGAAGTAACAAGCAGCAATAGAGAGGTGGGGTAGAGTAGAGCAAATAGGCACTGAGGATGCGAAGAATTGAAGGAGAGGAGCAGAGCAGACAGAGAAAGCAGAAGGTAGGCAGGACGTGAGGGTTAGAGCTGAGTGAAATGAATATGAAGAAAGAGAAGGATGGGAGGAGATGGGCAGTCAAAAAGCAGAAGGAACAGTCAGAAGACAGGGCCAGAAGGGAAGGGACAAGTAGGAAGCAACAGATGGTGCAGCAAAGGTAGAAAGAAGGGGGCAGGGAGAGGTAGAACAGAGTAAACAGGCAGCAAGAGAAGGATGAAAGAGACAGGAAGAAAGCAGAAGAGAGAGGCAGAGAACAGGGAGAGAACCAGACGAGTGTACTGTTTCGGGACATACGATATGCCATGGATGCACAAAACATGAGTTTGCCTACGTCCCTCGCATGCACGCACACACCCCTAGGGCAAGATGGTGAATATGGGCCGTGTTTCAGTGCTTCCTGTCGTATGACTTACTGGAGGGTTTCTGACCAAACAAGTGTGGAAGACTGCCCGGCCCGAGGATGTGATGGCTGGGACTGTTTAGCTCATGCAGTTTGGGTTACTGTCCATAGTGTCTGTATGAAAACAGAATCTAACCTGTGCATTGTTTGTGCCAGAGGCTTGGAAGGCTCTATAATGCAGTTCCTGGGTGGGTTCGGCTACTCTCACACCAACTGGAAATTGGGCCCCCCCCAATAATACCTCTGGCCCACCTAGATGATACATTCTGGAGCCGGGCCTGTATTTAGGAGATCCAGGATACCTCATTGAACATCTGCAATTAGGCCATGATCATGGGAACTACTTGCAGATAGAGTATTTTGCTCGATATAGGCCACCTGCACTGTTTATCTAATGCACAATAAATACAATGTGCATAGAATTCAATAAATCAAGTAATGTCAGATAAATTATTTTTCCTACACATTTCATTCAATGCTCTTGAAATTCTGATATCTTTCATGGCCAGCACGATGTGTATTTTTAGGATCCATGATACATTTACAAATCTGCTTTTCAAAAACTCAATTTCACAAATGTAACTTGTGCCTCCTACCTTCACGCCTTGTTGCTTTCACTCACCTCATCGTCACTCCTACAATACACTACATTATTGCCCCTGCAATCTTTGTTTGGTTTTGGTAGGTTTTCTTTATCACCAACAAATTGCATTTTTGTGATCATGTGTTTAAAAACAGCAGTTAATATATTTTCATTACAGCCAGGTGATACTGTATTTTTGCTCCATCACTTCTTGTTTGGCTACTTAAAATTATGGCAATAACTTAAAATGATGTGTTCTGTGCATAGCATGTTTTGCTACTGGTGGTAAATTTCACCTGCAGAATTTAACACCAGCGTTTATGCAAATTCCACTAGTGGCAATGGATGATTGCGTTGCTTTCAAGATTACCACCAGGCGGATTGGTATCCTGGCCCAGATTGTAATTTACTACTAGTGCATTTGAAATGTTGCACAACTCGCACAATCTTAGGTTTTACACATTAGGGCTATCACGTAGGCTAGACAGATTTTACAGGTGGAGGGAGCTAGGTTTCTGACAGAAGACACCTCCCTTGGCTAACACTGATTGAACACAAACTCTTATAGAGCACAGTTGTATATACAGTGATACAAAAAGCTACTATTATAGATAATGGGCCTCATTAGGAGTGTTGGGGTACGGCAACAATGGTGCCAGTAGTGCTACCTGCGCCGTTGTTGACATGCCGCAACATTCCGAGTCTGCTCGCGGGTGCCGCTCTGGACGCCTGGTCAGACCAGGAGTGCAGAGCGGCACCCGCGAGCAGACGAGGATGGTAGCAACGGTACCGTTATGAACAGTACCGCTGCTATCATCCTCCCCTTTCCCATTTGAACCCTATGAGGGCTCAAATGGGAATGGGGAAAGTACCTGGTCCGGGTCCCGTGAAAGGGAATTACCGGGCCCTCCAAGGTCGAAATGGCCCGGTAAATCCCCTTTTGCAGGACCCGGGTTTGGGAGTAGCCATGCCCTTATTAATAAACTCATAATGAGGCCCAATGACTTGCACCCATTTAAGTCAAGATTAGCCACAGTTGCAGTGAAATCGTTTCATTTACAGCAAGGAAATTATGTCATAATATTAACAGTAAGTGTCCCCAAATCAGCTATCACTTGCCAATATATTGGAGATGTGACATATCCACAAAATAGCAGCTTGTCTTTTTTAGTTGATACATTCTCCAGGTCTCCATGCACAGCCTTATAACTCTATGTTCAGCATGGCTGATGTTGGCCAATGTACCAAAAGCATATATCAGGGACCAAAGTGAAAATGAGGTCTAGTTTGGTACTCTGCTTGTGACAACCTAGGTGGCACATAACTTACTATTGAGGAACCAGGTCGGTCCTCAATTCAATAAGATAGGAAAACATAGGATGTGCGTTTGACCATGTTGTCCTGTTCGCCATTTTCTCTTCTTCACTGAGTTGATTCTGGAGATGTAAGTTAACTTGCAGTTCACCTGCCATACTATTTAATCAAAAGCCTTATATATGTCTGTCCGAAGCAGTCCTGCCGTCTCCGCCTGTTATCACCGCTAGAGGGAGCTGTTGCCTTACCCATACACGCACACACAATAAGACGTCAAGTTCATCTCCAGGCGAACAAAATATGTATTTCTATAATGATAACATACAATTAGCTGCAGAAAAGGCACAATAAAGGCACGCCACTTTAGCAGTATACTTCAGTTGCATACACTAAGAAAATATATTCATTTTAAAAAATCATATAAACAAAAATGTGATTTACTTTTTTTAATGTAGTTATGGATTATGTAACTATTTATTGTAATATATCTTGGCATGTATTATTATATCAATAATATTCTTCATGTACGTTTTAAAGTTCACTTCAATTTACTTTATTTTATAATCTCGTGTCTACTTCAAATCATGCTGCACGTGAATTGTAATACTCTGACATCCCTCAACATTATATATTTGAGTCCAAAACCTGTAAGTGGAATCCAAGACAATGAGGAAGAGATAAGACAATTGGCTGAATTTACTATATTGAACTTTGAATGGATTCTGGGAGATTTTGTTTGAGGTTACTACTCCCCCATTGATATTGATATTTTATTTCTATCGCGCTCGTACACAAGTGTTTCAGAGCATGGCGAGTCAAGGGAGGGGAACAGGGGAGAACAAAACAACGATCTTACTAGGCCCAGTGACATTGAGAACGTGCAAGTGCATGGGAGCGGGGGAAGGGGAAAAGTGCATGGAAGGGGGAGAAGTGGAAAGTGTGAAGCAAAGGAGAAACAGATAAATAATAATAATAAATAAATAAATAAATACATACATAATAAAGACAACAAACAGTGGTAATGCAGCCAGCAATTGGCAAGTGTTAGGTTTAAGGCAGCAGGTCTGATAAGTGCAGGAAGAAAAGGGGGGGGGCTGTATGGGTACAGATACAGACCCCAGTGCAAGGGGTGGCCCAGAGACAGTGCGGGAGGGTGACATGGTGAGCGGGTACCTGGACCCGGAGGACAGAGGGTGGCCAGGTGCACGGTGCCAAGAGAGAACAGATCAGCAGCAGAGAGGAGAGCTAAGGCAGAAGAAAAGAGGAAGGTCTTGAGGTGCTTCCCGAACCGGAGATGATACTCCGCAAGTTTTAGAGTGGCAGGGAGGCTGTTCCAGAGGGGGGCCCCGGCTGAAGACAGAGATCTACCCCCAGCTAGTTTCTTTGAAAAACCACTGACCCGGAGGAAGTTAAAGGTAGAGAAGCGAAGAGCTTGAGAGGGGAGTTATTTACGGAGGGATAGCGGAAGGTATTTTGGACCCAGGTGCCAGAAAGCCTTGTGGACAATGCAGAGGGTTTTGAAGTGAGTCCTTGCATCCACTGTGAGCCAATGGAGGGATTTCAGAGCTGGAGAGATACGATCCCAGGGCTTGAGGCCAAGGACAAGTCTTGCAGTCCTGTTCTGGATTAGTTGCAGAGGGCGGAGAGTAGAGGCAGATAGATGTAGAAAGAGGCTGTTACAATAGTCCAACCTAGAGAGAACCAGAGCTTGGGAGACCATTAGCTTCTGGGGGAAGGAGAGGAAAGGCAGATTACCTCTGAGGAGATGCAGTATGAAGTTTGACTTTTTAGAGACATCAGAGATGTGGGCGGAGAAGGAAAGTGTGGCGTCAAAGATGACCCCGAGGTTCTTAGCCTCGCAGGTGGGTGTAGGAGGAGGGCCAAGGGAAGCTAGCCAGAGAGTGAGGGGTAAGTATGGTGAAGGTGTGCTGATGAGGATCTCCGTCTTGCTGGCATTCAGACAAAGATCATTGGTGGCACACCAATCTTGAATGGCAGTTAGGCAATCAGAGATGAGAGAGGGAGAGAAGGTGGCCGAGGGCAGCCTGAAAATCAGTTTAGTGTTGTCAGCGTAACACTGGATATTTGAGCAGAAAATGGCAATGCAGTGTAAAAGGAGCAAGATTCATTACAATAGTTTTTTTTCTATTAACATAAATGACGTTAAAATACACCACATAGGCCACCGGGGGGCGCAGGCAAGATGGACACCTGATTATGGTGCTGCGGACCCTGTCCTAAAAAAGTGCAGAGTAGATGCAGACTTGGCGGCCCTGAGACCTTGATGACGGGGTCCCCAGGCAGAGAAGCAGTGTGGCATCAGCACACTGAGTTTACTGTAACAGCAACGTACCGCAAGGCAAGACGGAGCCCATGACACTGGAGGCTCGCCCAAAGTGAAAGGAGGCAGGCCGTGAGGCCGAGGTGCAGTGCAGGCCAGGCGGGTGCTGTAATGGAGGAGGCCGGGTTGAGAGAATAGCCGAGCCCAGAAGTAGGGATTTCTGGCCCCAAATCCACTGAAGCCGAAGTGACTGCAGGCAGGCCTCTGACCTGTGAAGAGGCGCAGGGGAGCCTACCGCAGCCACAAGGGAGAGAACTGGAGATGGTGGGCAGGGAGGAGGAGGAGGAGAAGAGGTTCATTGACCTGCTCCAGTAGAACGGAGTCCGAGGAAGGAGTCGGCACAAGCACGCACAGCAGCATGAGGAGACTGACAAGCAGCCCACTCCTCAGCGACCAAGTCGAAGGGCCTGGGGACTGGAGATGCACACAGAGGTCCTACAGCCATCATGGTGGGAAAGCCAGGATTGTGTTGACAGCTTCAAAAAGTGGAGAGAAGAGACAAAGGGGGCACAGAAGAGGGAAAAAGCAGTAGATGAGTGGCCTTGTGGGAGCTGCTGACGGATAGAAGGGACAAGTGAAGTGAAGTGAAGTGGAGGGGCCCGCAGTGAAACAAGCACGGCGTGAGAGTGGCAAATCTGGGGAGTGAGGCCAGGCCAGGGCAAAGGGAAGAAGCAGGAGGCACGCCGCTGACTGGAGAGAGCTGAGTGAGTCGCAGAGATATCCAGACGAGGATTGGATGCAGAGGCAGTGGGGAAACACCAGGACAAAAGGGTTGTGCCAGGTAAATGAGTGGGAAAGAAGCCCTTTCCCAGTTCCAATTCCTTGACGAAGGAGACATGGCAAAGGCTAAGACAGACGGTGGGCCTCACCCATATCCTGCATAGATCGGGGCCATCAAAAGCAATATCCAGATGATCATAGAGGAGATTTGTGGAATGCGAACGGACATTGGGGCCAAATGGCAGACCTGTCAGCGAAGGTGTTCACATTGGACATTGGACGAACAGCTCAATGGGGTGGAGGCCAATCAGGCCTCTGCAGAGGTACTTGAATCACAGATTGATGTCTGGTTCTGGGACATCGAGAGGAGAGAAATGGAGTTGGGCCTCAAAGTGGACGATATCGAAAGCAGAGAGAGGTGTTTTTTTGGGCTCAAAGAAAGGGATGGGGAATCTCTGGCTGGACATGAAAAGAAAATCCAGGAAATCATATGGATGATCCTGGGGGCAAAAGAGGGTGAATGTGTAACCCTGGATAGAGTACATCGGGCGGGGGGAGGATGCAGGGGACCCCACCCGGTGCTCGTTTAACTACACTACTACCATGATGCATGGGAACTATCGACTACGAGGACTCTAAAGTGGCCATATTCCAGGACCTCTCAGCCGAGGCCCACCTGAGGCGGAAGAAGTGCAGCTCACTTACCAGGTGGCTTCAGGAGAAAGGAGTGAGATATAGGTGGGAAGGAGAAAGACTGCACCTCGTGTGATATCTCAAGGGCCGTGGAGGATCTTGATGGACCCCGGAAGGACAACACTGGAATGGAAGTGGAGGAGGGGGCATTGGTGAGATGAGAGCTTTGCGGCCCAAAGGCAGAGCAAGGATGGGGCAGAATGGAGGGGGCCAGGAAGTTCCAGAAGCTTAGCACCCTCCTGACCACCGGAAGGGAGATCACTTGAGGGGAATTGAGGGGAATTGAAGAACATGTTGCAAGATAATTGTTCAGTGGGGGCAATGGAAGCCTGTGCTGGGATGCCAGTTGGAAATGTTTGTTCGTATCCCAGAGGGAGGTTTGGGGGGGTGCGGGTAAGGAAAATTGAGTTTGAGGGGGAACAGCTCCCTCGTATTTATTGTTCTAAATTAGGTGGTTTGACGAGTGTGAGGGAGGGGTCTGGGACAGCGAGAGGGGGTAAGAGAGGAGTACGATGAGGCTGCTTGAGGGGGAGGGAAGACGAAGGTGAAGCCGGGACACCACATACAGGGGGGAGGGATATCAGGGGAGTCAATGTGATCAGGTGAGGGGTTGTTATCCTGATGGTTTGGTCACTGTGCCTGAAGGTTTTAGAACAGGTGGGTGGATGCTGCAACAAGGAAGGGGTAGGGGGTGGCAGAAAGGGAGTAGAGGAGTGGGAGGTGATGGAAGGACAGAAGGGGGAAGTGAAGAGGAAGGGTACAGGAGAGTCAAGGGACAAGGAGAGGGGGTACATGCACCACATTGTCTCAACAAAAGTGGGGAACGGAGCAGACCAGAAACAGAAAAAGATGGTGGCTACCACAAAGGGGACATAGTTAATTGGAAGGTATCAAAACCTAATGTGAAAGGGTTAAACTCCAAAAACAAGCAATCACTAACGGTAAACATGATCCATAAAGCCCGACTAGCAGTACTTTTCCTGTTAGAATCACATTATAGACAGGGGCAAGAGCGGGTCTTGAGAGAGCTGGGGATTGGGCAGACATTTTGGGTTTAGCATAAGGCAAGCAAAAAGGAGGGTCTCCTGATTGTGGAAGAAGCCCACAGGAAGATCAGGAAACTGATAGAGGATAGGGTGAGAGACGAGGTATGAGATATGAGGACAAGGCTATCGATACCAGGAGAGTATAGGGAAGGGTTACTGGAGGTAATGCGGGATAAGTAGCAGGAACTACACTCTCTCCTTCTAGGGGACGTGGGGTAAAAAAGATGCGCTACACTAATCAACGGTTCTACAAGGGGGGTGATATGGTAGGGACACTGTTGGCAAATAGGATTTGAGAATGCATGGTGGAAAGCAGGGTTTGCGACTAACGGATGAAAATGGAGAAGCAACTGGTCCTAAGGGGAATATTTTGGATCGCTTTGTGGAATACTATGAACACCTGTACCTCCAGCCATGCGCGTTAGGGGAAGGAGAGGTTAAAAAGTATCTGGGACAGCTCTCCATGGCAAGATTGATAGAGAAGAAGGTGCGGCTGGAGGTGGACGTGAAAAGGAAAGAAGTCTGATGGGCGATAAGTCAATTGAAGCCAGGCAAGTCGCCGGGGGAAGATGGTTATACAGCCGGTTTCTATAAACCGTTTCTAGATGTTCTCGTGGAACCCCTGGTTAAAGCTTTTAACTGTATATATGAAGTGGAGGACATACCCCTCACATTCCTCACAAGCTCTTATAACAGTGATCCCCAAAAATGGTAAAGACCCGACGAGCTGCGCCTCCTATAGACCGATTTCCCTGTTAAATGTGGACATGAATATTTTCACGAGGATCATAGCATCACACTTAGATATATACCTCCCGCGCCTGATAAACCCGGACCAGACAGGATTTATTCAGAACTGGCTCTGCTCTGACAATTTGAGGAAAATCCTACATACTATGTATAATCCCAGGGTTCAAAGAGAGGGAGCCTTGGTCTTGTCCCTAGATGCCGAGAAGGCTTTTGATAGGGTTAATTGGTCCTTCATGGAAGGGGTGTTGGAGGAGGTGGGCATGGGGGGAAGATAGAAGGGATGGATAAGGGCCTCATACGCAAAACCAAGGGCGAGGGTGGTGGTGAATGGGAAGACTTCTAGGGGAATAGAGCTAACTAGGGGGAAAAGACAGGGGTGCTCCTTGTCACCTTTGTTATATGCTTTGGTGATGGATCCATGGATGATTCGTCTAAGGGGTTGGAGGGATATAAAAGGGGTAGAGATGGGAATATAAAGCCAGTGTATTCACGGATGACACATTGCTTTACCTCACGAGTCTGTGCACGTCTCTGCTGGTCCTAATGCAAGGGTTGAGAGAGTATGGGGAAATGTCAGGTTTTAAGGTCAATTTGGGTAAGTTGGTGACATTCTTAGTCGGGGAGTGGGGTCTGGAAGAATAGGAATGGGTGAATGGGTTGTGAAAGCAAGAAGAAATATCGAGGCTGAGTACCACAAAAGGAAATACACCAAACACAGGCTTATAAAGATTCACAGATCTTTCTTTACAAAGAACACATCAGATAGCTTTCTGGCCCTCAGTACATCACAGCGAATACCAGCCCTTCAGTGTGAGAAGTGAGAGGTACTGGACATCTGGACATTCGTACATTTATACAATTTCAGTAATATTGTCCAGCCCCTCTGCAAGTTAATAATCAGTGGTCTAGAGTTTGTGCCGAGATCACTTATGGCTTATACAACAATATGCACACAGATTATCTTTGGTTTATATTCAAGCAAGTTACAACGGCAACAGTGTATTCCAGGATTTAGCAGTAAGCCTTAGCACATATTCACAATGCAGTTCAGCCAGTGTCCACGTTCGATATTTGCATTACATTGTTTTCGATGTATGTTCGTGGGTAAGGATTGTTGGTGCAGACAATCCTAAGACCACAAGTCTGGCATGGGACAAGGTCTCATTACCCAGTCTAAACTTTCGGCCCGCGGACAGTCTAAACATTAACTAGGTGCAAGAGTCGGGAAGGCTTGGTTACAAGTTGGAAACACAGTCCACCATTTTAGAACACAGAATTACATTTGAACAGAAATCAAAATGGCAGATGATCTTAAAATGGCAGCGAAGTTGATCCAAAATCGGAACTTTTGAAACATGGTTTTCTTCACAGAGCGACTGGGTTTAGGCCAATATATATAAGAAAGGAGGCAATATATGATTTCCCGTTTAACAGGGTGGTGATTGATGGTAAAGCAGGAAGGTTTCCGTTACTTGGGGATCGAGATAACGAGAAAAGCAGAGGATCTGTTTGAGAAGAATTATCTTGCCCTCTGGAGCAGAGTAGGGGCAAATGTGCAGCATTGGGGACAAATTGGCCTTCCTTGGATGACACAATTAAACTGTATTAAGATGACTGTCCTCCCTAAACTGCTATTTCTCTTTCAAATGCTCCCCACAATGGTACCAGCCCAGTTTCTGCTGGGGTTCAAAAGGCCCTCATACGCTTCCTTTGGGTGGACGCATGGCCTAGGGTAGCCTTTAGGACTTTGGTGTTGCCAAAGGAAGAGGGGGTGGGGTTCCCAGACCTGGGGACATATTATAGGGCAGCGCAACTGAGAATAATGGTGGACCATCTGGACACAGACTCAAAGAAACAGTCGGTTCACTTGGATAACGCAGTTCTACAGCCAGTAATGTTGGGTAAATGGATGTTGGTCCCACGGAGGGAGATCCCGAGGAGGGTGCTGATGCACCCTATCCTGGCAGTATTCCATTAAATCTGGCAGGAGGAAGGCCGCACCTGTTGGTTTTCAACCTGGACCTCACCACTTAGCTGTATTTGGGTGCCACCCTTGTGGAATATTATTGTGGACCCTCAGCGGTTTCAGACATGGCATCAGGCAGGGCTATCAAGGGCAGGACAGGTTTACGAGAAAGGTGAGTTCATGCCCTTGACCCAACTTGAGGAATGCCTGGGTATGAGGGATCTTTCACCGTTTATGTACCTGCAGCTGGAGGGTATTTTGCTGAAGCCAGGTTGGGGAGTAAATCTATGCAGGGAGCACAATTCTTTTCACAAAATGTTACTACAAGAAACAGGCATGAAGGGGCGGATATCCAGGGTGTATGGGGAACTGAAAAGAGGTAAACCCATTGGTATACTGCCAGCATGTGCAAAGTGGGACAAGGACTTGGGAATTGACATGTCTAATCAGATTTGGGGCACAGTATTGAATGCAGGCATTCAAAGTGATCCATAGGTGGCACTACCCACCCGCTGTCAGTACCTGTACGTGGGCTCACCTGTGGAGGCTTGGAAAGTCTCTTCTTTGTGGGTTCAGTCTTCCCGCATTTCTTAGAGGTGCGGGTCTCGTGGAGGTAAGGACGGGTTTCCTCCGGCGCCACTCTGTCGAGTACTCAGTTGGGGGCTCATCCCCGGTGAAGCAATAACTCAGAAAGCATAAATTCCCAGGGTGGCTCTGAGTGACTGCAATTCAACAATCCAGGGAGAAGACAGGATTCCCAGGGAGGATAGGAGCGGTCTGAAGGCAACCGCGGTAAGTTCAAGGATTTGGAAGCCCAGGGAGGAGTAGCAGTGGTCCGAAGGCAACCGCAGCAAGTTTGAAGGATCCGGAAGCCCAGGAAGGAGTAGCAGCAGTCCGAAGGCAACCGTGGCAAGTTTGAAGGATCCGGAAGCCCAGGAAGGAGTAGCAGCGGTCTGAAGGCAACCACGGCAGGACTGTAAGGAATCGGCGGAGGCCGAACACTCCAGGAAGGGTGGAGAGAAGGATGGAACCACAGGGCAGATGTTCCGTAGGTAAGCGAACACGTACACAGGGAAAGCAGCGTCCGAAGAACTCGGAAACTACAGAGCGTTGAGACGCACCGCACCGCAGGGGCAGGGCGCTTATCAAGCTATTGAGGAATTCCCAGGAGCTAGACCGCAGATCTCATACAGCGTCTGCCATGTTGGAGGGCTTGTAAGGCCGCCGTGGTACGGTGCTGTAGAGACCAGGAAGACCAGAGGGGACAGAACCGAGGTTTCATGACACCCGCGACTCCAGTGAAGATGTATGCGGGGGTGGATTCATGCTGCTGACGCTGCAAAAAACATGTGGTGGAGCTGCTCTCATATTCAGACGTACAGGAAGGAGGTACCATGATGACTCAAGTACCTGGATGGGGTCCAGAGACCAATGGAGCCAGGCTTGCTGCTGTTTGAGGTACTATGAAGGGAGGAGGATGTGAGGGAGGAGGGTCATATGGTCCAAACTCATCTGGTGGCGGCAAAGAGCTGTGTGATGAAACATTGGAAAAGAGGGAGCCTACTGAATGGGAATGGGTACAGAAGGCAAAATCTGTATATGATATGGAATACCTGACAGACCTGTTAGATGAGACGCGTAAGGACATTGAGGGGATTTTGCTGCCTTTCTTTAATAAGTATGCTTGATAACCTACCTTGGAAAAAGGGAGAAGTGGTTGATGAAATTACTGGTCATGGTAGAGACAAAAGGGGAGCCAGTGACAGTGCATGTTGGGGGCTGGGGAGTGGCGGGGTGATGATTATGAGAATGTGATGTTGATTATTTTGGTTAAAGCATTGATAATAAAAGTAGCATTTTCAACAAAATAAATTCACCACATAATATATTTACACTCTGAAAATGTCTTCCTTTACGCACATGTGCCTGTATACACTTGATTTTCCACTAGTAGGCAAATAAACAGACTGGTAAAGTCCTGGTGCTAACAAATATAGGAATGCCACCACATGCACACACCCTTGTACTACTGACAGAAAAATGCACACATGCTCACGCAGAGATGCACAACCATGCACATTTGCTTACTTACCCCTGCTCTGTGCTAGTGGCCTAGTGGGACACCGTGCAAAGTAAGGCCTTGCTGCCTCAGCTGTGGCTCTTTATTTTGGCACATGAACACATACGTCAGTCAGAGTCTAATGAGAACAGTGAGTGGTTTCATTGACAACAAGGCCTGGTCTAATTGATGGTCCTCCATCACCTAGACGGTGGCAGCACCCTATTTTCAAGGGTCCCACATATCACTTTAGCCCTTTTCAAAGCCACCCTGCAAGCTGCAACATCCCCCATAGAGGGAATAGGAAAATGTGACCACATCATGGCCATTCTCAAGTAGCTTCTCTAGCTTTCTCTTTAAGCACACATCATATTCAAGACAGCGTATACTGCCCACAATGCAGTCATCAGCGACAAAAACTCTACCCGAATGAGAAACTCAACATCTCTGCAGACCAGTGCACCAACAAAAACAACAACATCACTGGGCTGGAAAGAAAAACTGCAAAAGGGAAAACAACAAGGAAACAAACATATTCCTGCTAGGCATCTTTTCTCTGGAACAAGTTACAAATGCTCATCAGACTGCCCCCCTTCATCCTACACTTGAGAGCTAGATAATCAATCATCACTCCACTCAACCCTACTTCTCTTCTCCCCCTACTATTCCTACGGACCCCCCTCACCCTACCTGTAACACCTGGCTGTCCTATGGTCAGTGCTCCACTAATTTCCAGATAGCCATTTGCTCCATAAATCCCATACATAGTCAATCAGTCAAACAAACTTTTATTCAGCAAAAAACCTTTAAGTACAAATGGAGAAGTACAAAATTAAAACAAAGATATGCCATAAAACATTTATAGAAAGTTTGGTTTCTGATTATTCTAAAAAGAATTTAAACATTTCATATGAAGTAGCTGTCTAAAAACAATCTATGCAATTAATTTTGAAATGTTAATATGCCATTAACAAAAGGTCATCATTCATGGGTTAAAAAATGTAACCCAATTCCTGTGTTGGCATCCTTTACCTGTGTGGAAATTTACCCATTCGGCTCAACATTTTGGGTGGGGGTTAGTTTCAGGGACGCATTCTATGAAACCAAGCCCTATGTATAGATCGGGCGGTTGAAAAACAACATGGGGCTGCATTGACAGTTGTAAAGATGTTGTTGCTTCACCTGTCTGGCGAATCCCAGCTTTCCTCAGGACTGGTTTCATATAAGAACGTCTCAAATGTAGTGCCTTAGTACAGATCAACAAATAATGGGTCATAGTTTCACTTTCTGCCCCACACAGTGGACACGCTCCTGACCCTGTGTCACTCCATGATTTTGTAAAGGATGCTATTTGGAGGATTCCCAACCCCAGGCGTACATATTGGGATTATTCATATGTGGTGCAATGTTATCAAGATAGATGTTATACCCATCCCTCGTCCTGTGTATAAGGTACTCTAGGCCTGTTTTTAAGTGCATTGCTTTGGCTTCAAGCTGCTCCCTTGCCCTGAGGCTTGCGTTTTTCTTTCAGACTCTTAGCACCCGATCCTATTCTATTCACTCAGCAGACCTATAAACGTCTTTCGCCTGAATCACAGAGAGTCTTCTTCACATGTGTAAGCAGTTTGGAGCTTTTTGCCCAGTCAAGTGACATTAAGTACATCAGGGCATCTCGGTATGTCTCTAACCCTGTGTTTTCCAGAGTCTTTCCCAATACAGGGTGGGCTTGAGAGCAACCATATCTCCAATTGGGTTAACATCAAGATCTGAATAAACCAATGCTGATAGGGCACTATTAAGGACAATGACCATTTTTTTATGTTCTAATATTTCCAACTTCCCTACATTGGCATATCCCCATACTTCTGAGCCATAGGTAGATGCAGGAAGAGCCTGTTTCTTATATAAGTCTAATGCCGGGGCTACAGAACCACTACGGTGCCTTCTGAAGAAGGATTGGTTTGTCCCAATGTACTTCCCCAGAGTGAAGCAGGACGTATGCACCTTCTCAGACCATCCACATGATTCTTGGAACCTGATGCCCACATAGTCAAAGTGTTTGAACTGCTCCAGTTTTGTGTTATTCATTTCAATTGACAAAGGTCTGTATTTTGTGAATTGCGGCTTGAAGACCATGACCTTGGTTTTCTCTGTGTCCAGGTCTAGGTGGAGCTCTTTACACTTAGTCATAAAGACTTAAAGATACTTTTTTTATGCCTTGGGAGGGGAGTAGGGCGGGTGGGGGTTGCCAGGATGACCGCATCATCAGCATAAAATAATGCTGGGTATTGCTCTACGGCCATTTTTGGAGAATCTTGACAGTCCCTCACCAGTGCATCTATGATCTCTTGGATGTAGATGAAAATAGCAGGGGTGTCCAGATACAACCCTGTCTCACACCCTTGTTGACAATGAATGGATCTGTCTGCTCACCCCCAAGGCCATAGCATATGGTGGCTAGGCTCTCAGAATAAAGCAATTTTATGGAAGAAATTAACTGTTGGGGGCATTTCGAAGTGACAGGATTTGCCATGGGGCGTTCCTAGATGCTGAGTCAAATGTTGTTCTCAGATCTAGAAAAACAGCATAGATCTTCATTTTTCACAGCACTGTGTATTTCTGGATCAATAAGAACAGCAGAAAGCGATGGTCCACTGTCCCCTTATGTTTTTGGAAGCCTGTCTGGAGGTCGCTAATGATGTTATTGGTGTCCACCCATTCTTGAAGCTTTTAAGTATTACTTTCCCAAACGTTTTACTTGCGTTATCTCATAGGGATATATGGCAGTAATTCCCTGGGGAGTTCCTTCCTCCATTTTTATATATCCAGGATTTTGGGGTTGTGCCTAGTGCTATAGCTGCATTAAAGATGTTGCATAATATTGGGGCCCATATTCCCTCTTCATCTTTATAGAAGTCAATTGGCATCAAATCTGAACCCACAGCTCTCCCAGTAGACAGAGACCTCAGTGCCATAACCACTTCTTGGGTAGTAATCAAAAGCTTGTCAGATACAAAAATAGTGGCTACGATGATATTTGATACCATCGGCATTGAGGCTTCGGAACATTTAAAGCGACTGGAGAAATGAGATGCCAGACAGAAGCTGTTATTGAACCTTGTTATGTCTGAGTTCTTTAGCAGATATTATTCTTCAAAATACAATATTATCTCCATCTTCTAATGCTTTTTGGAGGACAAAGCACTGGTCCTGAGCAAATTCCCTCGTTTTGGTTGTAATTAGGCTATTATAGTGTGATCTTAAATGGCACAACATGGCTTTTTTCCACCCCTAGTTCTGATTAGACACGGGAAACTATTTCCCTTTTGGCCATTGCGCAAGCATTATCATATCAGTATTGTCCTTTCTGTGATGCTAGCAGTAAATGAGATATGGGGATCAAATTGGCACAGAGTTCCCAAACTCAAATAATGTGTTTCTGTCTGTGCACTTGTCACTACACATTACAACCACATTTTCCATTAACATACTATAGATGTGTGGCTTAGATTCTCGATCAATTATTTTAGGTCATTTTACTGATTTACGGGCATGTCCCTCCATAAGAATCAGTTGGTACCTATTGGGGGCAGGTACCCAGTCTGAAGCCGACTTTCTTCCTCAGATTCTAATCGCTAGGAGGTAGTGATCGCTTTCTGTTCTCACACAAACCTCAAAGTCATGGACCCTTTCCCACTGATTACCAGAGATGAGGCATTGGAACATTGTGATTCTTAATACCTCGTACTTTAGCCAAATACATCTACAGGGCTTGGTTGAGAAGGACAAACGTGCTGCGTAGTGAGCAGGATATTATTCAATAAGCTCTTATGTATTAGGCTGTTTTATGTATTTTATGAATTTTTGCTTTTAGCTGATGATCAAGATACTATTTATCTGGCATGTAATTAATTGTAACATATTCAGGTTTTATATTGGTTGGGCCTGTGTTGACTCAAATCATTTTTTAAATGTATGTAATAATGGAATTTTAGGTATGGACTTGTTTTAATGAATGTTATATTATAATTGTATTATGGTTCAAAACTGAAATAAAGTTATTATTCGTTCATTTAATATATAATCTATGTGGGAAGACCCGTTACTGCCTTTAAATGTCAACTTGGCAGGTTGGTCTTTAGGTAGCCGGCCATTACATGCCCTCGGGTTTAAGCTGGATAATAGACAAGCTGACTCTACATCTAATCAATGGGTTCTTTTAGGGGGAGTCTCGTGTCAAAGAGCATATGTCCCAGGCAGTAGCTTGGTCCTCCCAAAGTCCATCAATTTCCCTTAGTAATTCGGTCTGTACATTCAGGTCCCCTGCCATCAGAATATAACTGCTTTCTTAGGCAGGGCAATTTTTTGAACTTATAGTCTGTTAAGCATTTTCATTCCCTGCACTCCTGCAACTCTGTTATATATGTTAAGCAGCGAGAATGCTTCCCCCTCACCAGTTGCTGTATATAAAGGCTGAAGGTCAGGGGAGTTTGTACAGCATTCAACCACGTCCCCCACTTGGTTTTGCTTTAGGACCTTTCACAGCCGGAATGGTATAAGATGTGTACCCTTGGAGCAGTATGTGTTCTAGAGCCCAAGCCTCATGCAATAATATTTCTTTAGAGTCTAAACCCAACGGTCCGCTCACCCATTATGGAGGAGCTGAGGAGCCAGCCCAGTGAAACACTGAGCACTCCCTCAGCTGCTTTTTCCATCTGAGGGAGTGTTCCTGTAGTGCAGGGATGTCATTTAGGGGTTGCCAGGGGTCACACTTGCTACCCCTGTGGTCTCCCTTGCTACCCCTAAAAAAAGAAAATGAAAAAATTAAAAACACTTTTTTAAAACAAATTGATGCTCCTGGGCTGTGGCCAATGCCATGTGGCTATTTGAGCTATTTGTCTTTCTGGAATTCCATATCATTATTGCTAGACTCATTAACGGTTTCATTCAGGCACACTTCAGGGGGTGAGTCACTGATCTAGACTTCTCTTAAACACCTAAAATTCACAATGCAGACAAAATCCCCCAAAACGCATTTAGAGTTGAATAAGCATCCATTTCTAACTATGTATTTTGCTTTTTGCATGTTGCAATTATAGCATGTTTTTTTCTGCCGATACTTATGGTGATCCATTCTTGTATGAAATTGATGTCACGTTACAGTAATATTGTAATAATATTTTTCATAGTGTACTTAGAAACACTTATATATGATGCCACTACCAGTTGTGTCAAGGGGTAAACAGTCATACTCCATCGCTTCCCATATTGTCACTTTGGGGTGGTGTCAAATGATATCACTTCCTGTGATGTCATCAGAGGTCAAGGGTCATGCGATGTCGCTTCCGCTACCCCAGTCATTTTGGTGAAATTACGTCCCTGCTGGGCAGGCTGAACTGTCAAAGGGAAACGCTGTTTCCCTTTGACAATTCAATTCCCCAGCCGCACATGATCACTGAGCCATGCAAGGCTGGGGCCATTTTGCTTCGCAAGCCTTGTATAGTTCATTGGAAATACTGGCTGGGGAACTGCAACAACTGCAGTATGTGTGAGGGGGAGCTCCTGCTCCTCCTCACACATATGGACAGAACAGCCTGCAGCAGGGTGGAGGAAAGTGCTTGCTGTGTGAATGTGTATGCCTTTGTGTGTGTTTGTGTTTGTGTTGGTCGTGGAACTTATTTTGGCGAGTTGGGGTCGTGGGGTTGTACAACAAAGGCATTTTAAAAATGCCTTTATTGCTAAATCCCCTACCCACCTGCCAAAATCAGCTTTCCTTCTGAGGCGCTGTGGAGCCCAGGGGACAGGGATGGTATTTTTTTACTGGACATATATCATAGATGTTCAGTCAAAAATAGCATGCTTTCCCTCTGGGCCACCCAGCACCTTGCATACACACATAATCATGTTGAGTGTGTAGGCACTGTGGGGCCCAGGGGACAGAGATGGTATATTTTACTACCATAGATGTCCAGTAAAAAATATCATGTCTGCCCCCTGGGCCCCCAGTGCCAATTGCAAACTGTTTGGCTTTTTACCCAATTCTTTTAAAAAAGTATGCTCTAAAATGCATTTTAACCCATTATTTTAAAGAAATGAATGGGGGGAAATCTGCAGTCCTGTGCCTTACCCTTTCAGCCCCTCCCACACCCAAGTCAATCAACGCCTTCCAGATCACCAGGATTCGTGGTGTCCACTAGTCTAATTGGCCCATATGATTAGCCTGCTTCTTCCACCCCCCATCTCCTTTGTTTATTGTTCTTCCTTGAGTGGACTGACCTAGCCTCTCATGAATAGTTTCAAGAAATTCAAGTGACTTAAGAACTATATTGGCATTTCACGGGGGATCAATGTTCAAGACTCCTTCTACTAGGTCCCAGGAGCACAAGAAAACCTGTATGTAATCAGATCTAGAGTTCAGATTTTTGGCCCCACGCCATCCAACAATGTCTTCTCTTATGATTGACAAACACCCCTTAATGTGTCTGATCCAATGTATACATTTGTTCTTGAGGACCGCCTGAATTTCAGACACATTTGGACTTAAATGGGGGACGTTTGTCATTATTACTGCTGGGGGACCCGTACAGGCCATGTTGTTATGTCCACTTGTTTTCCGTTTGGGGAATTCATTTCTTCCAACTGGAATGAGAATGGGGCTCGATAATGGGATTGGGGGAATAAGTGGAATATACTGTTCGGATAACCATAGCCGTTGCATTGCCATGGCTAATTCTTTGCTGGTCCACTGGATATGTAAATTGATGGCTCAAAGAGTCACGTCTAATGTGTCAAATGACTCCAATCAAGCAGTCCCACTAAGTCAGTGCCTTGTCTGCGATTGCTCAAGGGAAGCCCTTATTTATATATTTTTATGTCCAGTTCGTGTACTCTGGATGACCACCCTTATATAACACCCCTCTCTTAGAATCCCCCTGACCCTTCTGAGCCAAGAAGTAAGTTTGTTTTGCAAATTTAAAAGGTTTATTTGAGAATTAAACAATATGTATATATATATCGCACTTTTTTAATAAATTAATAATTGATATCACACTTAGACATATGACAGTGAGTGATCAACAATGGATGATGTGATACTAGCATGCTGGTTTAATTACTTAGGAGTAGTATAGAGGATAAGGTAGCTGAGAATGCTTTATATGGTACAAGTAAATGCAAGGTGGAAAAGAAGCAACACAGGAATAAACTTGATATGATTTCAGCAAAACATAATATAATCACTTTTCCCCTTTTGACAATTCACCCCCCCTCTATGCAATGTAAGGAGGTGGAAGTAACACACACAGTCTTCAGGAATACAATCACAGTACAATCCGAATTCAGTTCCCCCTAGCAAGCTTAGATCACAAGGATGATTTTAAACACAGGCAAAGTACTTTAAAGGTGGTATGCAAAGAAGGGAAAAATATGCTAAAAATTATTTTAATTCCCTCTAGAGGTTCAGGGTGAGTGACAGCTACTTTAAATTAGTTCAGGATCACTTTAGCAATGCTCTATGAATGATTGTCAGGTTGCAAATGAATTTCAGCAAAGGAAAGCAAGGACAAATATTTTTACACGTGGCTGAAATGAAGCAAAATGTCCAATCGCAGCAATTTAGTCACGTGTGTCGAGCGCAATTACGCAGGCACTATAAGGGGTAGCAAGTCGGTTTAGAACTTGTTGGAAAGCTTAGAATCACAGCTTCAAAATAAAAGTTAAATCTCGCTTCTATCACGGTTGAAGAGATACAGACAATTTTGTGGAGGTAGATTTTCAGAAATGAAATTTAAAGTTTCAGAATGACAGATGACAGTTTTCAGGTTTGAGATCACAGAAGTAACACAAGATTTCTAGGATGCAGTTCTCAATAGGTTAAAATAGTTTGAATTAGATTATTTTAAACTAAGAGATTGTGTTTTGCACAGTTCTGGCGGTACTCACACTATATTTTGGACAGGAATGCGACTTTGCCAAGGATCGGGTCAGGATTGGACTGCGGTTCCCTCGCCACGGACGGTCTCTGCCTGGTTCTGCTCACAGCGATCTGGATCAGCTCTGCTAGCGGCACTGCACAGCGGTCTGGATCTCTGGTTCTGGCAAAAGTTCTTGGCACTGCACGGCGGTCTGGTCTCTGGTTCCGGGTACAGCTCTTTTTTCTGGGTGTTTCTGGCACAGGGTTTTAGGCCAGAATCAAACAGCTCAGCCCGGCTGTTTTACTCTGATGTGCCCCTTGGAAGTCTGGGGTAAATCAGTTTGCAAAAGATTTTGAGGCCTGCTGACAAATTCTGAAGTCTGAATTCAAAGTTCTGGTCTCTGTCTGGATTTGAAGTCTAAGTGCTGGATATGGTGTCTTCTGGCAAAACGCTCCGCAAGAAATCAGCTTGAAGTGGGAAGTGAATGTCCCTACCTGTCCTGCACAGTCTCCTTTTATGTGTTTAGAAAGTGGGAGGGTCGGCTCATATCTTCTATGCCCAACCCTCTCAACTTATCATTGGCCAGTTTCTCCTCTCTCCCTTGATTGGGGAAACTGGGTTGTGAGTCAGAGTGATGAGGTAGGTTTATGGTCAGAGGATCCTCCCCTTGTCAAATTGCACACAAATCTATTTCTGATCCAAATACATATTTATCTATGTACCATTTTTCCAATATTATACGTCCAGTTAACATATTTTCTGTAGCACCAAACCATCCGATCCTTGTCTTTGTAAGATGTTGTGTCCACTTATGACAGAATTCTGCCCTTTTCATCCAGATAACGACCTCTAAACCTTTCCAGATTTTACACAAATGTGCACCAGGGATATGGGTTTCAGATGATAAAGTGTCAGATTTTTAACATGCATACATTTGGATTAACAACCCTTTTTTCCGCTACTATCACCAAGAACATACCGCAGGGTCCTAACACCTCTTAAAATGTGCACAGAAAAATCACAAGAATGATGTTGTTATTTATATAATTTTTACAAGTCTGCACTATGAATTATCCATCTTTTTAAAATTATGCTCTGGCCCCAAAGGGGTGTGGTTTTCCAAAACACATGGTGGAATTTCTGGCTTATCCACTTCCCCCAAGCTTAGCTGGCTCACAGATGCAGTGCCCCTCCCCAATTCCTTCCAAGAGGAAGCCATTTACGACCCCCCTAATTTAACATTTGCCTGGGCCAAGTACAGTGCTTTGTTTAGTTTCCTGTAGTCCCCAGGTGCTCCTCCCCTGATTCAATCAGGGAGGTGTCATCTCCTTTTGGTGGGGGCAGCAGAATGCAGCCAGGCCTGGGAAGAGTGGCTGAGCAAGTTTCAACTCCTGTCGGGGGTAGTTGTCAGGCAGAATTCAATCTCTTTAAGCCAGGCTCCAGATAAATGTCACTTTGGTACACAGTTTTCTGCATTCAAATCAAACTGACAATTTTTACACATGCAGCTAGAACGCTGATTCTAAGTTCAAACTATAACATTTTAACAGTTGCAAACTATGTGACACTCAACAGTAAGTCACTCATTCATTTTAAACATTTAGATTTTAGTGTCTTTCAGTCCAATTTCACTTCAGCTGCTGACATCCACAGCTCATCCAGTTTTGTTATAAACATTGTTTTGGGCTCTTTCTCTTTCCAGATTTTGTATGCACACAAGAATACATTCTGCCAAATGTCTGCTGGTGTTCAATGGGTTTTTTGAATATCTTGCGATGTTTAAAAAAGGCATTTTTAGCTTGCATTTCACAGAAACAAAGGTGATTTCAAAGTGCTTTTTATTTTAGCCACCGGCAATGCTGTTTTTCCTTTGGCACACATTTCACTCATGGCACTCCTGGCCCCTCACGCTCGCACTGGTGGGTGGAAGGTCAGGGGACCATTTTGCTGTGCACAAAACTGCGCGGTTCTCCAGGATTCTGGCGCAAATGTGGGTTTTTCCGCCCTCTTGGATTTCCTAAGCCCACAGCACCACGTGTTGCAGCATAATAACTTGAACGTGGGCCAAGACATCTAACAAATGTCACTGCAAAATGTACTATTTCACCATTCACTTTTTTGTTGACTTCCACATTACTTCTGTGGTTTTGGATGGAGGGTCTTTGCATGTTTTTTGTTTCCTTCGAAACCCATGCTATCACCACCTACATTTTACGTACTCAGCAGGACCACTGTGAGAAACCTGAAGGTGCCTCACCCGCTAGTCCACAGGCATCTGTCATCCAGGTGGCCAGAACATGGCCATTGCTTTTGGGTCCAGTTCCTTGGGGTGGACCAGTGAGAGAGGATCACCTGGGTGATGGGTCCTCAGGGAGTGGAAGTGGGACACTGGATGGTGAGATGCGGTATCCCCTTCCCTGTAACACCTTGCCCCCCTCCTACCAGGTAGGATACTTAGGAACTCAACCTTCTGACCCCCTTTACCAACACAAACACTTTCTCACGGACGGCTCACTGTTATAGAAACCGGACTAACACCTGAGCCATATACCTGATATCTTCCAATACAATGGTCAGGCAATTACTGACCATTACACATATCTGACTTCCATCATGCTTCCCCACATGGATAAACGGCAGAGCATGAAACCACACTCTGAGCAAGGCAGAGCACACGAGGATGCAGCAGTTCCAAGAAGATAGTTTAATACAAGGTGAAAGACGGCAAAACCGAAGAGGATCGCAAGGAGGGAAGTGCCCTTGACCTTTCCACCAAAAGGCTGTTACTTTCATGAACCTACAAAAATAGGAAACGTAAGAACAGGAATCAAGGCTGAAGAATCCTGCATTGTGTGTCGGAGGTACCCGGGGCTCTCCTGTGTCGATAGTCAAGGTGGGTAGAATTGTTTGCCACTGTGGTACTGTCCTTGGCTGCTACAATAAAGCAGCGCCAGTGAAGTCAGCCCAGCCGGAGAGTTGGGGAGACTGATACCAGATTGGTCTGTGTTGAAGACAAGGTTGTAAGCAGCAACATTGTATAGTGAAACCTGAAGAGAACAGTGTATTAAGTGTATGTGGAAAGCAACGTGAACACAATTAAACTAGCAGTTGAGTAATTGAACTTGGAAGCCAACATACAATACCGTAGACAGAATGGAACAGCACCACATCAGTGCTCATTCGAAAGTCTCTGTTAGGTATACAACTGAAAGGTGGCAAATGTGAAGAGTGATAAAGAATTGTGAAATCAAAGTGGTCCTGCAACGGGTCAAGCAAAAAAACCCTGTGCACATTCAATAGTTGATGAAATTGTATAGGAAGTTGGTCCGAGACCAGCAGAGGGAGATCAGCTAAAAGCTTTTAGTTAAAGCAAGTTTGTGTAGAGTTATGAACATTGTGTTAAAAGGAATCTGAGCCCAACCCTGGGGGATCTGCGATCTGAGCCCAACCCAGGTGGATCTGGGATGAACCATGAATCACCATAGAAAGAATAACCCACGACAAATTAGATGCATAAATAATTTACGAACATTGTGTTGAGATGAGTCCAGCTGAGGGGGATCCAAGGTGAATAGCAAATCGCCTATGAAACTGAGTATGTTTGTTTGTCACATCAGGCCCTATGAATGAGTAGACTTTGAAAGGCAAACAGACTTGGGCACGAAAGGCCCTGATGCTAATTATTGAATTGTATACTCATGCTAGAGAAGACAGAGACTGTGCTAAGCTCGAATGTACCGCCTTGCCCCATGCTGAAAACGTGGGGAAGGGAGGCCAATGGCCTGAACATGCTGAAATATAATTTTGTGAACACGTCTTTCCTTTTTCGCAACATTGTTTCCCACACTATTTGTATTAAGAGATAGGTATTGGCAATAGGTTTATGAGTATAGACCCTTTTATTCTGAAAAGACACTACTAGGACTGCGTTAATATTATTTGATGGTTGTAGCGTGCTCCCATCTGTAGATTTAGGATCAGATAGGCATTTTTCAAACCCTTTTTGAAGTTCAATAAACACCTTTGAACTGGGGTCACTTGTGTCTGTCTTACTGTTGATATCATACCTTCCTTACAACCACCTTCACCTTAATCACCTTTATTTCTCCCACCAGATCTTTTAACTAACGTTCTGTTTTATTGGTAATAGAATCTTTTATTTTTGATAAAAATGTCCTCGATTTTGGGATTGGCTTGCCACCCCCGAACCCCGGTTGGTCTGAGTACCTAAGTTCCGAGTGTGGATCACTTTCTTCATAGGGGGGTTTTCTTATCCTCTGTGCCCCTGTACCTATAACCTTTGCTTGGCTCTTTCACCCTTTCCCCCTATGTCTGATGCCCCTTCTCACTTTTCAGCTCCTTCTCCCTCACCTGGAGGTGGTATAGGTTTTAAGAGAGGGATCTGTGGGTTGAGGCATGCATTCAATTTAACCCTATTATCTCCTGTTACACCTTGTTTATCACAGGGGCTATCCATGGTATAATGTAGTCCATTATCAAAAGTCACAGATAATACTTCAGAACTTACCCCACCTGGTGGGTATTCATTTCCACAATGATAATACCTGTTTACCTCCCCCAACTCCATTGCCTTTCACCAGGAAGGTATAATTCTTCCCCCCATCTTGACCTGGTTTGTTGCTAATTTCATAGTTTGCCAGTGGATCTTCTTTGGAGCAAAGTGGGTTTAGATTTTCCTTAGTAGTTACAGTGAGTTGTCGTCACTACCCTTAACCGCACAATCGGAGTTACTAGATCTTTGAATCACTGGTTTCCTACTTGAGGTACCTCTGCTAGTTCCACCTTCGGATTTAACACTCTCCTTTGGACCTTCTATTCTGTCTATATCAAATAGTAGGCCCTGTATTTCTGTGATTAAGTGTTAACCTCTGTGAAAGGTCATCCTTGACATTTTGTTACTTCTGACTCCTGGTGAAATGAAGAAAGGAAAATCCTTGACCTTTACGCCACCCTAAATAGCTTTATGGGGTTCACTCAGCCCTTATCAGTTGCTTAAATAACACAGAAGAAACAGGACCTTGAATACGTAAGGGAAATGTAGAGTGAGGTGACACTGGTACGTGCACTCTGCTCAGGGCACACTATTCTGCCTGGATACACTCCTCCAGTTATCTAGTTGGCCCTCCCGTCTCTCTCTCAATTAGAGGTCAAGAACTGTCAAGAACTATCACAATAAAATATTACAAGTTGTTGCTAGTTCCTTCTCTAGAAGGTTGCCACAAAATGAAAGGAGCTGTTTATTCAATAGCCTGCAGAATCTGACCATTTATAGCAAACAAAACACACGTCATGCACATCGATCCCACCCTTTGGTGTATTCTCTCAATACAGCTTTAACAGTCTAAGTCAAGTTGCTGCAATATAAGTTTTGATCACATAGCCATGGGGACGAGGCACGCCCAACTGGCTTGGGGGCATCCATAGTCCGACTCCCCCCCTCATTTACTTCCATGGGTGCAATGTTAACGCTGCTTACCACTTACGTAAAAGTTAATGAACAGGGTTAAATTAAAAAGTAACCCTTCTTGTTCCTCTTGTGTGGCGAGGAGTGGACAACATAGGAGAGTTACAATAACTTGTTTTAATTTCAAGTTTGTGCAGAGGGGATAATCCTACAAATTATCCTGCCTGCTCTCCTGGCTGGTCTCGAGAAAAACTCCATCCAGCAGAATGCCCACAAGTGAAAGCAATAGACAAAGGAACTGTATAACAATACATACGACAGGCTCACTCACTGGCTGGAGCTTCTCAGTGTCCGTCCAGTGTGAACCCCCTGTCGGCGCAAACACCCCACACCCTTTTCACCCACAGGCTTTGCCCTTGCAGGGGAGTGCTAGGAAGTTAATGAGTCCTGCAGTGGGTGGGTGGGCAAATGCACTTCTGCTACGGCTTCTGCAAGGTGCCAATGTTACATGCAGATGCTGGTACTCTACCTGCCGGCGCAAACACCCTGCACCATTTTCCCCAGCGAGTTTATATAGCTTATATCTATATAGAAGTGTCACTAAATCCCTTCCCTATGTCTTTAACCTTGCTGTTTGTGCTTGAGCTCTCATCAGAAGCACTCTGCAGGTGTCCTATGATGGCCTTAGTTTCGATTGCACCCACTGTAATACCTGTTATTCTCCTGCACACTTGCAGAATGTCATGGTGTGGGACTGCTCAGAAATGTGTGCAAACACAGTGACGTGAGCAGTGGGTTGTGCATGAGTGACACCAGGCTAACACGTTGGCCTGCCATTTGCTGACACACAGGAACATCATTTCACCAATGGAATTGACATCACACGACCCTTGACATCTGATGACATCAGAGGAAGTAATGGCATTTGACCCCACTCCCAAGTGACATCACTGGAAGTGATGGCACACGACCTTCAGATGCATCTAATACCCATGTTTCCACCCAGAACATTCAAACACACACTATCACATTCCTTCTCATTCACCCACCAGTCACTCACTCATACACCTTCTCTTACATCCACTATCACTGCATTCTCCACACAGGCACACACCCACTCAGAAAATTCAAACACACTCGCTATCACATTTCTTCTCTTTCACCCAACGTTTAATGACCCATAGCACATACATACATCTGGCACGCACTTAACACATGTGAAATACACATGACATTTGGAGAAAGAAAAAGGCTTGTTACCTGTTTTTCCAGCTTCAGTCCATCACTCCAGGTTACCCTCGGCTCCTCTGTGCTGCTCCCAAACAGGAACCAGGAATCTGGGAGAGCTTCCTGGTGTCTGTATATGAACCATGAGGAAGCAAGATGAGAAGGGGTTGGAGGCAATGTTCCCTCTAATTATTTTTCCCTAAGTGCAGAAATGGCTAGCTTTCGTGCACACATTATTTTTTCATGTGCACACCTTAATAATGAGGTAAGCCACTTTTTGAGCATGCATAGTTAGTGAGCTACCATCTCCGAAGAGCTTGCAAGGAAATGTCCCCTTCCCAACCACAGCAATTTGTTACAAATCAGTGTAAAAGGTACATCTTACATTCTTTCCAAACATATAGGCTAAAATAACAAAATATTTTATATGTGATCATAAGGAGAGCTCATCATCCAGTAAAGGACTTCAAGATATGCCCTAATACCTAACAAGAGTAATCCTGTACAGAGAAAAAAAGGAAGTGCAAAAAAAGCTTTGTATGCTCAGGATAAACAATAGGTTTAGTTCTGGTTATTCATTTGTCGATACTGCTCAGAGACATTGCAGAAAGTGTCTAATGACACTGGAAAAGAACACTCATGTTTATTACAAAAAACACATATCGCTTATCACTGATGTGGCTGTCAAAAAATGTAGACAGGATACGATTTTTGCTAATGAAATAATGGCAACTAAAAGGAATGTGTCAGAAAACAATAGTTCATGTGCCACTTTAATTAAGTAGTTCAAGGGCCAGGAGCACATGCCTCTCATAATTTGTGTACTGACAATTGCATCAGAATAACTGCACCACAGAACATGATGTTCAGAATTCCTGGGGCTCTGCTTACTCTCCACATTACGCTGTCATGTGAGTTGTGACAACATTTGCTCAAACCCAGGCTTACAGCTAAGAGGCATATACACTGTCCATGTTTTGCTTCCTAAAACAGGAAAATGTGCCCAACAAAAACCAGAAACCATGAACATATCAGAGCCTTCCCCCTGCTACTACCCACAAAGTTCCACTGATAATATTTCAAATTTGTGACCAGTATAGCAGTGGCATTGGTAGGAACTCAAATAATAATTATGTCTGATCTCAAGAGGAATTTTAAGGGAAATAGCATTTTAATAAGCATGAAATATCCCTAGCTAATTACTTTTTTATTACCTGGAAAAATATTTGATTCCAAGTAGAGAGCAAAATCATATCAGATCCCTGCGTGTAACCCTGACATAAGAAATGAAATGACAAGGCACATAACACAGCTTATAGTTTTGCACCCCCTTCCTCGCCAACGCCTAAACAAAATTCAACAAGAGCCTTTCTGTGGTTTCTTCAGGAGCCCCATTGTTGAAAATCACATATATGTGCCTTTTGAGTCAATAGCAGAAATGTGCAGAGGTACAACAGATTCAGAGCCTTCTTCTTTAACTAGGGACTACTCTTCTGCAATTCACTGCTGTTAGTTGAACAAGATGCATTAGGGTTGCTAGAGGCATTAAATGCAAACACATAGTTGGATTGAAAAGCCCTCAGCAGCAGAGCATAGAAATAGAAGGTGCAGTTTCCTTGACTTGCTAGAGTTTCCAAACCTTTAGCAGACAATCAATGCATTTTCTTCACTGTACTGTACTGCCAAAACCTTTGATTTAGTGTTTGAAAAGTTGCTGATTTGTATTTCACCCCGATGGACTGCTCTCCTGTGATCTTCCAACATAGCCCTCCACTGCTCTTATGCTAGCCGCCACTACTAATGTACAGGGCTCTGTAAAAAGTGAGGGATTGTAGCAGCAAACCACTAACTGGGATATCTGCATACCCACAATACTTTGTGAGCAAAACATATGTAAAGCATCTCCATGATTTCATATACAGTTTAAGATAATGTCATCAATCTGTATGTGCATACTTTCTGTGAAGTGGATACAAGATTGTTTGCAACATAACCCATCCTTAAATTGTTGGTTAGGATTATACAAGTGCTTTTTGTATAGAAGTAAATTGCCATATAATGTGTTAAGGTCTATGCCCTGTGGAACTCTGAAAATTTGGTATGCAGATTGTGTGAAAAGCATTCTTGTTATCTGAATGTCCATTGCCCTAATAGTGTATACAAATAATGCCAGGCATAGGTTATACCGATTATCGCTTGCAGGCCAGGTCAATGATGTTGCAATATTGCTCTCCACTTATTGAGTAATGTTAGCAATGCTTGAGTAGGAGAGGTTTTGCATGACATTTGCCTACTCAAAGCCTTAGAGGGCAAATTAATATTTGAGTTGTATAATGTGTTAAGGGGGATGCTTCAAAGTGCTTGTGTGACACATGTCCAATACACATCAAAGTAGCCTGCTTACTTACAATCAGTATCTGATATTTGAGCTGACAGTTGGGTTACATAGTCTGGGTGATGCTTTTGCTAAGGCACCAGGAGTAAAAAGAAAATACATGTGCTTGAATGTCATTCATACTATAACAAACATAAAAAAAGTGGATATAGGTCAAGGTCTGGTAACCTTTTACAGAGCCATGGTAGACAGTCAAGGTTGTCTGATAATATCTCAAAGTGGCCTAGGGCAGATGTTCGAGTCATAAGGTGTACATGGGGTAGAGTCAAGTATAAGAGTCGTGGGTGGGGAGGGAAGATAATTTGGTTAATGTGTGCAGGCATATCTTAGTTATACCTTCTGTTCATGGAGCCACTTTTTCATATTCGTTTTTTAACCTCTTGTGGGTGTATTCTTTTTATTGGGTGTTTTAGGTCAAGCTTGCATAGTAGGGCAAAGTAAGTAGGCTGGACCAGAATATTAATACTAGTTATTATAATTTACCTCAATTTCAGAGAAGCTAATATTAGGTACCTGCTGTGGCTTGGGCCTTATTAAATCTTTTTGATTAGATGGCAATTGTCTGTGTGCGCTGTAAAGATTCTTCTGAGCAGCACCCAGAAGGAAGCAGGGCAAGCTCACAGCTTAGAGGGGACATTGATTGGAGGTGAACATGGCATGTGGAAATTGCCACATGTCATGGTCAGCTCACCCTATTGAGCACTTCCTTCTCACGCTGCAAGCCCCTGCTAAACCTTCACCATGATGTGGTGGGCCCCTGCTACCCCAGTTCCCACGAGTTTCCATTGTTAAAAAAAAGATATAGATAAGCCTTCCCTCTCACGCTCATATGTGTATATCCGAAATTACATTCAGCTTACCTGTTTATTGAACCTAGCCCTTTGTAGGTTTTCATAATTGTGATGGATGTCAATGCATCATGATATTATAAATGGCATATGCTTCTAGGAAAACCAGAAAACTCGATGAACATTCAGTCAGCAGGCCTTGGGCCAGACAAACCCAGCGTTGCCTCTCTCTGCCAGTGGATGTAGATGCATGTAAAGGCTAAGGACAACACTTGTAAATGGCGTAATGATAGAAGGTGACCAACGGTATTAGCATCACCCAAAACTACCACCTGCTGAAGTACCGGGTCTCATCAATTGGACAACATTCTTCTGGTGATTGTCCTTCAAAGGCAGACAAAACTAGCCATCAGCGGTAAGACACAAGTGCTAGTAGACATGAGGCCAAACCGCCATCTTAACACGATTGCACAGTGGGCAAGTAGTTTAAAAGTGGCAACTAGGTGCTATGAACCATTCCATAAACCACCTAAAGAATAAATGCATTTGTTTTTTTATTGAGACCCCCAAAGTTGCTGCTGCTTTTTCGGTTCTGATTTTAGATCTTCTGTTTGGTTCACTCTGATGCAAGGTTTCCCAGCCCCCTGCCACCATGTTTACCTGCTATAGAAAACACCAACGTGTTAGCACATCTTTTTCTCTTTTAAAACTCCATTAATGTCAACAACTCCCTACTCGGAAATATCTAGTTTCTGTATTTGAAATTCACTGTTTCCAAGGTGACACCAGGTATATTACTGTGACATGGGTTGGAGGCATGTTTTTTTTTCCATGGGCACATTATCTCTGTCTATAAAGAAATAATGGTGGTGCGATTATAAATTGCATACATTAAAATCCACCGTTAAATGTACCTTTTTTCCCTGGGTGATAAATGCAGGGCTATACTTGCTGTCCCATCTGCACCTACACTGTCGCTGCTTCATGATTATTTAAATTGCGCTCTAGGCTCTGTAAAGAATGCAAACAATTGGAGTCAATGGTAATCCTAATTTCTCAGCATCACAAAAGAGGCTGATGACAGATGTGGCAGCCTGAAAGAGATCTGACAGAGAGAACAACAATGGCAGTGAGGACCATCAATGCAAGTGGAATATCGATGGCGAAGGCTACGCTGCTTTGTACAATGATTCTGCTATCTCCGTTGCTGTTGTGTTCTTTAATTTGTTTTCTCCGCCAACTCCAAGCAACCTGTGATTTGTGTTTTCTAACCTTCTTTTACCTTTGTAAATGAAGGGGTGTCATAACTCAACCTTTATCGCACAAACCTATAAAATCTCAGTTTGGGGACACCCATTAAAAGTTGCCTTTGGTTTCTATAGGCATGTAGGGTTGTTTCACAGAAACCCCGAAGTGAGCTGCTTTGAGAACTGGTTGCATGGAAGTAAGAACAACAACTGATTTCAAAATTGAAGCACTATAAATGCTTCAGTCATCCCTTAAATGTGCTTAAGGAGCCAGTTTAGTGGGCTGCTGGCGGAGAATGCCCAAAGCCTGTGAGACTAGCGTCAGAAAGGACAGTCAGCTAAAGTGTTTATCCTACATTTTGCGGTACTCCGAGGCCTAATGACAATTGATCACTGGGATCTAGATTTGGACTGCAGGGGAATCCACTAGGATTATTCATGGAGCCAGAGCATTATGCCTTTGAGGCAACAATTTCAAGGTTAACATTGCGGCTAACATCTGCTCCAGTCGGCCCTTCCCTGTATTCAGGCAAGCTCCAGGATTCCAGGACAAGTAATATCAGACTTACCTTTTAGCTGTTGCTGCCATGCTCACAGGGAAATGCAGAGCTGTGTGCCTGCTGCATCTGAAGTATAACAAACGAAGAGGGGACTGGTACCATGCTGCTGGCAAGCTCAATAATTGAAATACTGTAAAAGGAAGGATTTTATGTAGACAGTTTAAAAACTCTCCTTTTCATGGAATTCTTTTTGATTTTGACCTCCTCTTAGCATGACCCTGCACTCTCTCACCCTTGACATCCCCGTTCTCAGGGGCTGCTTCTTCCTCTGTACTGAATGGCTATTTAAACACTCTGCACATTTGCAACAGGTTGATATGAGAGGATTTACTTTTCTGATCTTTGACGGCAAAATCGAATGTCCCTAAAGCCCTAGCAATGCAAAAACTATTTCGCCATAACGAGTTATCCCGCACTGTTTCTGTTCGAGTCTTAAAGGGATTCAATACCGTGTTGTCATTGCTGCCTATATTGGTGAGTGTCTGTTTCATTTGCATTGCTGTGTCTGTTTACCTGCCATCCTTCCAATGTAATTTTCAAAATAAAAAAAAAGTAATGTGATTATTATAAAACTGTATACAGTGCAAACTAAGGCCATTAGGGCGTCTAGGCGCTGAAGAGCTAAATGATTGGCTGCAGTGTATTTCGAAGAGCTGATAAAACTGCAGTGGTAATAACGGGATCTTCTGAAGGGTTTGATGTTCATGTGTTCATGACTGTAATTGTTTATTTATCCAGCGCTTATACAGAGGTGGAGTGCTTCAAAGCCTTGAAGCACTGTGAAGCCATGTCTCATTTAGCTAGCCCTTGCACAGCCAAGACTACACAGTCTCAATTGTATCTGGTATGAATACAATTGGACACTATTTTCAGTGGAATACACTCAGTGATATGAATTCTGCGAGACGTATCATGGGCAGGTCCCACATTATCCCTCAATCCCTCTTCATCCTGGTTTCCTATTGCCCATGCCTCCTGCTTCCTGTCTCTGTCCCGCATTACTATGCCTCATTCTTCTCCTTCCTTGTGCCCCATTACCCCACCTCACTATTCTTTGTCCCAGTAGCCCATTTGCCCTACCTCACACACCCTCGTCCCAGTACCCCATTACCTCTGTATCACCCTTTCTCGATCCAGAAGCCCCATCTAGCTCTTCATCATCACTGTATCCCATTACCCCGCCTTACTCTTCCTCTTCCCAATATTTCATTACCACGCCCCACTGTGCTGCATCCCAGTGCCACATTAGTACTCCATTACTCAGCCTCCCTCATCCTCCCTCATCCTCATCCCGCTACCACATTACTACCCCATTACCCATGCTTCTATCTTCCCCGTCCTGGCGCCCTATTGCCCATGCATCCCTTTTCCTTGTCCCGCTAACCCATTTGTAATCCATTACATTACCATCAGATTACACTTCTCATCCCAATCGCTCTGTGTATCACACTAGCAAACCAATACATTATCCCTGCCTTCCTTTTCCTCTTCCCAGTATCCATTTAGTAATCCATTTCATTACCGCGTGCCTTCCTCTTCCTCATCCTGGTACCCCATTAGTAATCCATTACACATTACCACCACATTCCTCTTCCTCATCGGGATACTTCCGGTTACTCCATTAGTAATCAATTGCATCCCCTACCACAATCCCTCACGCCCATCTTTGCCAGAGTTATGTTGGTGGATCCCCATCACAGTCCCTCTTCCTGGTCCCATTTCCTCTCTTTTACGTCACCAAATGACAAAGTGCGACATGCAGCACCATCAAAGGCCCCGTGCAAATTTGCCACTGCCCAGATCAATAGGAAACAATTTTGGTTGAGGAGCATTTTGACAATGGACACTTGTAAAGGTAGACCTCAGCGCCCTTCTGTTTGTTGAAAAAATAATATTAGTGGCATGACTTGAGTAACAACGGAGAAAATATGGTTCCTCCCCTCCGTTTTGTAAACTGATAGTAAGAAGATAGTTACATTTTTTCATTCATGCGCCAAAGAAAAGACTGCACTCAGTCGAAAATGATGGTTGTTAAGGCTGTATATTAATATGAGCAGGTGCCCTTTATGATGACACGTGTTTCAATCCCTTTTGTTTCAAGTTGAAGATTACTTACCATTTGCAAATGTATACGCAAGTGACAAATGAACTCATGAACAATTTTCTTTTTGTTTTCTGTTCCCTTTCTCCCATTTGTTGAATTTTTTCACTTTATGTTTTTCATTGTTTGAAAGACTTCACTGTCTATCCGCATCAATCCTCCCCAATCCCCCTCCCTTGTTGTCTCTGTTACACATGACACCTTTTTCTTTGCAATAATTGTACATTACCTAAGGAATGTTAATGCTTGTTATTAGAATATACTTTGTATCACTAAGTAGCCCTGATGTGAATAAGACAGCTGAGTCCGTTGAAACACGTGTCATCATAAAGGGCACCTGCTCATATTAATATACAGCCTTAACAACCCTCATTTTCGACTGAGTCTTTTCTTTGGCGCATGAATGAAAAAATGTAACTATCTCCATATCAATAGGACACATCCCGTGGCCCATGGACCTGCATTTGGAAGAACCCCATGAAATGTAGCTTAGAAACCCCTTATAACTGTGCATTTGGCATCAATTATATCAAAAATGAAAATCCTTAGTACTGCAACTGGTTTGAAAAACAGCAAACCAAACCCCGTGAAATGCAGTGAAAAAACATTTTGTAAGAAAAAGGCGAGGCAGCGAAACAGCATTTAAAACCTGCTGAATTACATTGACCTGATTCAACTTCACTCTGAGCAAACCCATTTCACAGCCAGTGCATAAACAGATGACATCGCAGAAAACATTACAGAGGATATCACTCACAACATCACCTTTGAAGTCATCAATGACATCAATGGAAACTTGAGCACACTGATGCAATCATAGATCAGAGCGCGTGTATATCATCTATCTGTCAGAGTAAACAATGTGCTTGGTCTACTTCAAAGCATATGACAAACATATTGTATAAATGGATGTGTATTCACCCTAACAGAAATGCAATATACCCATGGAACCATTTTGTTGCTAAGCAGGCTCACTGGCTAATTTCGGTAGATTGGCAGGGCTTGCTCCCTGGCCTTCTGCGCCCTGATGTTCCATTGGTGGCGAGATTTGTTGCGCATTATAAATCTAGTATATGCATCCTTACATACATACATACCACTTGCTAGGAGTAAAACGAGGAGACGAGTTGAAGACCGTTTTTTTCGGTCTTGGTCTGTTTGCAAATAAGGGGATGCCTCTCGTGCTCTGCAAAGCTTGTGCTGCGTTTCAGTATTTTATAAATGAGGGCCTAAGAGAGTATTTGGACATGTGTGTGGTGGTGTAAATTGATGACATCCTAGATTTCTCCCAAATTGTACTGAAGCAGGTGCAACATGTAATAGTAATACTCCAACAACTCTGAACAAATAAATTGAGAAGTTAGAAAAGTGTTCATTTCATGTGATGTGATGAGAATAGAATATATATGAGGCATACTTAGACCTCAAGTCATCGAAAAGACCGAAGCCATCCAGTCCTGACTTCCCTAGCTCCAGTGAAGGATGTACAGACATTTTTAGGCTCTGTTAATTTTTAGCAACGCTTCATTGCAGGAATCTCTGAAATTGCACATCCATAAAATAGGCCCCTATGGGAAGGGAGGAAATATGTTTCTCACGAAGATAAAAGAAAAACTTTTGAAAAACTGGCGAACTAATGTCACAGACACAGAATAATCGACAAAAACGGACAAAATATGGTAGACCATTTGTGGATTGCCAGAAGCTGAATATAATCCCAAAATATTTAGTAACTTTTCCAAATGCGCTATTCAGAGACCAATTTTTAAGGTTTCGGTTGAATCTTTTTCCTACCAGTGACATTATTAATGCAAGTTCTATCATTAATCTGCAATGCAGACTACGTCACTCACAGGAAACCAAAGAATCAATGAAACATTTAGGGGGTAATTCATAGAATTCAGCGCAGAAGTAGCGAACGCGGGCAACGCAGAGAGGGAGCATGCACCAGAGTGTGCCAGCCGTGTGCGCCAAACAGCATTCTGGCGCACTGCATATTCATGGACTTCCCAAGCCATTTCCAGCTGTGGTGCAGCGAACATCCCGCAGTGCTAGTTACGCCCCCAAGAACGCCCCTTGTGCAAGGAAAAGCCATAGAAATCCCCAATATGGCGCAAAGGGCCGCACTAACCCTGGGCCAGCTTACAGGTCCCCTACACTGTAATCACGTGAAAAACTACGCGTACCCTGCTCGTGGCAGACAAAATGTGTGAAAATCTCCCTGCACACCCCCTTCAATACGCATACCCCGCTAGCAGCAGCCAAAACGCTTGAAAATCAACACGCGCACCCCCTAGAATACGCGTACTCCACCTGCACCAGGCAAATTGCGTGGAAAAAGTCCCCCCTGTGGTGTGGGAAACCTGCGGGTCATGGTCAGGGGTGATGGCCTGCCTGCGGGTCATGGTCAGGTGGATGGGCTGCCAGTGGGGCATGCCCAGGGGTGTAGAGTGGTCCCCTGTGGTGTGGGCTGCCTGCAGGGCATGGTCAGGGGTGATGGGCTGGCTGAAAGGCATGGTCAGGGGTGTAGGGGGCCCCTGTGGTGTGGGCTGCCTGCAGGGCATGGTCAGGGGTTGCAGGGATCCCCCCTGTGGTGTAGGCTTTCTTCAGGGCATGGGGAGGTGTGATGGGCTGCCTGCAGGGCATGGTCAGGGGTGTTGGGGGTGCCCTGTGGTGTGGGCTGCGTGCAGGGCATTCCCAGGGGTGTATGGTGGTCCCCTGTGGTGTGGGCTGCCTACAGGGCATGGTCAGGGTGGATGGGCTCCCCAACACTCATATCATTTGAACCCACACACATGCACAAACAAACTGGTATCGTGCAATAGGCATCAGCATCCATACACACATAACTGGATGAAAAACCAAAGGTTGGCATGACATCACAAGCAACATGGGGAGTGCTGATCACATGCACACACGCCACCAGACAAACATGCATCTGTACAGCTCCACCACCTGTCACAGTACAATCATCGGCAAATAAGTCACATCTGCCAATCAGGTACCCACATGTCCGGGTCACATGCATCCATGGCGTATCACAGTCGCACACATGTCAAACACGCACACGCACATGTACACCGTGCACGTACATGAAGGTGGAACCAGCATCCATGTGTCACACCCCAACCATGGCATAGTACATACACAGAAATGCAAACATGTGTGCATCTCCACATGCAGTTGGGCATTATGCATTGGAACACATACACCATTGATGTGAATCACACATGAATGACCTCACATGCAGCACAGGCATGTCCCTGCACACACACACTTCCATACATGGGCCATGTCAGACATATGTCCAAGCTGCACACTCCTGCCACACCTCAACATGCACTGTGTGGAATGGGATAGCCCAGACACTCACCGCTCAACTCCAGACGGGTCTACCTCTCCAGGACCTGGTGGTCAAGCACTGGGTCAAAGTGTTCCAGGACCCTCATATGGTCGATGGAAAGTTGGACCTGGCGCCCCCCTGCATCCACCGCATGCAAGAGGTGCCATGCCATCGTGAGGGTCCTGGATCTGAAGTCCTCCCAGCACTTCTGGACGTGTTTGAAGTTGAAGTGGGAGAATGGAAAACCAGGCTCCCGTCCTTCACCTCTCGCGCTTGGCCTAGAGGGTCACGACCCAAACACCCGCCACGAGAAGAGTTTGCCCATTTACCAGACGACCAGATACCCTGGTACAGGAACATACGGATGTGTCCATCTGCTTGCCCAGAAGCCCGCACTGGCCATGCCGACACCTGCGGCACGGATCAACTAGACTAAAATCTACACGTCGTTAGAGATGCCATGACGACCTAGACAACGGGAAGCACATCTGTACAAATATACACACTGGACATTCCCACACCAACCTACACGAAGAATATACTCAGTGCTATGACGTAGGCGACAGGCATATTCACGGACGTGCATCTTTATTATTTTTATATATAGGCTTTCAGAATGCAGAAACGCAAGATGCGTCATGAACTTTTACTAGCTTGCTCACGCTTCTCTTTGAAATCAGGTACAACGATGAGAAATATAATAAAGACAATACCGATTATGGAATTATATGCTCCTATAACCTAAAGCACCTGTGCACCAAACGGACAACTTATGCACCGGGCCAAAGTAGGCCTCAAACAAGAGCTCCCGTGGACATCAACAAGACAAGAGTCAGTTGCTGATCCTACAGAATGAGCTTGGCGAAGCAACCAGCCAAGGTCGCAATGTTGCAAACCCACGTTCCAAGAGCAAATCATCAAAGGCACGATGTTGCAACCTCGCACTCCGCGCACCAACGTTAAAGTCACACCGACAAATTAAACCAGACGCACAGTAGAAAAACAATATTAATTGTGCAGAATATGCCTCTTTCACGGTCCCTCCCACGTGATCAAGCCGAACCTGACGAGATGCCAAACCCGGAGAACAGAGGCGTCTGGATCCCTCGCTACGAGACACTGGCAGATACACTTGAAAGGCTCAATGGACATCTGCAACAGTGGGAACGGTACCCCGTCTAGCTATGAATAAGTCCTCACATTGTCTGCATGTACCCATAGTGAAACATTGTTGCAACTTACAGGTACACCGAGAGCTGGGAACGACGGTGGTCCAGGCTGGGAAGCTCACGGGTGCACCAATCAGAACATGGGGCTCTTATCACTGACGCCAGCACATTTAGCCAATCCTCAGGAGCCTTCATGTAACAATTTCATGTATCTAATTGTAGGGACAACCCAGACATACCACCTGACTACACCTTGTCCACTAATATCTTTCTCTATATGTGTGCTATACTAACCCTACCACTCGAACACCCAATTAAGAGTGGCGATAGGTTTTTTGTTAACTTTCTGAAGTGACGCAAGTAGCGCGTCATAATACAGTAAAAAGGCCTGCGAGCCCCACAATTGTGTGTGTGTCAGGACGAACGCGTGCGCTCCTTGACCCATCCCTGCCGTTTTGTCTAATAAACAGCAGAGTCACCTTGCTCCTTGTGTGCGTCTCATACTCTATCTCATCTTATCTGGGATACACACGGGAGGAGTTGGGGCCTCCCTGCCTGGAGGTCTGCGGACGGTCCGGCCGACCCCGCAGAATTTCCCCCCGACAAGTTGGAGGCACTGCTGAGATCTGTTTAAGATCGACTTTTATTTTTACTTTTCCAGGCACTCCCGTTGCGAGGAGGCCCGGCGGCGCGGCCCCTCTGCCGTTGCCCCCTTCTGAGGACTACAGGACCATCGCGGAGCTGCGAGAAGACCGGACAGCGCAATCCGGATATTGGCCCTCGGGAGCCGTTGAGAAGTATCCCGCCCGCGGTTGGCGAGTGTCCAGACGTGGTCCAGACGAGGGAGGTGGCGAGCCGCTTGGAGGGGTGCACGCAGTCGAGCGCCCTGCATCGAGAGAACTTGGTGAGCATGACACACACAACGAGCAATGCGAAATTGTGAGGGAGGGGGAGGAATTAAATAAGGGAGGAGGGAGGTGTTGCACAGGTGCGCGGCGAAGGTTTGACAATATAGTGTTGGCAATGGAATGAAAGGGAGTGAAAAGAGTGCGAGAGCAGTGACGTGAAAGAGGGGGCGGAGCACGAAACATCACGTGTGGCCGCTCGTAGACACTGATTGGCCTAAATCGCGACTAACGTGTAGGGTGGGCGTGTGTGTTTCCTACGATTTGGCATTTATTGATCAATGAGTAGATGAGGTTCCCTATTGTTCGAGCAAGAAACTCGATAGGTAGATGAGGTTTCCTATTGTTCGAGCAAGAAACTCGATAGGTAGATGAGGTTTCCTATTGGTCGAGCAAGAAACTCGATAGGTAGATGAGGTTTCCTATTGGTCGAGCAAGAAACTCGATAGGTAGATGAGGTTTCCTATTGTTCGAGCAAGAAACTCGATAGGTAGATGACGTTTCCCTGTAGGGGGTAGCTAGTTGCATAGTTGCCAAATACGGAAGATAATTGGCTGGTTAAGCCCTCCTGTTGAGGGGCGTATCACACGCGAGGCGACGCAGCGTGTGCAGTCCAATTATATTATTGATGAGATTACCTTGTTCCAGGAGAGACAGGAAGACAGCTGTAGGGTTAGCGGGGGTAAATTGCAAGTGTATTTTGAAACTAATAATGAGACTGTACTAGTAGCGTAGAGACATCGGTGACGTCACCAGTAGGGATTTTATAGGATAATCACGAGCACAAGGAACATTGAGTTTTGAAAGTGGTGGGGAAGAGAAAATGATGAGGGAGCGGATACGAAGATAAACAATAAACGAGTGGATTAGAAGAGGAGAAGGGAGAGGGGCGTGGCTGAGCACGGAGAACGCCAGCCACGGCAAATGTAAAAGGGGAGGAGAACGAGGAATAAGGACGACTGTATAAGATCGTCGTAAGGGTACGCAGTCACAGGGGCTGCGTGCGCTTCGGCCGCAGGGGCCGTAGGGAAGGAATATACAATACAAAATTATACATATAATTATATGTTTTATATATCTTGTTTTTTTTAAATTATTATTATTGCATACTTTGTAAAGGATTGTCGTAAGTCCCCACACTTACGGGGCCAGGTAAACAATATAAGGTTGTAAATTGCAAACTGATAGCGAAGGGAGGAGTAACAAGTGGGGCACAACTATGTCATATGGGACAGGGTCGGAGGGTGGGGGAACACCCTCACTACCCCACTACAACACATATGCACAACACTGCCACCCCATAGGGAGAAATTAATTAAGTACAGCATAGAGTGGACCCAGGGGACGGATAACAAAATGTTAACACCATGGCCGCCTAATGGTAGTTTCGATCCATATGCCCAACATTCATTGCTAAACCATCTGCACAATACATACAAGGGAAGAAGTTGGCGAGCCATATGGAGGTGTTTAACTTATGGAGGATGTTCCAGGGATCCCGACCAGGACCAAATGGAATGTTTTCTATGGGAGAAACACCGGAAGTAAAGGAGATTATGAAAGAGGGAACGGATGGGAAAAGGGTGTGAAAGGAAAAAGAATGCGGAGAATGAAGGAGAGGGAAGAGAAAAGATTGACAAATTAGAAGACATAAAAAAGGAACCGAGCAACGAGATACCCATAACACCGGGAGTGAAAACAGAGGAGAAGGGTTGTACCCTTTAAGAGAACTAGGAGAAATGGAAAGGACAGTTAAGGGCGGCTGAAGGATACTCGAACCCGGCATACAGCCCTCCACCATATGTGGCTCACAGGAAGATAGTGGGGGAGGGAGGATTGGAGAAGAGCAGATTGTAGAGATAGGACATGATGAGTGGTAGCTGCACAGATATTATTAAAATTACGGGTTCACTAACGGGAGAAGAAAGGGAGGCTGTAAAGAGAACAGGCGAGGATAGTAGAAGGGAGAGTGAGATGAAGGGGAGGAGCTACTAATACAAAGAGAAGAGATTTTGGAGGAAAAATTGGCAAACTAAGGGATGAGCAGAATGAATTACTAACACAGCTTGAGAAAGGGGAAAAGAGAGAGTGAGGAAAAGGAAAGAGTAAAAACGAATTGGACAAATTAAGGGAACGAAATGAGGAGCAAAGGATAGAAGATGGAAGGGTAAGAGCAGCAGCAGAAAGGGTGTCAAGAGTAGTATTGAGAGAAAAAAAGAAGGAAGAAGAGGACAAGGAAAGGAAATGGAAATATGGAGGAGGAGGATAATATCAGAGGCAGCTAAAGAAATATGAAGAAGAGAAAGCAATAAAGAATAGAAAGAGAAAGGGTGAAATGGGAAAGGAGAAGAGAGGAATGAAAGGATATTGGAACAGATGAGCAACGAAGTGATGGAGGAATTAAAAAGGAAAAGGGAGGAAAATAGTAGGGAAATGGAGGATAGGAGTGAAGGGGAAGAGGAGGGAGAAATAAGGAGAGTGAAAAATGGGGGAAGTATATAGAAGAGAAGAGTAGCAACAACATCAACACCAGGGGGAACAGTTGGTAACAAAGGAAGAGGAGAAATGGAGCTAATAGACTTAGAAACAGTAACAGTAAAGGGAAAAGAACAGAGTGGGGGATACATCTATGACTGATTTTTGCAGTGAGGAGGAAGAAGGAGTAGAAAGGGTAGGAAGAAAGAGTGAAAGGGAAAGCTTAGATAAGCTGTACCTCACTAGAACCAATATAGACTCGCCATGGATCCGTAAGAGAAGGGAGGAGCTGGAACAAAGTGAGGAGAGGTGCAACAACTAGTGGAAAAAAAAACCCATGAAGCCACACCATCGCCATCTCCATCACACCCTCCCCCATCGCACCCTACATGCTCAACCACCACACGCACGCTGCGCAAAATAAGCTTGCGCCATTCATGGACGAAGTGACTCCCTATGCGTGCCGGCTTAGAGACCTCCCTAGCCGCAGGCAAGACAGACAGATAAACATACCCATATTAACACAGGGGATGATGAAACAAGGGGAAGGGACGGAGAGGTAGGTAGGAGAGAGGGGTAAGCAAGGAAGAATTTGAAGTGGTAAGGGAAACAGGGGAGGAGGGAGGGTGTGAGGACCAATATATGGAACATAAAGGGTGACACAAGACACAACTTAATGCCACTGTTGGAGAGAGGAGGGGTTAGACCGCAGTATGTACCATGGAAGCATACGGATAAAGAAAATATAAAATGTAGGCCCCATCACTAAGTGGAGGTGCGGGTAAGTGGATATATGAAATGGAAAAACACACCGCAGGGCAGAAACTAGCAGTAGGAGATGTGAAAGGCTGTTAATATCAATATTAGGGGATAGAGCGGACGACATCTGGAAGAGGCGGATTCCATGGGATAACAATAACGAACACATCGCATGATGGGCGCCATTTGCAAACTGCAGACATGCGCTATGGCAGGCACTGAGAGACAGTACCCAGACACATCAGACATAGGAGCAATCACTTCCCGTAAGATGCGTGAGAATGAAGATCCCGTTGATTATATAACAGGATATTCAAGAGAAGTGGCGCATGGAAACTAGAGAACAATGGGATAAAACACCAGCCATATTTTATATATACTAGTACAAGGGCTCCCAGAAGGAGCCAGAAACAACTAAAGAAAGTAGTGGGAATGGAAGTAAAACCATGGCCTGAAATACAGCTGACAATAGTACATCACTGCAGGATATGGCAAGGAAAAATGAAACAAAAGGAAGAGGACAGGAAAACGGAAGAGGCCAAACTAGTACAAGAAAAAACTAACTAAATATACAATGGAGGGGGCACTAATAACTGCGCCCACAACAATGGCCCAAAGCCCCACGCAAATAGTGGCTGCACAAGACCCAGCTCTAATAGCACTTCGACAAAGTATAATACAGCAAATGCCGCCACTACAATTACACGCACAAAACTGGGAAGGAGGGTACCAGATGCAAGGAGCTGGGTATTAAGGTTATAACAGAGGGAGAGGAGGATTTATGAGAGGAGGAGGATACGGATATAATACCCAACAGCAGGTGGGGGGAGTTGGAAGTTCATACCCCACAGGGCAACCGGTATACCAGGACAACACAGGAGCTTCCATGGCAAAACAGAGAACCACCCGTGTGTTGGAGTTGTGGACTACTAGGACACATGTCACGCACGGTGTAGGGTCAGGCCAGGAACACCAGCATGGAATGAGCAGGCAACCTAGGCCACCACAAGAACAGCAGGGCATGCAGCAACAGCAATTAACACAACAAACAGCCACTGCCAGCACACAGCAATTAACACACAACAGCCACTGCAAGCAACAGCAATTAACACACACAACAGCCACTGCCACAACAACAAGTAGTGATAACACAACAAACCCAAACATGAACAAACACAATTGGGTAGCGGTGACGGTATTGGGACACAACCCTTACACAGGAAATGGCCAATCATTGTACCCCCAATAGGACAGCCCACAAGCGGCCTTGGTGTGTCCCATCCTGTCAGTAACACCTAATAGTGCGGAGGAGCCACGCATAGAGGTAACGATAGGTGACAAAAAGTTATCATTCCTGTTGACACCGGGGCAACCCGGTCTTGCATAAGGGAAGGCTAAATTTAAGATGTCAGGCGAAGCCATGAAACACCAAGGATTTCTGGGGCTAAGGATTGGTTCCTTTTACTGATAACGTTCCCTTATCTAATCGAGATTACGATCTGTCAGTTCCACTCTTGATTATAGTGCCCTCACCAGTAAATATTCGGGGAGGAACATAATGAATAGGTTAAATAATGGACAACTCCTTTACAGGAGGATGATATAATTTGCTCTACTCCAGGGATTACATGCTAGCAGCACGACAGATTATGCAAGCATACTGTGGGCCAGACAGCGATTAGGGCGGCAACCAGTAGATGGTGAGATATTCCAGTATGGAACAGACATGGCAATTGCATGGATGCCAGGGATAGAAGGGAAAATATGGAGGGAGGCCAGCAGCTTACCTGTTCCGACCAGAAACACCTGTAATGAAACAAGAAGGAAAGGTGTTTGCAAAAGACATTGAAAGCATTATTACAACAGCTGAGTATATTGCTGTGCACGCCCAGACAAAGAAGGAAGAGCATGGAGGCAGTGAATAGCACTAGCAGAAGGATGTAGGTTGACCAGGTTCAGATGAGGAACTGTTTCAGAAGAAAAAGAGGAGGGGGAATGGTGTTCATGATGAGTGTAGAAATATGGTTACGAGTGGCTCACAAAACATATAGCGCAGAAAATTGCTATGGCACTTGAGGCACCTGCATGCACCCCAGTCCCCTTCTTTAAGGAGGATATGTCAAAGGTGCCCAAATCATTATGGGACCATTAGCCTTAATGACGTAGGATGCATTAAAAGCATAGGGGGTGTACGATAAAATTGAAAAAAAGGTGCAATACTACCAAGAGAAAAACAGTACCCATTGTCAAAAGAGGCCAGGATGAGGGCATATATGAAACTATAACGGCCCTTATAAACAATGGATATGGTCCCCTCAGAATCACCATGTAACACGGCTGTGTACCCAGTGCGCAAGCGCTAAAGGGGGGTCTTGCGCTTCATACAGGACCTAAGGCCCTTGAACAACATAGTGGAAGCAAGATATCCAGTAACAGCAAACCCTCGGCCACAATATTGTGTGCATTTCCAGCCAGAGGCATCCACGATTTACAGTTAAGATCTTAAAAATGCATTTTTCTCAATACCATTACACCCCGACTCACAAGATCCTAACAAGTCACATACCGAAATACTAAATGGAAACACAACCAGGTTTACCACAAGGGTATTGTGAATCACCCTCAATTTTCAATGCAGTGATAACAGTGGATTTGGGTAACGTTATGGTGAAAGCACAGTGTTACAATATGTGGATGACATAATAATTTGCAGTATAAACGAAAGTAAATGCAGAGGAGGACTCTGTTTAAAAAATGTGGACTATATAGCCGAAAAAGGGATATAAGGTAGAACATGGAAAAAACAAATACTGTGCAGGAACAGGTTACTCTACATTGGCCAACTGATATCCCAATATGGAAGAAAAATTGCACCACAAAGAGGCACATGCCATCTCAAGGACTCCACATGCCACAGACTGTGAGAGAACTGGCAGCAATTTCCGGCTATGCACATACTGTAGACATGGGATATTGATTACAGCTCATACATAGGACCCCTGCTTGGGGTTGAGGAAGCAAATAAAGGGGAGAAGAGGTGGGGAGAATGAAATATGGAATGAGGAGCATGCACGAATTGAAAGACGCATATACAACAGCTCCAGTACTGCATCCCCAGACTATGAGCGACCGACATTTATTATATTTCACACTTGCGACCCAGCAGTAATGAAAGCGTATTGCCCAAAAAACACATGAGGCTAAAACCAGTAGCATTTATAGCGGTCACTTCAGACCGCCAGTGATAGTTAGCGCCCAACTTCCCTTGCGAACAAGCCTCGCTGCAGTGCCTTTTGCAGTAGAAAGGCATCAAGCAATAACCATGGGATGTCAACCTACACTTTTGTTGGAACATGCATATTTGCAATATTGAAAAACCCAAGTCCACACTAACGACACAAAGGGCATCAGGTTATGAGATCATTTTGTCTAGAGCTGAACTAGCGATTGTTAGATGTAGCACGTTAACCCTGCAAGTTCCTAGCAGAAATAATTGAGGAGGGAGATTACGCCCACGACTGCACCCAACTAAATGAAATATATTCATGTACTAGAAAAGTGAAGAGAA